>JAUMJL010000326.1:0-565000 GCA_033558185.1 Dromococcyx pavoninus | reverse complement strand
CACATCAGTAACACAGGAAAGATACATGCTTTCATGATGACAATTCAATTTACATATGAGAGGCATGCTCATTTGTTACATATTCCATCATTATTTTCTAAAATTGAACTAATAAGCATAAAGTGTTTTCTTTTAAAAATGTAGCTTCTAATCAGTATTTATGAAAGATGATCCTACAGACTATCATAACTACTTAGTAAAATCAGGTTAAGCTTACATTTCTTAATATAGCACACCCATAGCATCATGTTTAAGTATATTTACTGCTGATAACAAATAACAATGAAACAAAACTGAATAAAAGCTCTACAATTTCATTATTTTCATACAAGGCACTACTGAAAAGGCAAATGGCCATAACAACAAAGCATGTATTTTGAACTAAAATCAAATCGAAGATTAAATTATCCAACTATTTATCCAATTAGGATTATCTTGCATAGAACAGGAAATAAAGTAAATGTGATCAAACAATATAAATAGCATTTTTTTTTTATCTTGCTGACAAGACAGACTTAATCATTTATATTTTTCCATGAACTCAATATAGCTTCACAGGAGGCCCTGAGCACAAATCTCACACAGGAAGCTTTTCCTTTGCCGTTTTACAAGCCTATTCTCTCAGTATGTTTCACGTAGGCAAAAATTACTCTTCAGAGTGATATACCTACACAATCAGAACAAATTTGTGAGTATACTTATATCTAAATAGTTTTCTGGGTGAATACCTGAAGTTCTCACCTGCTGTTTCTGAAGAGCAGATTTATATTTTTTCATTTCACTGTGTCTCGGGCACTATTTTGCCATTACAGTTACTACTGTCTTGGACAAGACCTGTTAATTCCTTCAAGTCTTATTCCAAAAAACATTATTGCGCGTATTGAGACTGAGATTTACTCATTTAACTTTCTTTCCATAACTACAACTCAGTAGTCGCACGACTAAGCACTTGTAAGGTGCAATTTATCTGACTTACTTTTGCCATCTACTTTAGGATGAGATGGATCACCTCTCCAATTGCCTATTTCTGTCTCTTACATCTAAGGTGAATAACTTAGATGTAAATGCCTACATTTGTTCCAATGAATCCCACAATGAGGATTTAATCCAGATGAGGGACTCATTGTCATAACACAACTGTCGGTCCAACACAAAATGCTGAATCTTTGCTAATAATTCCCTTAATTTACTAACTGGTGTTCAGATCAAAACATCCAATTCATTGCCTAGTTCAGCAAATTTAACAATCACAATTAAAGGTTAGGGAAGCAGATCCAGAGAAAATATATTCTCAGCTGATAGACTTAACATTACATTTTAGCTGTGAAATTAAGGGGGTTTTTTTCCCCGTGTCATCATGAAGACAAGTAAAATTCAAAACCAAACTTTAGTAACCTGACTGTAAACAAATGATGTTTCTGGTATTCTGTGCATTCCCAAAGCACAGGTTTATGAAAGCACTCCTTTAGCCTGAAATACAATGTGCTCACCATAGCACATTTGTCCTTAAGGCTGTATGATTATGTTTTTGCTGACACCTAGACAACACTTTTCACCCACAGATCTCAAAGAAGTTTACAAAAGTAGATACATGTCACTGACAGGCATTTGTCTTTCATCCCGTGTTGCATGCACACTCTTGTCACTAAAAGAAGTGTTATGTATCATACAATAAACACTGGAATACTCAAATAATCTTTCCGGTTTATCTTATTTTAATTTTTGTGAGTATTTTTAGAAAGGGAGCACATATACCCACCTAGGAATACACATTCAGTTTATGCTAAAAGAAAAACACGTATAAATGAAAGAACTAAAGTAAAAACAAAAATCAGTGTTTAATCTGTTAAGAATAGAAAAATTCTTATGAACTAGTGATACTGTCATTGAACTGGAGAGAGTCTGAGAACAAGCTTGCTCTGGCTTTTTCACCCTACGATTTGGAATCTGCTCACAGTACTGCCAGCTTAACCAAAAAGGATTAACTCTCATATCCAACTGAGAACACAGATAATTCTCAGTAATTGGTAAAAAATGAAGATGAATGGGGCTGAGAGATAAGGAGCAATTAGCTCATCAGCAGTTACAGCTGTGCACTCAATCCGGATCCATCTCTTGAGTCTCGGCCCCTTTTAAAGAACCCAGGCAGAACAAGCACAGGACACCGCCTCCCCAAAAGCTGACATACCTGCCCATCATTCCTCCCTCTTCCATTTTATTTCTGTGCTATACTGAGACACCTGTCATAGCATTCTGTTTAAATTACTACTTCTCCAAGGACCTGTATCTACAGTCAATCTTTTTTTACACTTAAAAAAAAAATAGGAAAAAAAAGGGGGGAAAAACATCCAAACCTAGAAACCAAATGACTACTGTATACACTCTTAAGTTCCCTGTCAATCGTTTCATTATAGCAGCATCATCTGTTTGAAAATATAAGCAATTCCCTCATCTAATTATAGGGAGGATTTGAGGTTCATTAACATTGCCAAGGCAGAGAATCAGATGTGCAACTGCAGAGCTGTGCACAGTGGCCTGTATTCTCCGTTTCCTTTTATTTGCTTTTTCAAGGTCTCCAAGACTTTTTCCTGAAACCATAAAAGTAATTCTTTCCTTCAAAATAGACACGTGTGTTTAGAAAAAGGAAATGACTGCATTCTGTACTGTTCTATTATTGGGCAAGGTCACTGGAGAAAAATAATTTCACCTAAATAATTTGTCTCTGATTCTGTATGAAAAAAAGAATAATAGTATGCAAGCAACTGTTACTTTTGAACAGCAGATCACAGGAAACCTTGTGTTTGTCTCATAATTTTAAATATTGCAAGGTAATGAGCATGAATAGGAAACCTAACATGCCAAGCAAACGTCTTAATTTTCAACATGTTTTGTGGTTGTTTATGGACTAACATACAAGCCAAGTGTAAAATGCTGCCTTGTATTTCCTAACTGTGTTTAGAAACTGAGAACACCAAAGTCTTCTTGATTGCTTCACTTCCTTAAAGAAATAATAGCATTTTTTTTGGTATGAATGTAGTTTAAACAATGACATTTTCTTGGGACATCTGTTTTGAGATCACATTTTGAATAGATATGAACTCATTTCCTACTAAGCAACTAATTTACTATTGTTGATAGTTGTTTACAACTTTTATGAGTCAGATTTTAGCAAGTGGCAAAGGTCTTTACAAATCCTTTGAGTATTCCCTGAAGTGTATACATAGTGTTTTCATTATATAAAATATTTGGGGAGCAAAAGTATAGTGTTCTTCACTTCCTACCAAGTTACAGATAGCAAGGCCTAGCTCACAGAAGCAGCTTTAAATGTATTTATTTTCAAAGGCTTTTACCTTTTGCTGCTGCAGGTTAATAAAGTATGATAGCAGGGCAGTAAGTACTTAAGCAGCAAGGAAATAATTGAGCTGCTGTACCTATCCGTAACTTTAGAGTAGTAGATGGTAAATACACAACTGATTCTAATATCATCCTAAGATGTTAATAAGAGAAAGAACCTCCTCAATGAAATTTAAAGTTTTGACCTTGTCACTCTCTTTCTTTTAATTCTGCAATTAAACTAGGAAAAAAAACCTCAACCCAACACAATCCTTTTTCTTTGCTGCAGTAATTTATCTGTCCTGCATGTTGTATGTAGAATTGCCACTAAAGAGAACCTGGGACATTTTTCCTTCTTATCTGCAATGTAGCTCATATCAGCCAAGCTGTCACAAGACAGTACTTGATATAAACAAGAGATTGCAAAGACATCTCAGTAATCAATATTAGGATGGCTACAGTATGGAAGCCCCAACCACTGCATATCATTTGTCTCAGCATCTATTTCTATGACCAAATGAAGCATTAATTCAAATCATAAATCTATGGTGATTTAAATCTGGGAATGAGCACCTGCCTGCTTTAATGATTTATTTTGTACATTTCAGTAAGCAGGGGATTTGTCCATATGAACTGACAGGTCACCTTCAGATGCCAGTAGCAGACTGTTTATCACCATGCAGACTAGCATCTCATCTTAGCAAGTAAATATTAAACTAAAAGAATCCAATTGATTGTGGATGGGGGAGAAAGGCGTTGCAGCCATATATTTTACTCAGTGTGCTAATATCTCACTCTGATTCCTCTGTAATTTCTTTTTTTTTTTTCTTTTTTTTCCCCCTTCTAAAATGGTAATTCTGGTGGGAGGATGCAAGCTCAAGGTTACCATGCAAAACTGAGGGATACAAAATGATTACTTATTAGTATGTATTGGCTTCCTTAACTCCCATCCCTCACTAACCTTTTGGCCATGGCTTCAAAGGACCAAGTTAAAAAAATTGTGTATAATTATACAATGTTCATCTACAAAAATGACTTCTGCAAGTCACATGAAGCATCTGATTCAAACCAAAAAGCAAGGTAATTCAGAAGCACACCTCACAGTTCAACTCAAGAGACCATATTTTATTTATCTTCTTTCACATAGGCATTGGAACAGACTAAGAACACGGTATGGTGCATCCATGTACACTAACATATCATAATGCCTGTTACATATGTGCTAAGACGTATCAATTAGGCTTTTAGCCTGGTTGCTTGGTTTGTTTGTTCCTTTTCAGTTTGGTCAGGCACATAATAAAATATAAAATACTAACCAAAAGCAGATCATTTTATTTTATTTTATTCCTTCCTCCTGTCAGTATTCAGTAACACAATATTTCAAACTCATGCCTACCAAGACATAATTTAAATCATTAATGATAAATAGACTTGATAATACTTATTTGAAAAGACAGTAAAAAAATCCGAAAAAAATGTGAGAAAAAATGCCCACACCTACTACAAAGCAACACTTTTCAAATACGGGTTCCTGCCAAGAAAAAAAAATATGCAACTAATAACTAGAGAGTTAACTCTTAATGAAGCTAATAATAACCTGGCATTAGTAGTAGTAGGAATCACTACTCTGATTACATAGGCATAACTGTCACTGGACACTAAACAAGACTTATCACAAAAAAAAAAGAAACAAATGCAAACTATTTTTGAGAAAACCTCCATTGGAAGAGGGTCAAGGCTGGATGCACAGGCAAGCAGACTGTATTTCCAGAACCACTCTTCATGGACTAGAGACCACTGGAATGTTATTCACTCCACTCAGAAAAACATTTTTTTTCTGAACAAAATTAACTCATTTCTTCATTCAGTTAAATCAGGAAATTAACTGAAGTTAATAAGCAAGTTAAGGGGCTGAGAGGAAATTTTGACAATGACAATAAATAATCTTGCTTCCCTAACTTTACCCTACTAAAATCGCTGGAATGTATTTTCTTAAACGGGGAAAATGATGAAGCTGTGTAAAAGCAGATTACCTATCTAAATTATGCCTCAAACAACAATTTCAAAATAGACTTTTTTTCTTTTTTATTCAGAGGAAATTCAGGTATTCCCTCCATCTGTTGTCTTACAAATACTTCATGTGGTTTATATGTTGATTAACTGTTAACTTTTCCATGTCCATGGATGTACAAGTGGTTTGTCAGTAGAACTTCCATGGAGAGTAACAGTTCCATAATCCAAGTATGTGAGCACTTTATATCACATAATGCATGCGTCTCGGTCTGAAATTCAAATCTAAACTAGCTTCTAGTTCTAGCAGAGACTCTTTCTCCTCCCAGTTTCTATTTACATTTTTTACTCTTTCTCATTACTTTATCTCTCTTCCAGTACCTTAGGGGCCACCTGGTCCTTCCACTTCATTCGTACCTATCTCCTCCTCCCAGATTTCAAAGACACCTGCTCTCTATGAACTCGTCTTCTCTCCAAGAGGACAATCTTTCCTCTAATATTCGAGTGACTGTACGTTTTGGTATCTGAGTACTAACACATTCATTTAAGACTATTTTCTTTGCCATCACAGAGGCATTTGTTTAAGCTTTTCTGGTTAAGCAGAAACGCACACATGTTGTTATTTAAAATAGCGTGCGCCTAGGAGAACAGATTCTTTGAATGCAGTTCGTATTATTCTAAATAATAGTCTATCAATGCCTACTGAACTGCACAGAAATGCTGTTCACAAACACATATTTATTTATGTTAAGGCTAGTACATTACTCTCTAAGATTCATTTCAAACGTATTCAGGAGGTGAAAAACTAAAAAATAAACAAAACTAAACAAAAGTAGCAAAACAAAAACAAACAAAAAAGCCCTATCTTAAGCCATTTTTCCAGTATACACCAATCTTGCCTGCAGTCTTCTGAATGTACCTCTTTGTCACAGAATTTCTGTTGCTGAGTTAATACTGTCTCAACATGATAAAAGGAGCCAATACAATGAAACGGCATAACAAAACATTTTACAGCAGACACACACAGATGATTAAAGATTTAATCAACAACAACAAGTTACTCTAGCTTTGAAGTATGCTTTAGCAAAACAAATTGTCCAAACAAATGAATAAAGTATACTAAAACAATTCTTTTTTGAGAAAGAACAAGAGTTGCTGATGGCTGCTTAAGAAATGGAAAAACCTGTTAACTACATTTTAAGAATGTGTTTATTAAAATAAAATATGATAGGAACAGTAGAGCATGGCAATAATTTATTGTGTATGTATGTTTTCCTTTTGTCACAGGGCACATGAAAGTATGAAATATTTTGCTTTCAAGCTTGTGTTCTGAATTACCTAAAGTCGATACCCAGCACACTGAGCAGGAGACATTGTTAAATTTCACTTTGACACCATCATCTGTCACCCCACCTGTACTTTGAAAAATGAACTCTAAGCAATCAAAGCACTTTCTTTCATGGAAAATATTAACTGAAGTCTGCAAAAGTAGCCTGCAAAGGGAAGAACGATTCTGTAATAGTAACAACAACTGAGTGCTGGTGTAAAGGTCAGATAGAAAATAAAACTAAAAACAGTAAGAAAAAGGAAACAAATATGCAACTTCTTACACCAAATCAAGGACTTCGGAAGGAAGTCCAGACCAATCACCATGTTAATAAAATATTGGAGCATTATAGATGTATAATAATGCTGTGTCTGAAACTTACCGACACTTGAATTCAGATCTCCATTTTCAGAGTCTGCTCCATGCTGGTTATTATTTGCATGATAGTTGGACATGGCTTCCAATTTAATTTTCTTCACTTTCATTGCTTCTGCTATGGCGGCATTGGTGGCAGCTGCTGCCGCTGCAGCTGCTGCTGTCAGGCCTGCAAAGAAGGAAGAGCAAAATTTAATATACATAATTCTACAATTCTTCATTATTGTTGGAACTCAGACTGTTATTCTTCCTTCCTGCTTGCCACATAATGAATGGAGAAAATTGTGGAATACTACTCTTCTTGTTTGATTTGAAATTGATCAACTTTTTCAAGTAAAATGTTTCTCATCTCATTTTGATAGCTACTCCAATATATCCACCTAAATCTTAACTTGGTGTCCAGTAACTGCAGTCATAAAACAACCATAAGTAACTGCAGATACAAATACTCGCTTTTGTGAATGAGTGTCCTAGCTGTACTTCGGAAAAAATATCCTTTTACATCTCACGTTTGTCATGCTAAAGAAAACAGAAAGAAATAGGTCTATATTTCAATTCAAGAGTAAGAAATGAAAGAACTCAGATATTTGTTCCTCATTTCACACATAACAGCAAGGAGATGTGGACATTCTAGAAAGTGGTTTTAGAAGAAAGGTTAGTAATGCTGAAAATTAATAAAATAGTTATTTTGCTTCCTCAAAACTTCAAATCATTAAGGCATTTATTAATGAGAAGACAAATTATTAAACCCATTTAATCCCAACCTCAAAGCCATCTTCAGGAAAACCAAGTGGTCTTCCTACCAAACCAAATTTCTGCCATCCAGCCATTTCCAAGAATGTTTTACAGAAATGAGAAAAGTTATCTTTGTCAAAAGCAATTAGAGAAATGGTCCAGCAGTGCCTTCAAAACTCAAAATTAGATATAGTCTTTACTTAACATCATAAGTTTTTGCCTTCTTCCCTGAGGCAGGATAATTTTTTTTGCAGTTCCCAAACAGTGCTGTTCTCCACTCAGATCCCTTTGTCTCAGCCTCAGCGGTACCAGAGAAAAGTCAGTGCCAAAACTTCACAAGAGCTGTCTGCCCAACATAATTATTGTAGATTTAGGTTAGATACTAGAAAGAAACTTTTTACTGTGAGGGCAGTGAGGTACTGGAACAGGTTGCCCAGAGAAGTCATGGATGCCCCATCCCTGGAGGTGTTCAATGTCAGTCTGGATGAGGCTTTGGTCCAGTGGAAGGTGTCCCTACTCATAGTAGGGGGCTGGAACTAAATGATCCCTTCTAACCCAAACCATTCTATGATTCTATGATAACTGATCCAGGGAGTAGAAACGGAAATCAAGATTCTTGCCCTGACCATGGAGAAGACTTGAAAAAAACTCAGTGTAATTAGTTTACAGGTGCCTGCTTGCCTGATTTTCAGCTACTCTGAGAGGTGTGAAGTGTCTTACGGATCTCAAGAGGAATTAACTCCACAACTTACTATTCTAATGGGTCAAGACTGCTGCCCAGCATAGGAGGAGTGCAATTTAGCAGGGAAGATCAAATAAGCAAATAATCCCAGGCTGCTCAGGTAAATATTGCTACCACGATTGCTTCCAAGAGCCTCTTGTTGTCTCCTTTGCCTCCTTAAATGGAAACTAAATTCACTCTTGCCATGTTTTCACCTAGTGATGGGGAGAGACAGAAGGCAAAATCCAGCAGGGAGAAGGTAGAAGGTGAATGGACATCAGGAATCTGTGCTATCTCAGGGAAACTGATGAGGCGGCATAGGAGGTGCCTTTGAATATATTGTGACTTGATTCAAGGTTGTTTTCCTTTATTTCTTTGCATGACTGCATAAAGATTAGCAAACAGTTCTAGCCTCCTGACACTCCTCACAGGCTGACTTCTAACACCTCCAAGTGCAACAAGAACTACCAAGTATGTGATAATTACATTCTGCATAGGCAGATCAATACGATTTAGAAAACTGCCATTTCAGATAGAAGAAGATGCACCAAAAGCCAAAAATCAAATCAGATGATGGGTAAATATGAGGATTTAATTTTGTTTTAGTTTCTGCTACTATTACCAATTGTGTATGTTCTGATCTTAAGAAGGTATTGACAATAACATGGATTGCTTCCAATGATATTTTTACCTTAGAGGAAGGATATGAAGTTATACATTATACAAATTTGGTTAGAGTCCCTAAATTAGGCCACAGAAAAAGGGATGGTTCACCTCTGAACTTTGGTTTGCATCCTGTATTCATTAAACAATGCAATAACCTATACTTCCTTTTTTTATATGCATCATTGACAAGCTAAAACTAGCATCGTGAAAGAACAATCCTTCAGAGAAATATTCAAATAGGATATAACCAATGAATACAACAGCAGGCCTCAACACTTTTGGCTGTGACTGCACTTTTAGATCAGGATTTTTTAAGTACTTCCAAATATTGGAGTAAATATCATATTAAACAAACACTGGACATTGAGCTTTTGAGCTTACCTGTAAATAGAATATTATGTCTCATTGAGGTACTGGCCTGGTTGCAGAACTAGTAAAATACAAACTCTCTTTTGTTACAAAATTTACAAAGAAGTGTATTTAAGTGCTTCCTTCCAAAGTAGGCAGTAATGCTACTCTCTAAAGGAAGCCATAACCTTTGGATGGGGACTCGGAAACTAAAATACAGCTTGCTTAGTTCTGTACTATTTATCTATCTATCTGTCTATCTATCTATTTAAACAAGTTAATGTTTGTGATAATAAATAATAAAAAACCAAACTTTTAATTTCATTCTTTCTCTCATACAACTGCTTAAGTTATTGAAATGATTACTTTGCTATACAACAATTAATTTTAACTATACAGATCTGAAATGCATGTCTCATATAAGCATCGATGTAAAGGCGGGAACTGTGAGTAAAGAATAATCCTCAGAATCATAGTTTAATGTTGTTCCTCATCAGCAATTCCAGCCTACAGCACAGCTTCTGCTTTACTGTTACTTTTTCCTATCACATGACAGTCACAATATAGCAAAGTAAGTGGCAAAGAAGGTCTCAAGCCAGTCACTAGAGCCTCTTGCATTATAATCACTGGTGCTCTGTCCTATATTGTCATATGATACAACACAAAACTTTCCTCTAGCGCAGGCCGGACTTATCTCACTTACCTCAATAGCAAAGGCAGACAAATAAATTCTAAAAAGAAGAGGTTAATAAACTGCTATGTATATTTTAAAATTCTAAACTTTAGAGTTCACGTATGGGTACATACTTGGGTAAATAATTGGAATTTTTATTTTTAATTGATTGTTTGAAAAAGCCTTTTGACTTAAAGATTCTTTAATATTACTTTATTCTTAAAACAAGTTGCCAAGGAATTTCCAAGATGCACACTTTCCATTACAGACAAAAATGAGATAATCAGAAGTCCTCTTATAAAAGCAACTGAAATGCAAGAAATAGTAAGGATGGTACAAAAAGCCACTTAAGATATTTTTTGTTCTTTACAAATATTTATTTGAACAGTTAAAAAATATCCAGGCAAAATATTAATTGGATTAAAGTCAATAGCAGTTGTCATTAATATTCTGAAATTGATAAGTTGTTTATGTCTGGCATTCTTCCTGCTGATTATGCAGTGAGACAGGCAGCTTTATAAATATCTCATCACTCCATCGTCACACAAATTTCATCGACAGTGCTCATGCACAGCTATTAGCAATATGAATCTAACCATTACAAGAGGAAAGAAAATCGAACATGTGGCATTAATACGCAGTCCTGGTTCCTAACCATCTGATAGGCAGATGGTGTAAAGCGGATTCTCCAGCTGAAATGAAGGGGCACATCATTTAAAACCTTGTTTGCATTCTAACTGATATCAGTGCCATATTGATATACATGATACATCATGGCAGTATTTGAACAATCTAGTTTGTTTCAGTCATAAATGTTTACAGCCTTGTTTTTTATCTTTAGAAGCATGTTCCAAAGAGCGTATTTTTAATTTATGAAACCTATTGTTTACTTCTGTTGAACCAGAAGATTAGCAAAGAGTAGGAATATTAAATTACCACAACCACAGCAGTATAACTAAGATGGATGAATAAAGTATGTTTTTTCAATAAAAGATGTTAGTAAAGGAATTAAAAAATTAGCCTAGACATTTTATGCATTAAATACATTTGTTCATTTAAACCTTGCAGCTTTTTTCCCATGTGACATACTTAGAACTCTAATGCTTTATAAAGCCATTCATTTAAATCTCTTACTGCGTGCAATTAATCTTGTCCAGCAATTTAATTCAAAAAAGCAAAACATCAGACAGTAAAGTTCAATTCAACCATCATGCTTCTGCAGTAATCTCCGTATTGCTGACAGTTCCTATAGTCTCATCAGCAAAAGTCTGTTCAAGGTGTCTTGTAGGAGCTGTATGAATTTGAATTACAGCTCAATTGAAAGCTCTCCAAGCCTTAGTAGGAACTCAGGAACAAGAAGCAGAACACCAAAAGAAAGTGTGAATGATCCTTTCCTACAAAGACCTTCTCTCTTCTGTCACTAGATTACTTTGGCCTGTTGGGTGTGTTTGTAGCTGTTAATTATGTTAATAAAGTTGCAGCCTGCTGCCTCTGCCAAATATAATCATGAGCTTTCTCCTGCCAAGTTCTAGTCTAATTTACACCCGTGCAACTCTACTGAAGTCAGAATTTCGTGGGTGAGAATGAGACCAGAAGTATGCCCAGTCTCTAATGCTGAAAAATGAGTGAACAAAATGGAAAACAATGACAAAAAACATACCATCTTCAGAAAACAATTCTGTTTTAAAAGCAAAATGCCCAAGAGAGCTTTCATATATCATGACAGCTTTTCAAAATGTGTATGAATTACTAGTGGGCACTAAATCATACCCAGGGTTTCTGCTTTCCAATAAATATTATTCCCTGTCTTAAGAAAGAGCTTTTAAAACTTTCAGGTTTGATGGCACAAGCAGCTTACAACGCGTCCTATTAGCGAAGGAAAAAAGAAAAGAAACTTTCAGGGTAAATTTTTAAGTCTCAGATACGTCTCAAAATACACATTTTGAATTGTATGCCTAAATTTTGTCCTGGGACAACTTAAAAAGTTATTTAAGTAATTTATCTTAGTTCACGTTAACTTTCTTCACATCACTATTCCTAATAGTAATTATGATTCCTAATAGTTATTCCAATAACAATAATTAGCCTCCTTAATATAATGACTACCTTCCTTTATATATATACAACAGATATACATTTTTATGGATACTTTAAAAATCTAGTAATATATATGTACATATTTTCACAACATCTTCCTTTAGGAAATTGAGAACATTTTCAAGATACCTTACCTTTGCAATCTCAGAGCAGGCAATAAACCAAAATATGACTGTCAGCAATGTGTTACATTTAATTTCATTTATTTGCTGGAAAGTTTATTCTGCAGAATGCATTATTCACTGCATGGGAGGAGGTTCAAATCCTATCTGAATTCTGTAAGAACTCCTTTCATTATTTCAAATTAATGCTTAATCCTTTTTCTTTTAGTTAAAATTAGAGTCTCATTGACTTGAAAATAATTCTTGTCCTTTCTTGATTTAATTCTAGATTTCATATTGAGGTTCGTACTTGGGAAAATTCTTACTAAATTATGAAAAACTCTGCCTGTAAAAGAAAGGCAGGGTTACCTCCTATGACTTGACCCCGATGACTGCAGATTATTGCACTGGTTTCACAGGTTTCAGCAGTTCAGGTATAAGTTTTTGGTAGCTTATTACGCTGCTGCCAGTTATTTCAAATGAAATAGGATCCTAACCTTAGTCTCTGATCTAATGGGTGTTTTATACAGTGTGATACATAAAACAAGAAGGGGAAAGCAATCTGCAGGAGGACAGAGGTCTGATTACATAGACTGGATTGTGGAAAGGGGAACTACAGACTACAACATAATGTTCCGTTAAAATATACTCAGTTTCATTAGCAGCAGTCTTTACGTATAATGTAGGCCAGGAACCTCACAGTTATATAGAAGCCTTATTTTTGGTAAGCTGTCTGTATCGAATCAATACAACAATATTGGTATATCCCAAAAATTCCATTACCTGTTATTTTGGGATAATCAAGAAATCTTTGTCTGTCCCTTCTAGCTGTATTTTCCTGCTCAACTTAGGTGGTTCAGCACAAACTACTCATCCTGATTAGATGTTAGCATCTTTGAAAGGGCTGTGATCAAAGGAGTTATGCGAATAGAAGTGAAAGAACCAACCATACTTCAAATATCATTAATGAAAGAATACTTAGAAAAATTCAGTCATGTGATATGTTTTAGACTAAACTGAAATCATCAGTCTTGCACTGCAAGAAAAACAGTGTACATGAAGTTCAAACCATCTGTTGTACATCAGACTAATCAGACCTTTTTCCTGTAACTACTCCTGAACTGCAACATGAATTTTGAGGTCTGGGTATTACATTTAAAATAAACAAGGAAAAAAGCTAAATTTCCACAGCAATCTTCAAACCTAAAAATATTTCAGTTCACAAAGTGTCCCTGAAATTAATAACATAGTTGAAGAAATGAAACACTGACGTACAAAGAAGTAGCGTCCTAGTGATTCGTTTTGTTAAATGTAGATAAAACTTAATATTAAGACTGTATTTGTTGAATAAGTACTGGCAGTTTCAATGATGCTGAAAAAAATCATGTAAATATAATTATTTCATCAGTAATATTTACCATTTATGAAACGGATGGGCTTACATTTCATAAGGTTATTCTTTATTGCCTGTACTGCAGAGTAAAAAGTGGAATCTTGAAGTGTATTTCAAATACCACAACAAATTACAAACTGTTATAGCCTAACAGGGTTTTGTAATTTATGAATTTACTATTGGCTTGATGTGATTGTGACAGAAATAAACAATGTATACTGCATAACTGCCTTCCTATATTACACTTTTCAGCAACAGTTTAAAATCCTACTAGAATGCATACAAAACAATTAAAAGAGAACATTATTTTTTAACAATCATCTTTTCAAAAGCAATAGATTCTCAGTTCTCATTCAGTCTGTTGCATTATTCATTTCATGTGCAACCTCATGCTGGACCATAAATTGTTACTTTATCTAATCAAAGGCGACTTAACTCCACAGAAGGTCAAAGGTTTAATTTTGTGAAGTATTATCTTACGCTATGAGTTTAACGGAAAAATAGAAGAAGAAAACCAGCCAAGAAACTGGTAATAAATGAACCTTTATTGCCTCAGGCATTGGCCTAGTTAATAAACTTTCATTGAAGGTTTCTTTCAACTGTTATGGACAATGAGGTAAAAAAAATCTTAAATTACAGCCATGTGTGACTTTTAAAGCAGGCATTCTTTTTTATCTCAACCTCCCCAGCTTACGAAAAAGACAAAGAGATTGTCTTCAATTTCTTAACCAAAAATGTATGCTACTAAACAGATGAAAAAGTGCAGATCAAGCCGTTTTGAAAGCAGAGGTCAGCTTTGAACAATATAAAAAAAATACTTTTCCTTAAGTGTCAAATCTTGATACGTAATATCTTTAACTCAATAGCATGCAATTCTAAAAAAAGGTATATGGGAAGGGAAAATGTATATACTAACAATATATTATGCTAACAATGATGCTTGGTTCCTAACAGACTTTCTGTTTTACATTTTCATTGCTGGAGTGCAATAATGGTTCTTGTTTAATAGAATGACTTATTATGGGAACAACTTCTCTGCAATTTTTGCAAACAGAAGTTCCTTTCTTCTTTTTCTGTGTGTTATCTGACGTTCTCATAACACTATTTTCACTGTTATGAGAAATTAAAAGGTTTAACATAACAACAGTTACTGGTAGTTATCAGTGTTCCATGAATTTTCAACATTCGTAGATTTGACTAACTACAATGTCTTTTGCTGACGTATTCTTTGAGTCCAGTTTAGAGAAAAATATTTCAGTTTAAGCTATACAGTCAAAACCAATAAGAAAATCAGTAGTACTTATTAAAACCTTAGGCTTTAACTTTAGTCTAATTTATAACTACACGGACACAATTAATTAATTGTAACACTACTACAATTCAAAAATACTGAAAGGATGTGTTCATGCCTGTAACAGCAGTAATGTAGCTAAATACTTATAATCTTTCAACCAGCAGGAGCTATTGTGGGTTTTTTTATAAACCTAATCCACAGCTTGACACAGATCCTGCGGTAAAGGCACACAGTTCTTTGATTAAACTAATACCTAAACAACTGTTGAGGCTGCCTGATGGCCCTGTGGAAGTATGTCTCCCTACAACTTCTGAGTTCAGCCTTCCAAATGGAACTGCCATATTCTTTCCGATACAGCATTCCAAATGTCTAATCATGTGCTTGAAATTTAACTTATTTGTGAATATAAGTTTTTGTGGTATCAGAACAAGTTCAGAATAAAATGAGATTTTAGCTGGGGACAGCAGCGTTCCAGTTGTAGCCTTCTGGTGGGATGGATGCACCCAAAAAGGACTTGTTCTCTGCACTGGGTCCACAGCTGAAGAAACAGCTCACCAGCTCAATGTGGTATCAAAGACTGTGTGGTGTTTATGGATTTGGTCCCAATGCAACATTTTTGTCCAAAGAAAGCCAGATCAGATTTTTACTTTTGGCAGACAAGACTAGTTAGCTACAGACTTATTCCAGGCTCCTCCCTTCCCCAAGAAATGAAAATAGCATTATTCCTACTTATGAAAAGAGAAGGAAACAAATTACTTCAGTTGCAAACCACTCTTTCCTGCCTAAGACGAATAATTATCAAAGCCGCTTACTAGTGTATCTTCAGTAGACGTTTAAACTATTATTTCAAGATATTTTAAAGAAATATTTCATAGGATTATTTATTAACAGCATGAGTACGCTACATGTATAAATAAAAATCAAAATATCTTTACAGAAGAATTTTTACTGTTTTGTCATATTTAGCTTTAAAGTTGATACTGTTTCACATCCCCCCCAAAATAAAACAAACTAAAATATATACTAACAAATTCTAGAACATTCTTCTGATTGCCTCTCTGTATCTGCAGTGTGAAAAGCAGACTGCATCAAGAATCATAATGACAGAAGTGAATACAAGGCTGGAAAAGACCTCAGAAATCCACTGGTAATCTCAAGGCATATATAGCATTGTTTCAACATAGAAAGATAGGTTAAGAGAATGTTCGCATTACTAAATGTAAAGAATTCACCTGTACGGGTCAAGAGAGTCCCCTCTCCTCCTCCATCCCTCTATTCACTTGAAGTGTTGTAACTTCAAGAGCAGCACTGTGGCTTTGGGGCTCTTTTTTTCTTATTTTTTTTCTTTTCTTTTTTAAGTTTTGTCAGATCCATTATGCATTACGCTGCGCCAGAGGCAAGGCATGGGGCTAAATGTATTATTACAGTACAGTGATAGAAGACTATCATACTGTGATGCAGGACTGTGATATTGTACAAAGTAGCTGTGATAATGACTTACAGCTAACACTGTGTAGCCCTGCTTCAGATGAAAGGGCAGTCAGTTCTCACAGACAGCCCTTTCTCACCTATATGCTCTACTTGTTGCATCGGATAACAAGACACTAAATCCCATGGGCAGCACCTTGAGTGCTGCGCAAGGCACTAGACAAATCACACTGGTGACTTCTTACATTTGAAGGCACCCATATTTCTTTCCAATACAATATGCGGCACACCAGTGGGATGATGTGCACTTGCGTCTTACCACAGCACAAAGCTAAAGCAACACCAAATTATCATCCCAAATCAAGGGAGTGCTCTCACGCCTACAGTGTTATCACAGAGTGATATTTCTGAATACTTCTCTTTCATACCTCAGAATTCCCTGCTACTCAAAAAGCAAACATCTGAAGACTTAATAATTTTAAAGGGAAAACACAGTATTTGTAATGCATATATAAATATTGTATTTGTATACAAACACAAATATGCAGTAACTTTTTTATAATCAATGTGATTGAAGTCTATCCTATGAAAAACTGCAGCCATCTGTAATTTCAAATTTACATATGTGATCACACATGCTTCCAAAAGGCATAATCTTCGAAGCTGAGAGTTGACTGGGATCACTATTTATCTCATTATGTACAAATACTCAAAGCTTACCAAATATACAAGCACATGAGGGTCCCAAGATTGTCTTTGGCAGAACCCCAGAAAATTCTCATGATATCATGTGTAAATGAGACATTCTATGTACATTGTTAACAATACTTTGTAGAGGACAAAATTTTATGTTACTGTGCTCCTCTCAAGTTGGTGGCATCAATCCATAGACAAAATATGATACAGTATTCCACAGACTCCCCATTTTGTAGGAAGAACTAGATTATAATTTACAGCAGATAATTTAATTAATCTTTTCTTCAGCCATTAATGAACAAGCTTTTCAAAATTCAGTCTCTTATTGGAAATCACTTTCCTCCACCTTGTCAAAATTCACACAAGTCTGGGATAGGACATGCACTTCTCATTCCTCTGGGTTATAACCTTCCTTCTTACCATTTCCCCATTCCAAGTTTTAGGATTTTCTGACATTCAGATTGGCAAGATAGAGTGCATGTTTAGCACAAAGTGAGTAATAAAAATAATTGACAAAAATTTAATTAGCATCTAGGTAATAGCTCACTTTTTTATCCCAACCACGAGTAACCTAACTTCAACCAACTGCAAGATGCAGTCTCAATACTTAGCAATGAAAGTATCAAAACTGGAGAAAAAGCACATGGAGAGAGTGTCTTTAACAAATAAAAATACGCATAACCTGTTTCTGATAAGCAGTCTATGCAGATTCCTTTGGATTTTATAGACAGAAAAACCAGAACAGGATAAATAGTATTACTATACTCTAGAAATCAGAACAACATGTATATTTTAATGATTTGTTACTAATATTGACTCGAAGTCACTTTGGAAGCATACTGGTAGCTAATATGATTTCAAGACTAAACTGTTGATTATAATTTACAGCTTTATTCCCTACACAGCCCAAAAACCTCGGTGGCCACTTTTTAAAGCAAAGTGAAAAATACAAGAGCTCTGAAACATACTACATAGACTGTTGACATACAGAACTCTAAGACTTTTTTGGCATGTGTATATGTCAGGGGAAACAAGGGGAAATGACTGAATTGTTGCAATTCCTTACACTAAATTACTAAGTTTCTTTAAAATTGAATTCTTAATCACTAAATAAGGCAGGTTAAAACATGCTCAGTTTTGGAAACAAAGGGATTACTATTTAAAAGGATGCAAACCTATTGTTGAATTTGATTTTGTGATGCATTTACAGACCATAAAATTAAGGATTTTTTTTTCTGCCAGTAGTTCAAGCTTATGAGACATTTCTAGTATTCTCTTTGTTCTGTTCCTTTATTGGATGTATCAATCAGTCACACGCTATATTTCTTTGCCAAGCTTGAAAAAGAGTAGCTCCTCCACTTATCAAAACAGATATTCAGTGGCAGTAACAGGCCACAAGAGAACTGTGTTATATCTAAGCTGCGTGCTAACCAATGGGTGGTATACAATGAGGTTTCACAATAATAAAGGCATTGAACCAACGTGATTCTCTCCTTCCAGCAACAATACTTAATAAATACACCATATCATCTACAAAAACATTCATATACGCACAGCGTAGTATCATGATCAAATCTGAGGAGTGTAGATCCATTTATATCTACATTTTTCTCTCTTTGCTGTTGATACTCTGCCCTCTCCAACCACAGAAAACACATTTCAAAAGTGGTACCATTCCATTGTCCCAACTGACCATGTGTTTGAAGAAAAATGTTTACAAGTACGATTTTTTCCATTCTCACATTTGTTGTAAGAAAGCTTACATTTCAGGAAATCTTTAGTGAAATGTTCTGCTTTCATTGGAAACCACTACCATTCAAACATAAGTGATTGATATTCTTCATATGAATGAGTATGAAATACAAAGTAAGTTATAAAATGGCTTCCGTGAATGGAAAAAAGATTACCGTCTACAATGTTAATGATACATAGGAATTTTGGATGGATTCATGCTTCTAAATTCCTAAATGAACAGTTTGTTGACATTTCTACACTAAACTAACAGAATGCCATAAAGCAAATTGTATCCCAGGCTGCATTAAAAGAAGCAGGCCTAGCAGGTTGAGGGAGGCGATTCTGCCCCTCTACTCCACTCTGGCAGGACCTCACCTGGAGTCCTGCATCCAGTTCCAGGGTCTGCAGCACGAGAAAGACATGGACTTGTTAGAGTAGGTCCAGAGGAGGGCCACATTAATGATCAGAGGGCTGGAAAATCTCTCCTATGAAAACAGGTTGAGACAGCTGGGGTTTTTCAGCCTGGAGAAGACAAGGCTTCAGGGAGACCTTATGACAGCCTTTCAATAGTTAAAGAGGGTTTATAAGAAAGATGGATAGAGACTTTTTTTACCAAGGCCTGTAGTGACAGGACAAGGGACGACAGTTTTGAACTGAAAGAGTGTCGATTTAGATTGGATATAAGGAATAAATCCTTTATGATGGGGATGGTGAGACACTGGAACCGGTTGACCAGAGAAGCTGTGGATGCCCTATCATCAGCGACAAGTTCAAAGTCAACTTGAAAGGCGCTTTGAGCATTTCAGTACTGAAAGGTGTCCCTGTCCATGGCAGAGAGGATGGACTAAATTGGACTGAATTGCCATTAAAGATTTCTTCCAACCCAAACCATTCTATGATTCTATGAAATATGAACTTTATCTATAGGTTCAAATATCTTTTTTTGCATCCACTTACAGCACCAGCTCACCTCAATCTTTTAGCAAGATGCTTTAGCCAACTTTTTTTATTTCAAGCTACCATACCAACACTAAAACTTTAAACTTCAGTGAAATTCAAAGCTCCTACATTTGTGTTCTCCCTCCTCATATCAGTCCTTTACTAGCATCAAGTGTCCTGCACAAACATTAATAGAAGCTATAATGCCCACAGAAGGTCATTAGCACAAAACAGTTCACCGACCATTTACTTCCTTTTTCTCATCCTATGTGTTCACACAAAAGGAGCAGATGCAAAATCATGGAAGATATTTTTTCTAGCCGTAGGATTTGGCTTTTTGACAGATTATACAAATAGGTTTTTTGGCAGCTTTAGAGATGCCCCTAGGTGAGTCACTTGGTTAGACAGCTGATGGCCTGTCTCGATTTTCCTGTCTGCCATCTTCTTATGATTTATCTTCAGTTAGTCATAAAATAAATCCAAACAGATCATTATCCCACATCTACAAGACCCCTGCTTAACCACAGGTGCCAAGCATACCTTTCACAGAAATCTTTGGCGGGTAGCAAGAAGAATCTGAAAAGAGATGCTGAAAAAAAATACCTGAATAATATCTGAATTAGTTCTGAAGTACTTCACCCTTTTTAGTTAAAACGATCATTGATATAACAAAAGAACAGAAAAAGGAAATACAGGCTCTTGAATTTTAATTCTGATATTACCAGAAGGCATCAGATACGTCATCTACCTTTTAATTTTATTTCCATCTACCTATTAGATGGAGATAATACTGTCTTACCTTGCAGGATTATTAATATAAATTAATATAAATATTAATATAAATTAGCCAAGAGTTGTACAAAGCTATAAAAATAAAAAGAAAGTGCCAAGCATGCATTAACATTGTTATCATCCCTGGTTCTAAATCTATGCAAACTAAACTTGCCTAAGAAGTAAGGGCAGCAGTTCAGTGTGAAGCGTACATGACTAAAAATCCACAAAAGAACTACGTAAGTGAAATGTGGCTTTCAAATTTACTATGCACCTTAAAAGGTTACAAACCACTTTTGAATCCAGGGGGGACTCACAAAAATAGGAAAGAAACATTCAGGATTTTTATTAGTTTAGCTGGAGGGTTTTTTTCTTAAAAACATCAGTTTATCAGATACAGAATTTTGCTACGAATTTGAAATTCAAGTTAGCATATGGTCAACTGAAATTCTGAAGCACGGAGAAATAAGATCAAGAGTTTAGCAATTTTTTTGAAAAAAGACAAAAACATCTCTCGCTATCTCCTGAGTTGCCAAAGAAATCTTAATTCCCTGAAAGCTACTTAGAGCTTTATTAAAATCAAACTTTTAAAAATCTCCATCCTTCTCATACTAGCAGAGCTAGTTAAATGTGAAATGCACTCTTTCTAAATCACTGACAATCACAAGAAGGAATATAATGATTTTACCTCATCTTTGTAAAATGTGGCTAGGTGTTTTTTTGTTGACTGTAAAGGAAGTTGTATTCTGAAAAACAGGATATTAAGGCCTAAAAAAATATACATCTAATCTAATTGTACCATAAAGGGATCAAGTATTAAAAAAAATGGCCTGAAACAAAAGAGGAACTATGTGATCATCTAACAATCTTTCCATCCTTTACAGCCAGGAAAAAAAAAACAGGTATCTATTTGAGAACTATTACAACAGGTTACCTGTTAAGGTTACAGTAGGAAACTGCATCATTCTTTATCTCTACATTTATTCAGAATTAAGAACATATTTCATAAAAGCACCATTCTCAACAGTGTTTTTAACACAAAATGAAGTGTATCCACACAGAAAGGAGAAAATTAATGTTTGTTTTAAACAGAGAAGTATTAACATTGGGGAAAATTCTCAAACGTCCATCTAGCATAAGTTAATGCATTAAAGCCTCATGTGAACAACAACTTCTTCAGTTGTTGACGTGTTCTTCCAAACTGATTGGTTCAGTCAATCCTGGCACAGACCTTATTCCTCTGAAATACCTTTACAGATAATATCTGATAACTACAGATACTCTCTAATTGAGTTTAAGTCAAAACTAAGCATTTTTATGTGTTCAAATGAATTGTTCCAGGCAGGTCATGTACTGCAGGCCACACAGTAACACCCAAAAAATAACTTCCCTAATAACACTAGTAGCTAACTGAAATATGCAGGTATCGTCCATTTTCTGAGACTTATACCAGGAGCCAAACACGGACTTTAGGGCAGGATGAATACTCCCTCAAAGTATAGGACTTTCCATACAGAATTATTTATATTTCAAATTGTTACAATATCACTCAAGAAATAATTAAAAATGCAATGTATTACTTCTAGTTTCCAGAGTATCATTGCTAGATATATTTTGGAACCCTGAACAAATACATGTCATTAAACAGCACACACTATCCTCAAGAGCACTGGAGAAGAAAGAAATTAGATTAATTTTGCAGGTCATGGTTAGCAAATACACACAGTTCTGTCTGGGGTAAGTGAGAGGTGAAGGCATGAAGTACAACTGTAATGTTCTAATTCCTAAAACATCAAATATATTGTATGTACCTAATCTGATAAACACAAGGTCTGTGTGTTTTCTTGCTTTGTTTATTTTTTTTAAATAATATACTATGTACCTATGTGTTTATAATAGGGGTGTATTATAACATATATCTTGTAGTTCTAGCATAATCTATTCCTATTGTATCTACATTAATTGCAGATGCATTTGGAGGCAGAATATTCTTTATTTTTTGTTGTTCTTGATATTATTATTGTGGTTGTTATTTGCACCTTCAGTCTTCCTATGCATTCATAACTTAATCAAATAATAAGAATATTTGAAAAGTAGTAGTAGTAATAACAATAATAATGAGAAGAGTAAGAATAATAAGAATATAATCTCAAAAACTTATTTTGGCAAGATCAGTATATTTGTACCAATATTAAAACTTTATTTTCAGTAACCTTGTAGTTTCAAAGCAAACTGCTTTGAGAATGTTTGAATTTTCTACTGAACTACATTAAAAAAGAAAATTCTACCAAATTAAACAGTTCTGAAAAAAAGTATTCATCCCGTATATTTATGTTTAGTTACATGGTGCACTCCCATGTAGCTCTAGAAATTAATATAAAGCCAATGCAGCAGAGAGAGATATTTGAATTTGTAGTTCAGAAGCTGCTGACATTAGGCATTAGATCATAAGGGGGGCAGAGTAAACACTTAACATTCAAATATAAATATAATATTGTGTAATACAAGATCTGTAGAGTCATAATGTCTGAATATATTAGGTATAATAATACTTCTATTGATTTCAGTCTGTTAAAATAATGAAACTAGATTACACAAATCAATTCTTGGAATATAACACAAAAGCATGAATTATTTTCTCTACATTTTCAAAGTAGGTTTTTCAAGTGAGATTGACTGTAACTATTTTAGACTGTAACTAAAAACAAGTGTTAATTTTCCCAACCTCACCTAAAAAATAAAGCTGATGATAGTAGTCTTTCTGTCATCGTACGGATTTCAAGCTTAACAGTCTTTTAACCATCTTAAAAACAGCTTTCTCCATATGATCAATTATTTAAGACTCTCACTTTTACATCGTTACATCTGCAAGGAGAGGAGGTGTTTCAATAGGAGGACCTACCATTAAAGACAATTACAGAGCGGTCCGTTTCCTTTCACGGAAGGTGGACACTCACAAAATGCTGTGAAACATTCAAGAATGCAGAGTTTCTGGTAATGACTTCACAGTTATATATAAATAAATATTTCATAACTTCTCAAAGTCTAACAAAAGATAAGGCATTGGCTTTTCATGCTGTCAGGCACAGTAGTTTTATTATCAGACAGAGAAAAGTGTTCTTCTGTACATTTTAAATTATTTCTACTCCAGATGGCAATCAGACTATAGTCTTGAAATTACACTGCCATAAAAACATTAAAAAGATTACATTTGTCCAGTATCACTGTTACAGTCACTAAAATAAATAAAAAATATGGCATTTTTCAGAACGTATGTTACAAAATGAGTCATGATCCAGACCACAGAATGTAGTCAAATCTGCAAAACACAAAGCATCTATTCAAACCTGAAGTGTGAAGCGAAGAGGAATTTGCATTGTGACTGCAATAAAAACTGTAAATCAGTTCTTTTAAAAACAGAAGACAACAGTCTGTGCTAAGAGCTGCAGGCATCACATCCTAACAGGGTGTGCAGAATACTACAGATTTCCATCCTGGCATAGCAAGTTAAAGATCTGCGATGGAGATTCACACTCCACTGTTGTTACCAGGAGGTAATTATACAACAGTATTTCTAATGATGGAGTCCCAAAGCAATGCTTCTTGTCTTCCCAGTGGAAAAGATCTTTTGAAGCAAAGAGTGGCTGTGGGATTCAAGAGGAGGGAAAACACATACCATAAAATATAATTAAAAATTGTGGAGGCTGCCTATGACAAGAATAACCATAAAAAACAGATACAAACCAGCTGGCTGTTAACAACTCCTGAGTTATAAAAATCTTAAACCTGCTGTAAAGCACTCAATTCGATTTACATAACCACAGAGCTGACATTCCTTTTAGGCTCCTCTGCTGGGGATTATTTTGACATGTTTTAAGGCAGCATAAAAAGCAACTGTGAAAGGAAGACATGTATCATCTTACATAAAAATTCATTCTTGCCTTAAGATTGGACTTACACGCTTTAATCCCAGCATCTTTACTGAACCTGGAAAATACTTTCAATTTTATAACGTTATCCCTTTGGTGCTCGTATTTTTGATAAAGTTGATAGTGTGTGTGTATACACACAAACAGAAAAAAATCTATACCATCACAGAAGCTTAAGTTTCAATATTGCTGCACAAAATACCAGCTCTGCTTCACTAGAACCCACTACAGAGTGCAGCATATCTAGTTTTAGATAGATCGCATTTCTTAAGATTGTGACCGGCCTTTGCTAAACAAGGAAAACATTTTTTTAGGAATGTAATGATGCAGACAGTGTTTTACACAACTAATACAGCTTGCTGTAGGGAATTAAAATAAACAAAATAAAATAAAATCAATCTTACATTGAGTGAAGTTTTGATGTATACGTGCTGGCAGCTTACATTGCCCAGAGCACAGAATGAGTTTTGCCATTTGATAATTTGCTTGATTCACTGTGCTGCCTCATGCAGGGCATTTTATGCCTGATTTATGTTTAATCGAGTCACCTGCTTAATGTTAAGGAGGGTCACAGTTAGATAGAAGGGTTACGACCATATAGGGCTTTCAACATCTCCCAGTTTGACATAAGAAATGGGTGTAAGTGTTAGAGGTCAACCTTTTTCTTTTATTTTTATTTAATGTTCTCTATGGAATATTGCTTAAAACATTAATGTACCACAAAACCCATTTGATTCCCTTTCGAAACACAGTAGGTAAATACAGATTAGGAGACTCAAATCACTGACAAAATAAAATAAAAGCAATCAGTAGTCTAAGAAGTGATTACCTATATGTGATTTTTTTTAAAGGATTATAAGGTACATCCTTACACAAAAATTAACATAAGTTTTCCCTCTAATAGATGTGCAATCAAATTTAGTCTGGTGTCTGTGGAAAAAAATAAAGTTTACAAAAAAAGGGCAATAAACTTTCAATATAATTAAGTTTTCAGGATTTACTATTCAGACTGAATATTCATCCTTTTAAACACACATAACTGAACATTAGGATTATCAGCACTTTCTTTGTAATAATGATATAAGGAATTACATCCATTTTTAATAAATAAAACTAGATGTGGACAACTACTACAGATTGGAGAGCTCAGGCAAGTCTCATCTTTTTAAATATTTCTAAGTAACTCGGTCTTTCAACTTGCTGAAAACTACTGCAGGACATATGTATTTTGAGAATAAAGTCCTCCCATATAGGACTGGGACAAAAAAATGTGCAAAATAAGATCTTTAAAGATGTATTTTTAAGAAGTTACAGTAAGCACTGAAAGATAGAATTCAGTAGTGACCTGTTTGGATAGCTGCACTTCAAAGTTCACTCAGTGCTGATTCAGTTTTTAAAAATAAACTCTTCGGGGGTTTTGCTGTTTTCAGGATACTGTATTTTTTTTAGAGGAAACGATGTAGAGATATTTGTATCACTGCGAATATAAGTTCTAAAAAAAATGTGGCATTGTAGCTTCAGCAAGTAACAGAGAACAGGATGACAGCAGCAAATCTACCTCATAGATCTCCAATAAAATTAGTATTAGTTGATTGGAACATCTTAAGTAAGCAAAATATTTATACTGATTTATCCTTGTTTATAGTGCTAGAGGACTGTTCTTACACTAAAACTAAAACTACTGATCCTATCCTAGTTAACACCAAGAAATACCATACCTTTGGCTGTTTAAATATCATATTGATTCATTATCACAGGGAAAGATTTAACAGTCTTTTAAGTGCACTAAAATATGTATGTATTGTCATGAACCCAGCTACCAGAACCCAGTAACAGACACAATTCACAGTGAATCCAGGGAGATATCAGAAGGTTCAATCCTCGACTAGAAGGTGATTTAACTGCCTGCTAAATTGCATGTGTGTGATATACAACATTTGGTTCAATTGATAAAATACAAATTTTCTTATTTCTTTTTATTACTATACCAAGAACACACTAAGCTTCTTCAAATACTTTAAAACATATCAATCACTTCCACAGATTCCTCTAGCGGACAATGTATAGACACAGTTTTGCATCCACATCTTTAAAATAATTTACCTATGTTGACAGTTTCACCCATCTAATTTAACATTAACCTTCTAAAACTTAAGCCCTCTGTATAAGTCACCTACAGTCAATGAAGACTCACTGGCATCCCCAGAGGATGATTCATGCGGCCTATCTTATACCGAGATGTATCACTCTCTAGAGGAGTCTGCTACTTTCCACTGACTATGAAAGGAGATGACTTGCTAAGAAGTCAACATCTACATTTCAGACATATTAACTTTTGGCACATGAATCTCCTCCTTAATAGCCAACTTTTTAGATGGCTACAGCTAGGGAAAATTACTTTCTTTCCTTAGAAAGTGAAAATATAGTGAAGATATTTACCTGTATGCTTGCCACTTCTAAGGAAATGTAATGAATCTGCTGCTTTCTATCTCTAGGTACATATTTTCTTTAAAATTAATTTTATGCTCATGAAGAACCACTACAAAATTGTCTCAACATCCCTTATATCTACTTGATTAAAAAATCCTACTTTATAGAAGTTTAAAACATTTTAGACATTAAAATCTCAGTAAAATAAAGTAAACCTGAAAATTATATATGCCTTGTCTTATTCTTTTTTCCTTCTTCAAGACACTATTTTTACACAAAAAAATTAAAAAATAGTTTCTGACGGACAACACAATAAAATTCACTTTTTATTCTATTTAGTTCTCTTACCTTCTATCAGTTTCTGTCAAATATTTTGCCAGGCTTTTTTTTTTCCCCCCCTTGTTCCACTTCCTATTAAAATTGAATTAGAGAGGCAAACTGATTTTGCAATATAAGCCTTCACCTTTTAATCAAAATCTAGATTTAATATCAAAGTACATATTGCTAAAGAATGAAAAGCATCTGTTGGATTGAGTCCTTCTCAGTTGGCTTACTGATAAAATCTAGCCCACATCAGCAGTAACGGGGTTATCAATAGGAACTCTACTGAACAACAATGGTTGGTCCCAAAAGTAGAGTAGGACATCAGGAAACGTCCAGTAATAGCTGCCATATCACTCCCTGTTCATCCTTTTTATTGCTGTATAGAAAAGCTTGAAAATATAAATTCACCAGAGCATACAGAGAATCTCAAACATGCTCAGAAAGACATAGTTCACATAATAAACTTAAAGGGATGATACTCAGCAATGATTATGGGTCTATTTATTTCATTTAGTGGAGCACAGTATTGAGATATCTGAACTAGTATGTTCACATGGTACATGCACCACACTGAGGTTCTAATCCAGGAATGGAAGCTATTTTGTCATGTTGTAACAGTGATACACCCAGGCTGACAATGAGTAATCTCTTCTGTATTATAAATATGCTCCTAATTCCACATTCTGGAAGACACTGGAAGACAGAAGAGGGAGAAGTACCCAAAATTATTTCCAACTCTGAAAAGAACTGAAGAAAATCTACCAGCTTACCCTCTGCTTCTGGTTTTCAGTACAGGCTGAAATTGTTTTAACACTGGTGTCCAGAAATCTCTGTTCTCAGTAGCGCACACACGCACGTGTTCTCTAAATGAAGTGTTCTTACATTGTATATTTCACATGAAAAAAGTAGATGGTAACAGTCAAACATGAGGAGAGAGTGGAACCCTGAAAGCCTCAGTGTCAAACAGATGCCCATTGTGCATGCTGGTAAGAATTATGGAATTACAGCTCTATAAACTCAATGGGAAACGTATATTAAGAAGAAAAGAAGATACATTATTTAATAAAAAATGGCAAACTATTCATCATAAACACAATTTTAAAAGAATGGGGAAAATTCCCTTCCTAGATGATTTTTAATGGAATAGGCTCTGCAAACAGTTCTTTTTGATCCTGTACACCAAAAATAATATTTTTATGCTAGAATAAAATCATAATTCTTCATTTAGCAAGTATTTTTTCAACACTTTGTTATTGTGAACACAAGCAAAGACAGCATGAGAAGATATATTTGTCAAAATAGTCCTGAAATGTTCTCTTTTTTTGTGGGAATTACACAACGCTAAACATTTCTCATAAAGTATCCATTTCCTCAGGTAGTGAGTTGCCTTCTACAACAAGTATGCAGTATAGGAAAGAAAAATAATGCAAACCAAAATTATTACATTGTCTGCAAAATTGTCCAAGAGGCATCAAGGCAGCAGGAAGAAGCTGAGAAAAAAACGGGTAAAATTTCAAGTCAGTATTTCCTTTCAACATTTGGCAAAATGGACATAAGATGCAGTTAGGATAAATATTAGCACTGGAAATCTCTTTTCATTTGCAACTTATTTATCAATCAGTGTTTCAGTTTCCATTTTTTCTTTAAAAGAACTTTATCTAATGGCATTCCTCCCAGATTTACTATAGTAGCCAGGCTAGTGACATAAAGGATTCACGATTACTCAACATGCTAAGAATAAGGGAAATAATAAATTTGTTGAGCTTGAATCAACAGCATGAAGGTGATTATGTGAAAGTAATAACCTTGCCAAAATATAGTTAAAAAATAACACTTTAACTTTTGTTCAGCCCTGAACTGGTCAAGCAGTTGCAGTAGAGGATTATTGTAGGTCACTTCCAACTGAAATCTCCTCTCCTCTTCTCCCATCTCCTCTTCTCTCCTCTTCTCTTCGTTTTATGCACATTATAGACTTAAAAGCAAAACCAGTAAGTGAAATTAAACTGAATAACTTTGCTTTAATTTGGCTTTGTGTGTCTACATCTGATGAAAACACCACAGTGTAAAGTAGAAAGGAATTTAAAGGGAAAAGAACTCAGAGGAATCTCAAAATCACTCAGTTTTGAAAAATGGGAGGAAGAGTTTTATGTATATTCTGTTCAAAAGACAGAGAAGTGAACAAAAGCTACTTGCCCAATCAAAACTGTTCCAAGAAATGACAAAGCATGACAACGCAAACGAAGATATCATACCCACCTCCAAAAAAATTTGAGTAGGATATAATCAACTTCAAAATCTTTCACATCTCTGAAACAGTTTTTAAGATCCAAAAGACAGTGTTATCATATAAGATAAAGTGACTTTTGAGTACACAGATAAAGTCAGGGCAGCAGAAACCATACTGAAGCAACAAATAGGAAGTGCAATAATTACACTGTAAACACTGACAGAAAGAATCGCTTTAAGTAACCATAGGAACCTCACTATACAAAAAGTGGGATGAAACTAAGTAATGCATGAGGGATGTTAGCATTTAGTGACAGAGGATGAAATGAGGAGCCTTCTACTGGGAGCAGGCCACAGATGGATCTGTGTTAAATGAATAAATACAATTAAATCATGAATAATTCTAAAAGAAGCAATGAAACAAATTCAAATACAACTCCAAAAGACAATGTTATCTCAGAGGTTATATAAATGGTTCTGAATTATACGGCACAACAAAAAAGACACATCACAGATTTTTTACACAAAGGAAAAAAAATATTTTCCAAGGGCAGACCAAATACAGTTTCTGTCGTTACACTGAATTAAAACAGTCTAAGGTGTGGGATAAAAATTAAGTTGATGCCATTGGAAATAATCTTCATCCAATTGATCATATACAACTTATATAAGGGCTACGCTAAATATCATTCTGTTTTGCCTATGCCCTGCTTTATATCTAGGCCACCTACTGAATCTATGAACTTACTTGATTGCTTTATAAAAATTGTTTGAAAAATAAATAAAAATTCTGAAAAAGAACATCATAATTTTCAATAAAAAATCCTGGTACTCATTTTAACTTTTAAAGTACCATTCCACTTTAAAAGTGGAAAGTTCTGTGAAACTCTTGCCTAGTCAGCTAGACAGGACTAGAAAATTAAGTATTGAGTAATCAGGCACTGGAATGGCCTGCCCAGAGAGGTGGTGGATTCACCATCCCTGGAGGTTTTTAAAATAAGACTGGATTAAGGGTTGGACTTGATGACCTTGGAGGTCTCTTCCAACCCAGATAATTCTATGATTCTATGATTCTATTTGGAACAAATGGAAAGGGAACACACCCCAGGTAAAATCTTGAGATGATTTACTGTTAGTCTTCATTTATTGTTAACTGTTCCAAAAATATTTACTTTCATTATTAAAGATTGAATAAAATAAATCTAAATATTAAATAAAAAGCAGATTTGAGAAAATAGTGGGGAAAAGGAAGATAAATGAAAGTATTCCTACCACAGTTAAGACTCAGTAGCAGTTACAGAACATGTTGGCATAACTGCTAATCTCATGATGACCTTAAATTTACATCAAAAAAAGATTAACTTAAAAGCTTTGTTTCCAAGTACAAAATCAGCTAACAATTCCTTGAATTTCTGAGGGGATGTGGACATGGTAATTATCCCATGTTTGGACTGAGAGCTTCTTTCTTCTGCACAGGAATAAGGGCACCGTATGTACAGAAAAATGCATGAGGCTTTCTTCTTCATCATCAGAAAGTTAACTTGGGGCTTCCAGATCATACGTTAAAAAGAGAAAAAGTAAATTCTAAAGATCAAAGGTTTTCTCTTGGAGTAAAGAAGAAAGCAATTAAAGAAATTCTATTCTCCCACACCCCCCCACCAAAAAAAAAAAAAGCTATACTGCAAGAGATTTTAATGAAAAAAAGTCATACTCTTAAACACTCACTGGGCAAATGGTATCAAGCAATTGAGCAGAAGGTGGAGAAATGAAGTTGCTTATGCTAAAAACAATATTTCTATACAGGCATTTTTAATTGCTTTCAGATGATTTTAGATCTTAGTAGTGATTAATTTCATTCAGCAGACATGACTAACTGCTTGCATTCCAAAAACTTGTAAATTTTTGGTGCTTACCATAATAAAACTTCCATACAAGCTTTGCCTCTGGTTTCTTTAAACAAAAACCATACTAGAAACTTAACAAGTGAAAAACCCACCCTGGTAGTTATTGTATAGTACAGCTACAAAACATGGTGTGTAATCAGCCACGGACTCTACAGGAAACAGAACTGGCCAGGAACTGTCCCTCAGGAGAAGAAATGGATGAGGGTGTTTTTTAGGTTGGGAAAGATTATAATAAGAAAAAAGAGGTTAGACATACAACTGCAAGCTGCAAGACAAAAGCCTGCCCTCCAAGCTCTGAACTGTTTTATTTATCACAACAGATGCAGCCATAAAAGTCATATTCTTTACAAGAATAGTATCATCTCTTGCCCAGACCTTCCTGGGGTGTAAGCATTCAGGTTTTTTTCATTTAACTTAAGAGCTATCTATTATGATAATACTTAATACTAATTTATTTTGGTTATACATACAAGTCACCTCCTCATAACAGTCTTTCTTTAGCTCAGGTGACAATATAAATCAATTTTAAAAGAAACCGAAGTAATTTACATTCTATACAAACACGTTCCTAGGGCTGTATTAAAAAAAAAAAACTGAATACCATTTCATAATCAGCTATTCCATATTCCATAAACATGAAGCTCACATTGTTATATACTACAGAGGCAGGAGAGCTAAATTTTTTGACATTCATCTCTATGTTGTCCTCACTGTGTTCAGCATCTGTATACCTGAGACTTCAAAGGCTGAATATAATTTGAGCTTTCAATAGAGGAAAAAAATTACTTTAAAAATTGTTTTGTCACACAGTGACTGAGTGCACAGGAACCACTGTTTTCTTCCACTTGAATGAAATATTAATCTACTAGAATCTTTTCAGATACTTTTCAAAACAAATGTACTAATTCACTAGAAATCACCTTTCTCTTCTCAAATACTCGCATTGAATAATGATGGGATGCTCGGAACTCTGAGTTTGTAGGGTTTTTTCTTTTTTGTTGGTAGTCCAATAATTGTAAAAAAAAATGTACTCTTTTGACGTAGTAAGTTACCCAGGTACTAAATTGGCCAAGTAATATAGTCCTTTTAATTCCCATTTTAACATATATTTAAGAAACCATGGTGTAGGGAAAACCTATAATTTTTTGCACTGTGTTAAGCAGCTTTTCTTACCATCTGAAGTCCAAGCTTAAGTGACATTACAGAGTCAGTATTCTAATAGAGTAATTATAGCTAGCAATCTGTATGTTGATAGTGTATGAATTAAGGAATTAGTTTACTGTCAAAAGAAAATATAAAAATGACATCATCCTTTTTAGTAATGTCATCGTTTATTTAAGATCCTACCCTTGATTTTCATGGTTCCTAACAATGCAGCTCCAGTAACCTGATACAGAGATTACTGGAATACCCAGCTGACATGGCCTCATGTTTTGAATTCTGTATTTCCACTCTAAGTGCCAGAAATATTCCTTTAAAAAAAAGTACTGTCTCCAGAAAGTAATGTTATTCTAAGGACGGCTGGATTTTCAAAGCCATACGTGTGGTCTTAGTGCCTGTGAAATTGGACACAATAGCGAATATAGAGAAAATGAACATTAGTAGATACATCTGCCCATTTAAAACACTCCCTACAACTTGTTCTGCTTCTCTATGTCAATCTAAATCTCAGTCACCACCTAACGAAAAGGTAATGTTGACAAAATCTTACTTTTCAGTAGAACTTGTCAGTACACCGTCTGTCTATCTGCCATTGCTATGGATTTTGATGAGTTAAAATGACTCAGTGACATTATTACTTTTGTCTTGACTAGGTTTTCCTTTTTCCAGCTTACTTATTCCTAGCATGTTACTGTTTTCATAGTCAGAAACTAATACATTATTAATTGATGACCTCATCAAAGCAATGTAACAGCAGTAACATTCTCCTCAATCTAAGATTTTTTTCTAAATGTCCATAGCAGTCACGTTTCTAACACTGGTAGCAGTAACAGTTTATTCTTTGCTGACAGCTTGAACACAGTATCTCATTGCAATTAAGACTGGTCTGAAAGGAGATTATTTAAGAACAACTTGTAAAAACATTCATAACTAAAAACATTTCAGAAAGACAAAATAAAGCCTCCTGAATAAGCCCTGACGAAAGAGGACAGCCTCTGAAAGCAATGATACAAATGCTGCAACAACGCAGTGTTGTAAACTCTCAACAGAATTAATAGTCAATAGCAAACAAAAAAATTTGTATTGCACTAAATAAATTGCTTATACCAGCTTATAAAGAACTCCCTCTCTTCCCTGTCCCTTTCTCTCTATCACACACACACTCAATATTTTTAACTCCTTTCCTATCCTTTTCCATCCCACTCTGTTTGCTTTTCCAGTTGCTGCCTCAGGCATACAACAACCAACCATTGTAGCTACTTATTTCTGCGTCTTGAAGGAATAAAGAAATCTTCTCACCCGAAGAAAGTAAAATGAGGCTTTCAAACTTAGCATTTTGAATGCACGGGAAGCTCAGACCAAGAGCTCAAGTTTTCATGTGTCACAAGCTCTGGAGGCAGCTCCATAAGCAACAACTGACAGATCATTTTATATCTGCAATACAGTTCATCAGCACACCTTTCTTTGTGCTTAATTTCACATAACCATACAGTTTTGACATAAATATTCTCTCATTTCCAACCAAGAAGAGAAAATTGAAGATAATCGGGAATGAAGTTTGAAAAACAGTCTGGCCTTGGAATCCTGAGCCCAGGACTTCAACTAGAACAACCTTCCTCTTCAAAAACCTTGTCCCAGTTAAGACTGCTTTATGATAGCTCTAATACATTGCATAGGACAACACTGGTAACAACAACAATACAGTGCACTGTAAAACAGCTGACAGGGGATTAATTATAATTCTGATAGTATGCTATCATGTCATAAAATTTATGCAAGCAATGTTACTAGAGCTGTAAGTCATAAACACGACTCATAGTGACTGGTTCTCCTTGGAAAACTGACAAAGCTCACTTTGTGTTCAATAAGCTTCTTGCTCAAAAGTTTAGATATGATGCGATCGTTAGATTCTTGAGCTTTCTAAGTTGTTATCAAATGACTTAAAAAATGATAAAAACAATTAATACATTACTTAGCACTTTCTTCTTTTTCTTGAGTTATTAAAAAGTGCCCAGATATAATAACACTTGTTTGCATACTTTTCCTGAAGATCATAGAATCATAGGATGGTTTGGGTTGGAAGGGACCTCAAAGATCATCCAGTTCCAACTGTACTGTCACAGGCAGGGACACCTTCCGCTGGATCAGATTATCCAACCTGGCCTTGAACACCTCCAGGGAACGGGTATCCACACCTTCTCTGGGCAACCTGTTCCAGTGCCTCACCACCCTCACTGTAAAAATTTTTTCTTAATATCTAACCTAAATCTCCTCTCTTTCAGCTTAAAACCATTACTCCTTGTCTTATCACTACACTCCCTGATAAAGAACCCCTCCCCATCTTTCCTGCAGGCCCTCTTTTAGTACTGGAAGGCTGCTATAAGGTCTCCCTGGAGCCTTCTCTGCTCTGGGTTAAACAAGCCCAACTCTCTTAGCCTGTCCTCGTACAGGAGGTGTTCTATCATTTACTTGATTAAAATCTTAAGTTCACCTGCATCCTATATCATAAAACAAAAATACCTGTGTTACCTGACATCTTTTCTGGATACTCCCTTCATATTTAAGTCCTTGCATGAGAACTGGAAACCTACACAGCACACATTGTTCTGAACCAGAAGACAATCATATTAAAAAATTACATTTGACACTGTTCCGCCCTCAAAAAAAACACACAAAACAAAACAAATCCATTATTCTGTGATCCAGGAAGGAAAGAAAATATTACCTCAGATTTTCCACTGCAAGATAATAAATCTACGCACATCACAATCTAACACTAAATGAGTAGTTACAAGATGCAAGTAGAAGGTAGGATTCACCAGTTTATAATTATGCTGTAAAATAACTTCGTTCCTTAGTTCTTTCTTGAGTACCTTGAGCATGTCAAAGTACCTGACTCACCTCACTGTTTAAATTTTTAATCCCAGAGTATCTTCTGAAGTGAATCAACTTTGTATCAAAAAAGCAGTTCGATCCAGCGGCTCCTCTCAACAGGCTGTGCGTGACACTTGCATGAAGTTTGATACTGACTTACAGTCTTGCAACGGTATCCTGTAGGTAGTGTTGTATGGTATAAAACTGCAAAATGTACAAGTTCTTATTGCTTCAAACTTCTTAATAAAAAAAGGTTCTATTTCTGCAATTAATTCTCTGTTTTAAAATGATTTTATGACTGAAAAAGCCATATCTGTGCGGTTATTGTAAGTAAAGATACTCAAAACCACCTTCTGCTCAAAAGAGGCTAGGAAGTTAAGAGTTGTCAGAAGCAAATGAGGTTAAATGGCTTTAGATTCAGAGACAGTTTATAATCTGCCTGCATGGAGATCTTACATACATTTTCCTGTTATAAACCATGTAGTAACATCCTATTTTCTTACAAAGAACTAATGAAGTCACTGAATTTTCACAGGAGTCTGAACTGGGATCCCAAAATACATTCTTATATGACAGCATTTTCTTCTCAAGTATAATAAATTTCATTTTAACACAACGTTTGGAATGAAGATTGAGGAGCAAAATATCAAAAGCTTAAAAACGAATTAATTTATATATGCCTGGGATTATACAACTAAACATTGAGTTCCCACTGTTTCTGGTTATTCTTAACCTAATAGTTACTGAAACAAGTATTTGTTTTGGGGATTTTTATAAAATTTGTGGCTACATGGAAAATTAACTTAATTATTATCTAGTAAATGTAAGGGACTCATTAGAACTTAAATTAGTGAGCTGCCAGAACTGATTTTCAGTGATAAACCCTTTTGTGATAAAGCAGAAGGTAGCTAGCCATTCAACACGATGATACTATGACAGAATTATGACAGTGTTTTCAGAAGAGGACAGGTGGCGTGAATTACACATTAATTATGATTTTAAAAACTATGAAATAATATATTTAAAGATTTGAGTCAGTATATGTTCCCACTGATACACTAACAAGTGAACACAATAGAAGCTTTCATATTAATTTTATGACTATTTCCTTCATGAAGTGCAAAATGTTTGGGTAGTCCAATTCAGTTTCTTTTATTTGTTTACAGCTTATTACTCTGAAAGCAAAATTTTCTTGCTTATTTTTACAGTAAGTTAGTTCAGTCCCAGCAGATAAACAGTAAAACCAAACAAAAGCAATGCTAATGTTAAAAGCGATTAAACACTAATAATCAAAACACTCTGTTAGCATGGAATGCACTTTTAAACAAATGTAAAAGTAAATGATAGCCACTCAATTTTAGTAATGTTTATCTTTTTAACCAACACAGGGTCACAAAATGTACGTGCTACATAAAGTAAACAAATTAACAATAGGTTTGCTTCTCAAAGTTACTAAGTATGAAACTCAGACTTCTAATTTCTAGCTCCTGTAATGCTCATATAGATCAACTCCATTTACTTCAGTAAGTTAAACACATTCCAAGACCTTTCAGGATGGAAGCTACCGGGATAAAATACTTCCAACTACAGACTTTGTTTCTTGGCAAGATCCAATATGATGTGAATATAATACAAATTATAATTGTATTTTAAACATTCTTTCAGTTCTGCCTAATACAACATCAATAACTGTGAGACAGAGAAAATGAAATCATTTAATTATGTGATTAATCTTTCTTTAAACACCAAATCATTCCATTCGCTACTTTAGCAGAAATGTTACCACACTTTATCAACAGCTGCATCTGTGAACTCCATTTGTTCTCCAAGCTGAAATAATCTATATAAAACATTTCAACTGTTTACTTACTCTAAACCCCATAAAAACGCTTCGTGGCTCAGAGAGTTTTGTACAGGATGGAAGTTGGAACATACTTTTATCGATTCAGGCACACAGGAGAAAGAAAAAAATGATGAGATTAGAAATTACATCTTTAGATTTTCACTTAAGAAGACAGAAAACAGAACAGGAGTCTAATACAGGAAAGAAGTTACAATTTGTACACAGATACTTCACGGGAAGTTTAATATCTTTATACTGGAAGAGTCATGTATCAGATGTCAAAGAGGTGGACAGAAGTACCTATTGTAAAACAAATATCTTCGAAACAATAATAATAGCAACAATAATTACTGAAGTTAATTTAATGTAAAATTAGAATAATAAATTAACCATGTAAGGTGTTTTGAAATTACTTTTTTAGATAGATAGATAGATAGATAGATAGATAGATAGATAGATAGATAGATGGATGAAGTAGTATTCTTTTCATGCCCTATAATTGTGTTTACCAAAATCACTTCGTCTTTGACAGAAAGATGCAGTTCCTGAACTAAGTACAAGAGTTCTATATTTACTCATTTCATCACCTGTAGATTACAGACTCAGAAGGCCAAGCTGCAGAATAATTAAGTCAGGCGCTTTACAAAACAGTTTAAAATATTTAGGATCCTTTACCAAAAAATATTAATTTGAGAAGTGAAATGCTTTTCGAAGTTCATATGAAATATAATGGAAATATAATTTTATATGTTACATAGAATCATAGAATAGTTTGAGATATAAAGATACAGCGACTACAGACATAAAAATACATAGTGCAACGCATATCACACACTCTAGGAATTACAGCACTGTTTTTCTGATTAATTAGAATTATCTACCATTTCAACTTTAAACAACTTTCAAAGACTTCCAAGCACATTAGCCAACGAAAGATCTGCAGTACACAGAGATAGGCAAACGGAAGTTAACTATGATAAGCCATCTCGTTTTGGAAGGGCTTCAAGGCATTATCCAGATAAGACTGAAGAGGCAGTACACCTGTCTGAACCTACACCAAACTCCTCTTTCTTCTGACTACATAGTTTGAACACAGGCAGACTTTCATTCTCTGGACAATTCAAGAAGTTTTTTGTTTCCTGTCTTTTGCCAGATGACCAGTCTTTTCTAAAGTTGGGAACATTTTGTAAATTGACCCTAATGAAAGACATCAGCAACTGTGGGTAATATTTCTGGTAAAATGGACAAAGTATCACCAAAGAGGTGATCCTCACTTCTTCAATTTATGCTCCCTAAAAAGATCGTGGAATATTGTTCCTTTTTTTCCCTTTTATTTTCCTTCTCAGTATAGTCCCTAAATCTCAGTTTAAGCCCTAAATACTTCCCCAAAGTGAATCCATTCTACGTGATGATGCAGCATTCTCTGCATCGGTTTTCAGATTGGACTAGTTGCATTTTCAAGGGTTCCTTAACTTGGCCTCCTACAAAAATATACAATCCTGAAATTTCATGAGAAGTCTCAGCATACAGTTTTGTACCAATATTATTTGCACACATAAGCAATAGGATAAAAAATACATGCACACATAAAAAATAGGATATTCACCTTTAAATATATATTTCTGTATTATGCAGCAGGTTTCAGAAAAATGAATATTTTCAAGTAAAAATCATATGTTAAATCATAGCGTTGTACATCCTAGATATACCTAATAACTGCAGATCTCTGTTACTTAAAGAGCGTTAAATAGCACATAATTGTTTGTGTGCTCATTCATACTCTTTTGTAGGCAGGAAGGAAACTTAGTTATTATACTCAGATTATTAAATCAATCAGAAAGCTTAAAAAGAATTTGTTACACCAAAAAAAAAAATGAGTGGAGGAGTACTTAACAATTTGGTACGTTGATTTTTTTTTGCTTAGAGCTGGATTCTAATAGGAAATTCAAACTTAATAAACTTCTCAAAAAGAGTTATCTTAGGGCCATGAAGATGATTAAGGGATTGGACATATAAAGAGAACTTGAGAGATTTGGGACTGTTCAACCTGGAAAGGGCTTGTGAGGAATCTTATCAATGTGTATGAATACCTGATAGTGGCACAGTAGAGACAGACCCAGACCCTTCTCAGTGTTGCTCAACAGACACAAACTGACATACGGGAAATTTCATTGAAAAGTAAGAAAAAGGTATTTTATTTTGAGAGCAATCCAACACTGGAACAAGTTGCAAAGAGACGTTATAGAGTCTCCATCCTTGAAAATACTCAGACCCCCCTGGATGCAGCCTTGAACAATTTGCTCTGTATGACCCTACTTTGACCACAGGAGAATGGACTAGACAATGTCCAGTGGTGCCCACGAGCCTCAACTACTCTATGTCTCTATAAGCATACAGCAAAAATACGGAGAAAAATATTCACAAGCGGCAAGGATTTTCTAGTATCAACTAATGCAGTAGCACATAATGGTGTCAACGATGGCAACTACACCATTGATTGCAATTATAGCAGTTCCTTCTTGGTAGGGCTCTCACAGTAGTTTTGGTAGTTATTCACAATGTAGATGCACAAATGCTCATTTTTTTTAAATCATAAAATCAAATTGGAATCCTATTTTTGTACTTGCCTGTATATAAAATGCTGGAATGGCTGTCATTTAGCACTGCTGTCATGATGCTCTTTATCTTTGCTGAGCTATATTCTGTGGAACACTACAGTCTTAGTGTTTGCTTGTCAGCATTCACATTTTTTATGCTATTTGAGACTCAACACTATGAACAAATGAGAAAATATAATGCTCACCCCTTCCGTTGTGGTAAGCCAGGTAATATGAAACCAGTTCAAACTTAACAGCAATTTCATTTAAACCTTTCCTCTTTTGCAAGAGAATTACAAAATGTTACCATCCTAAAAGGATTCTGTGAATCATAATCTCACCTAAGCCTATCTTCTTTAATTTTTAATTATTTTCTTCTTCGCTTTTCATTATCATTTTAAAAAGATCTACATCTGTTTTGTGGGCTGATATTCTAAGAAATTAGATCTGTGTTTTTAGTACCATATATTTTTATTGTTAACTTGTTAAGACCAGCTTTAAAGGACCAGAGAGGAACTGGATACTTTAGTCATTAGTTGTGGTTTTAAGTTGCTTTCTTAGAATAAAAAAATGCAAATAAAACCCCTCAGAAGATATTATATCAAGAAGTTATCTGCTCTTATATATTAACTGTAAAACAATACATCAAATAATATTGTTGACAAGGGTTTTTTTTTCCCTGTCTCCCTCATTTTGGCCTGCTTATGTGTCTCTGACTCCCTTCATGTCATCTTGTTTCTACTTTTCAATCGCTTTTTTTCCTTTGATATTTTCCTGCCTTACTTCCCCCAAATAATTTCCCTTTGCTTCTGCTATTTTGATCTCTCCCTCATAAACATGAATGCTTCTGCCCTATAAAAACATTCATTCTTTCCCCATATAGACCCTACCTGTTATTCTCACATTGCATTCACTCCACACCAACTCTATTTCCTTTACTAGGTTTCATTCTGTAAATCCTATTGTGCAAGATACTTTAGTTCCAATTCATTTTTTTTGCTGGTCATACCTGCCCAGACTACTACTGTGAGTCTCACTTGCCTACACCCTCCCATGCTTGCCTGCACTCTTAGCCTCATCCCTCCTTCCCGTTGCTCACCTTATAACTCTCTCTCACTGAAACTAGTTGTCTGACTTCTCTTCCTTTTATCACCCCTCTTGATCTTTATTCTTTTCAAAAATCATAACTTCCTAACAAAGTATTTCTGGTTATGTGTCTCTGTCACTATGTAAAGCAGCTTTTGAGCCCTAAGAGCTAATCCTTCTTCACTTTCCAACTCATCCTGACAAGATATTTGCATCCAAACTGCCAACAATTTCTAGCACGTGATATTTCCTGAACCATGCGGTTTTTTTGAGAATGTCAGTCATTGATGTCCAAAGCCATGCCAAGGATCACGCTCATACTTAAACAGACATATGGTCATGGGCACGTACTCAAACATCCACCCATCTATCCAATCTCCAAGACCAAGTAATCATCTCCTCTATTTGGAACTGTCTAATTTATTATAATAGAATCACAGAATTATAGAATGGTTCGAGTTGGAAGCAACCTCAAAGATCATCCAGTTCCAACACCCCTGCCATGGGCAGAGACACCTTCCACTGGATCAGGTTGCTCAAAGCTCTATCTAACCTGGCCTTGAACATTTCCAGGGACAGGTGTGGGGAACAACCAGAGAAGAAGTGGAAGCTGAGGTGAGCTTTGCTGAAGCAAGTGGAAGAATTCAACTCAACTGTAACATGAAGAGAGAGAATGTGGCATCACATCAACACCTTGACTGTTGGTGCCTCCATCTTCAGGTGGCTCTGATTATATCCTTTCTGCAACACAGCCCTTTATAATCTAACTAAGTCTAAAAGCAAGTCAATACTAGAAGATGTTATAACAACTTCCAAAAGAAAATAGTAGTTTGAGAAACAGATTGTTACAGGACTTCACATTAGTATAAGACCTCAGGAGATTTATCAAAAATAGAATTTCAGGATGAAAAATTAAGAAAGACGTGTGCGCTGCATGGAGTTATTTTAACTAACTTGGTTTCTTCAGGCAACTATATTCATAATGACATTATCTAATAAAGCAAAGCAGCAAAAAAATCAGAAGATATCTGATCTATTAAAAATGAAGTGGGAGATTATTGTCTAACGATAGGTAATATAAGCTTTGAAAGGTTTTTTTGTTTACAAAGAAGAACAGGGGAAAAATTATAAAGTACTATTTGCTCAGTTATTTGTATTGTCAAGTACTGAGCTACCACTATTTCCATTACATACAATATATTTATGTAGCAATAATGTTACATTACAGGAACTCCTTTGTGATATTTGGGTGATGGTTTCCTAGATTGCTAATTTATTAACAAGTGGATATAAACCATGAATTCAAAAGATTGCCCATGCAAATTTGTTTCTCCCAATCCTACCTGTTGGCGGGATGATTCCTGGAGACATTAGGCCTGGGACAGAATGTGGCATGATATGGGAATTCTCTGGGGACGTGACACTTTGCGTTCTCTTAGGAGGTCTTCCAGGTCTAGAACTGAAACAAACAAACAAAAAAAATTTTACAATTAAGCTGTTGTCTTACACATCATTTCAAAGTTGTTTCAAGTGGTAACATGGACTGTAAATAAATTTGTTTCAAGGACGGTTGCTTTTGCAGTTAGATGTAATAGACTTCCATCACTAATTAGATTACATGCTGAATTCATTTTCCTCATTGAAGATCAGCCGCTCTTGATGCATAATTCATAGCCTGCACCTCGTTACCTGCTTCTTCATATTAATATCTATACACAGTTTGAATTGCCTCGTTTGCATATGCTAAAGTTCTGCATGCAGCCTTCAGCACGAAAATTATGCACTAACTTGTAATAATTATTACAGTCAGCCTGCTATTGATTTATGAGACTTTTAAAAACCAAATATGTGTAGTACTTGTAATGAATGATATTTTAAGGTTCTTCAGGAAATTAAAAGGCAATGGCTGCCTAAGGAAATGTTCTGCTTGTTTGATTTAATACTACAGTTAGCTGGGAGGTGGAATGAAAGAGTGATTCAGACCTATAGCACATTTTTCGATGATATGTTTTATTACTTCGCACCGCTAGCCCGATATCTAGATGATAAATGACAATACATATCTAACGTGTGAAAAGGTCTTGCAATTTCTTTATTTTTTGTCATTTAAAAGATAAGTCAAGTTATCATTTAACCCTTATTCTATTTAAAGTGAAAATCTCACTAAGACACCTTACTTTAAATATACTACTTTGTGACAGAAAGAACTCTGAATTATTTCTAAGATATTGTTGAGCAAATGCCAACATTGCAGCTTACATCTGTCCAGTAACAAAAATAAAGGGCTTCAGATTTAAATGTTTCTTGTCTGTTAAATGCTCACATACACAAATTTCCACTTCCTGGACTGTGTAAGTAGCATACAAATTAGATGTGGATTACAATGAAAATACTTATTACTCACTTACATGCAAATATGTACCTGCTACATACAATGTATATCCAAAGGCTTGTATTCCTATATACAGATCATAGCACAGTGCTATTGCAATATCCTATAACTGCTTATTTAGGAGACATTATTGTGGAATAACTTCATAGGAAAAGGTGATGTGCAGTTTTAGCACTGCCATGTTAACCTATACTTCGCCAAACATTTGAGACTCTTCATTTGTTTCAAAAATAGAAAAAAAGAGAAGTGGCTATGAAAGGTTTTCCTTCTTAGGTTCTCACACAGGCAAACCTGATCAAGGATAATGGCATTTTTAGCTATGCTAGGACTGCAGAAGAAGGGAGATAATAAAATACCTCTGTTTTCTATTCATATCAGTTCCACTTGTGTTTGGAAATACTCTTTTTCTTTTTCAACTTTTGCAACCTACCTTTAATAAACCAAAACCAATCAAAGTACAGGGCATTTTCGTGGAGTTTAATGACTCAAGGCACTGAGTCATTAACCTTAACTGATCATTAATTCCCAACTTAATGTCCTGAGCTGAGGTCATTATTAAAATTATAAGCTTGATAATTTCTTTGATTGGTTTGGGATTTTTATTTTCTTTAATGCAAACAAAATTGTCATTTGTTCACAACTACAAGAAAAACAGCTGTAGGAAAAGAATATTGTCTTATTCCAGCTCACAGAACCAAATTAAGCGTCTCCAGTTCTTCTTTGAAATTTTCTTTGTCATTTACAATAAAAATAAACATACCATGAATACACATAAAACCGATAAAAACATTCTAGACAAAAATGATCTGATTTAAATGGAGTGTTTCTAATATATTCACACACCAAGAAAAAAATGCCACTATGTAAGAAAAGTTTAATGGCTTAATTTCAGAACCTAGGACGATGCACTGTTCTCAGTCACTGCTGTGATACGAGTATGGAAGAGTCTGACAATAGCCTAAAGCCCACAAGTGGGGTACAATGGCATAATATACGACCTACCAGTGACTTTCAAGTCTTTAAAAGCAACAAGTTCACACCAAAGACTCTTTTGCTTACTACCAAATACAGCCATGGTGAATCCTGAGTGCTTTTGACTTTGATTTTGAGGAATAAAAACATCCCTCCTCAAAGCTTAAGAGAAGACAGCCATGGACCAAATCTGTAAACAAAGGTCAGCAGCAAATTATAGTTGATGAAATTTCCAAGGCAAAACCCTTCCCTTGGTTGCCTTCTATAATCAAGTTGATTGTGTTACTCTGTACAAAAGGGGGGTCACACACAAAGTCATAAATGAGCTCAGTAACCCAACTCTACCCCACGATTTATGCCAAATTTTACTAAGTAACTGTCTTCATGAAGTCCTAAACTCCCAGTTCCAATCCGACCAACAATATTTAAATGAAATTTCCGAGAAGAAAAATCTCTTTTATCCTGATATAATATTTAAGTGACAAAGAACTAACTCCAGTTTACTATAAAAACGCATTTATCTGTTTAAGAACTGTTTGCTCCTTATGACAAGGCAGAAAAACGCATGTAAGAATTATTTCTTAAAGTCTAGAAGTCACGGCAGATTATGCAATACACAATTAAAAGTAGTAAATCTCTGATTGATTAAAATATGCTGATTGTCACCAATAGCCAAGTGAGTAACAATAATTATGTCCCTTATTTATATTATGTACTTGTTCCACTAACCAAATACCTAACGTGAACTCCTACTATTCTATAAGGTATTTTTCAAACAATAAGAATTGCAAGAATTTTGTAAAAATCATTAGCAAAGTTGTGAAAAAAAGAGTATGCAAAAATTACTTTCAAAAATAATAAATTTGATTCTTTCCGAAAACTTGCATGTTGTTTAGTAGTTCATTATCATTTTTACAGCTACATGATAAACTCTTTAAAAAAAAAATAAAAGCACAGCAAATTACTTTAACTAGCATAAACAGAATGATAAAAATAACCTAATGAATCATTTTGTTGGTATTTTTCCTATACTTGTGTACAATAAAACTCTCCTTATTTCCACATTAGGACAAGTTCACTTTCTTTCCAAGGTAAGAAGCCTGCTTCAAAGTCTGCACGTTCCTATTTTGTGTCAAAATCAGTAGATTTATCTTCAGTATGGAAATAAAATATGATTTAAATAGGTATGAGTTGATTTGTTACACAAAAGCTATATTGAAATGCCAGAGGAGCGTGTTATTTTTCCAGTTCATGTCACTGAGACACAAAAATCATCATTTGAGAACTGTTGATACTACTCTTTTTATTCAAATTTATATTGTATAGTTATCTCTTATAAAGACATAAAAGACATTGTAAGGTTTTGTCTTTTATCTGAATAAAATCATTGGAAGAACAACACTGATTCTTCTGACACATTTGACTTCTTAAGGTGATGCTAATTATCTCAATGAGTAAACTTCTCAAAGCTGCACAACTTCAATTTTAAAGATGAATACAGTTTGGGTTTTTTATAGCCAAGATAGATAGTCTGAAATGCCAAAAACCCAAAAAGCAGACATAAGTCTTGTGAATACCTAGGATCTTAGTACTGAGAAATCAAGGAGTCTTTTGGGACTCCGCAAGATGCTAGAAGAAACAGACCTACATCTGGAAATCATAGCTGGTCTTCCTCTCTACTATTTCATTCTTTGAAGATCAAATTAGAGAGAGCAGAAATCAGACAATTTCAACAAAGATTCAAGGAAGCCACAATGATTAACTGTTTTAAAGACCTGAAGAGAAGCCAAAGGGAAGTTACCAGTTCCTTGTTTACTTCTTAAAAAGGATAGAATAGAAACATTATCAATCTGTTTTTAGAAATAAAAATATGTAATAAGTTAGACTTTTTCCTCTCTTAGGCTGAAGTTTTCATGTGTGACATATCTTAATGTATACTGAAGAAGAAAATGAAAGCTTCCTACAGGACCACATATTACTAACAGTACTCGGTTTTGAAAGTGAAGCACCTAATTGCATTTAGCTCCCTCAAAACTTCTCTGTTTGTGTCAGTTTTGCAGCAAAATTTGCAGACTTTTTTTCAAGGCTTAGAAGAGATTCCCACAGACAACTGAGCTGTATGTTTGTAGACAATCATCACTACAATTACAACACACCTTTATGGGATAGGAAACTAAAAGCGCAGACTATTTTCTTCATGAGCATCCACTAATTAGGTATTCAGAACACTGAAAATAAATGCCTAATTCTTTGGTCAGATTTACATTTCATGCATTCAACTTTTACAAATACTTAAGGAATACTATAACATTTTCATATCTAAAGGAAAGGGTGTACATCTCTTCTGCACCGTGACTAGCATGAAATGTACAAAACAGAGAAGCAACTCAAGAGTATATAGTCCTAAAATACAGTAAGTTCTTTGAAGTAGTTCTTTTTTGGTCTTTTAATCACCGTATATTGGTCTTACCTCCTACCTTACCTCCTCCTGTTATAGAATCTAGACAACAACAGATGGCTGAATTAAAGAACAAAATCAGTGGTTATTATCAGCTAAAATGTTGTGCTTTGATTATATTTTTAAAGTTTTATACACCTCCAATTGTATTATCAAAGTATGAGCTTGCTCCTAGGAATCACTTTGATAATGCAAAACAATTCAAACCAGACATAATCAGCAGAAGATCTGATCCTGCACAATCACATGGAAAGAGACAAAGGAAGAATAGGTATGGGGTTATCCACAGGCTTTACAAGTAAACAGACTTTTCATTCACCTCTTTTCACTATCTGCCAGAAGACAGCCATGGCTTTAAATTTTAACAGTCTCATCATTGAAAACCTTTGACATGTAGACCTCCCACTGATTTCTGCTAGAGTTCTGAGCACCAAAGAAGGTATTGGTAATAGAACAGCTGAAACTCTTCATATACCTCTCAGAGTATGTTACTAGCATTTCATAGATGACTGATGGCAAAACATACACTATATATACATGTATATATATAGACAGGTATATATACATACACTATAAAATGAAAAAAGTGTGCAACTAAGTACAGACAATGCTGTGAACTACCCCTCTTGCGTCTTGATTTTGAGGAATAATTGTGCAAAATTAACTTTAGATGAACGAAGTTTCACCTTTAAAATTATTTTTATTCAATATATGAAGTATCCCTAAGAAAAACAGCAACTCTGATCAGCTGTAAAAAGGCAAACTGTCATTCTAGCCTAAACTAATTATTTTCAGGGACAGTTTTCTACCTTAACAATTTTATCTTTAACCTTGTCTGTGAGCAAGTTTAGTGCACATAAATATTGTCCTCATTTGAAACTGAGCAAACATGATGCAGTGAAGCTGCCATTGGTCAGACAGTTTAATAATCAGGAATACTGGAGCAGGGGGGAGGCAGGGAGAGTTACACTCCAGAGGTGATAGGCAGCAAATTTGTAACAAGCATTTGGTGTATTTATTTAATGTATTTTTTATGTTCTGAGAACTGCTTAGAACAGCTTTGAATATCAATATCGATTTTAGCTACATCAGCATTTATGCATCTCATTTAGGTACCTATTGAAAAATCTAGCCTTTATTTCTCAGTTGTTCTACCTCCCTTCAGCGTTTCAAAGCCTGACACAGAATTTTTTACCTTAAAGAAGCAGGTTGAATGAAAGTTACGTGAACATCTGCTGGAAATGGTTATTATGTGCTCAAAATACGATGGCCACTGAAAAAGGGCTGAGGACGTCACAGTCAGAGGCTACTTGCTGACTTAACGCAAAGACCAGGATGCCCTGTGACAACCTGTAACTGAAGATAGTGTACTCATTCCCTCACGGTATACACGGTATTTCTGGTTTCTGGGATAGCTTCCATGCTGCTCTCAGCATCATATGCGCAGCCTTCAGAACATCAATAAGACTTGAGCCAAGGCCGTGTCAATTCTGAAAAATAAGGTCTAGGAAGACTGACTAAACCTTTTGTGTAATTTAATTCCTTTGGTTGGAAAACACTTGCCAAGGTAACCTTCATAAATAGTTCTAATGCACTGAATTAGCATTTTAAAGGCAAAAAAATGACAATGTACATCGATCTAAACCTCACACTTGACTATTTTAAGTTTTCCCCTTCTACTTTCACTCAAGAACAAAGCAAAACAATGCAATTCTAAGACTGGGCATATATCTATTTTAGCAGTTAGGAAAACAAACATTAGAAATCAAACCGTGTCTTTTTTACTTGCAGCAGTCATATAAAACAATAAAATTCTCGGTGCAATTACCTTAAATTTATTTTTCCTCTCACAGTTAAACAGAAAATGTTCTCACGCAATAATTAGTGCTGAGCTCATGATATATTAGAAGGAGTTACTGAGACGGCAAACAACGCTGATAAAAATAAATACAAAGATCTGTTTAAAGAGCTTCACAAAGAGGTATGCGAATGATCTTCAAAATACCTGAGATTGTGCTACGGGAATGAGTAGGGGAGAAAGCATACTGTTAAAATATTACTGCGTTTCAGTAACCGAACCCTTTTTACTGCTATTTTTGAACCAAAATGGCCAAAAATGGACATCTGCTCAGAAATACAGGACCAATTTATCAATGGTCCAAATAACCAAGTTAAATGAATGAAAATGTATTGCATTTCATAAGCCCATTCCAAAGATATTTGCCACAGTAACACAAAAGCACTGGTTAGTATGGGGATCCTAAGCTTTTGGGGTAGTAGAGAAGAACTTATTAATTATTTATTTTCTTAACATACCAGTCAAGTAAACATGTCATTTCCATCCCCCCCAACACTGCATCCAAATAACCCTGCCCTTCATCAAGATGAGGAATATTCTTGATACAAGAGTACAAGATGCAAGGTACAAGACAGTAAGAATATACAGAATGTCAGTTCCCAGCTGGTGGCTGAAGTCCCACTATAAACACAGTTAAAGTATCTAAGATTCTACTTCACTGACCATACTACGTGAAAATAAGAATGACCTAATGGGCAAGAAAGGAAATAAAACCAGTTAGAAATCTGAGCTTTACCGGAGTAAATTACAGTACCAGATCTGAATACAGCTGTGCTCGTACATAAGTTTAAAATATTACTGAAATGTGACTGCTCTGTTAATGAAATTGAGATCTGTAAGTCATGTATTGGAAAGGGGAAAACAGATAAGAAATTAATCTAATTCTGTTGGGTGGCTGAATTATGATGTCAGAAGTAAATTAAGCCAAAAAGTTCACTGCTTCATCTAATTAGCTGAAACACGAGATCTGCTTGAAAGTTCCTAAAACATTTAAGTATGTTGGCTCTCATGATTATGTAGTCACTGTGAAACACAAGCTTCTGATGATGACAGCCACAGAAGCTAGAGCAGAAAATAAGTCTGAGCGAACAATGAAATGCAATTATTAAAACAGAACTCATGCATAAATTCAATTTAGATTGATATATTTTCACTTGATATAAACATTACTTCAGAAAGAGTATGCAGAATATCCAAAAGAAGTACATAAATCACAACACTAGAGATCTTGATGAAAGTTATTCAGAAATAGTTGCAACAGCAACAAGAAAACCTTGCAAAATCATATTTATTTCCTCTGTTTACACTATCTTTTCAGAATAACTTTTGCAACTTCAAAAAAAAATGCACAAAAAGCAAGGATCTAAAGTGCATGCTTCCCACAAATGATCTTTCTGTCAAGTTGTAACAGATGTCTTTTCCATTTCACTCAACCTTACAGCACCAACCAACCCATCATTTAAATACACAAGCTAAATTATGCCTTCTAACAGTGTTATTCACCCACATGAAATCCCAAACTGTAACAGATGCAAAGGGTTTTTTTTCCCTCAACTGTTTTCATCTTTTCTTAGGTTTTTAAGTCTAAAAACACCCCCTCAAAACAACATCTAGAAAACTATGTATATTATAAAAATGTCAAGCATGGAGCCACTAGGCCAGAAAGGCAGGTTTGATCCATAACACCACAATCCAAAAGAATTTTAAGGTTTCATTTTTAAAAAAAGTTTCTACTTCTGGTTGCTTAGATAATTCCTAATGTGAAGCAAGTTAACTGATGTGGTTATGTGTGTTAAGAGTCTGCAGATGGCCTGAAACAATGATTTAAATGTACAAACTTCAGTTGGAACGAACAGTTGTTTCAAGGCCTGTTTTCTAACCACCTGCATTCAGCTCTGCATATAACTTGTACATGTAATTACAAATTTGTGAACATAAATCAGATAACTGCATGTACAAATAAATAATTAGACATAAAGCAGAATTAGGCCATGTAATCGCAGACTCCTCTTCTGAACACATACATAACCATACATACATAATATAATAGAATATCTTTGTTTCAGAAATTTTTGTTTGACTCATTTAGAAAAACAACACCCGATTTGCTTTCCAGCAGGACATACTGGGCAGAAGTTACCGTTTTGAGCTCCATAACAAACAGAACAGAAATACAACAAGAAAAAACACCTACATAATAAGCAAGCCCACCATTGCTGACAGGGTCACTGAGCCAGCATTCATTACCATCTGTATTAAATAACAGATAAGTACACATCTCAATGCTGATTTAAGCCACAGCTAAGAAAAAATCCTGTTCTATTCAAGGTAAGTACTCTGTGAAAATATTCTGGTTCTCCTGGCAGTTGGTTAATTAATATGCTATTCTTATTCATAACAGTTGATAATGGAGTTCTATCATATAAGTGTATCCACTGTAATATCTGAATGCATTCATCACTTAATTGGCCACAATTCTTCGCATGAAATGCTGAAACAAGTGAACTGTCACCTTTTTAATGAAGCTGCCTATATCTTAAACCCTTTGCCCTTTAAAAAACTATTTATACTCAAAATGAAAAATTTTATTCCAGCTTCTGCCAGAGACTGCAGTTAATGTTCACTGCCCTTTATTCACCTTATTTTTAATTCTGAAAACCCACACTCATTAACTATACACTTCCAAAGAATTGCTGGAACCACCTAAATAAAAACCTAGAAGTGACTTTTACTGTACATTTGAGAGTAATAGTAGTGATATGAAATACTGAGAAGATTCCCCTTTAGCCTGTGTAGCTATAACTGCACAGCTGATATAAGACAGTTTGATAGTAACAAGGCCGTATCCATTAAAATCAAGAATTTAAACCCTTAAATAAGGTATTTGCACATTTAAATATACCTATTTCCATGTATGTATAAATACAAATCTGTGAATTAATCTACTAGATGAGTATTGAGCATTAAAATGAAAGGTTTCTTTGAACAGACAATATCTAGGCAAGTGAGATATTTACACTGGGTAGCATTGTACAAGTAACTGATGAAACAAGTCTCCTCTCTGGCTGAGGGCACTTTTAGTTCACATTAGTAAGCATGAGCATATCACATAACACCTGATTTGCTTTCCAGCAATCACATAAGTAAGATCTTAAACTAAAAATTAATGAGTTTCACATCTGTTGTTTAGACTTCAAATTGTTTGGGACAGAAACCGGCTATCAGTACAGCAATGGATTTGTACATCAATTAAACCGCACATAGATCAAGAGATACAAGAGGGGCGATTACCCTTGTAGGTACTCTTTAATTTGCAAATCCTCATATGTACTCTATTTGCACTTTACTTCCAAAATACAGCAAAATACAAACTCACAGGGAAAAAATAAATTAAAATATTTCCAAGAAAAAAAATTATGTGTACCCAGACCCTCAGTATCTGTTTATGAAATCAAGATCTCAGCTACATTAGTGTTCTAAACTTGTAAGACCAGAGCACTTCTAAAACCATATGAACAGCAGCACAATTTTCCCTCCTAAGTACTACAGTAATTTGGAAAATACCAATCTAAGACCTAATAAAATAAAGTAAAATAAAATAAAACAACATAAAATATAAAAAGACAATATTATAGATCTAAGTGGAAATACTATACTGATTCAACCAAAGACAATTTATTATCTTTTCAACAACTTAAAACTCAATTGCTATCAAGCTACAGAGGATCAAATCTGGTGACATCTCAAAATATACTACCATTACCCTTAGTTAGTGTTTGGAGGTAAGTAAGCTATTTGCAGGCCTGAAATACAGCCAGTGCTCAATGCTGTCTCATCACTATTTAACGTAAAGTCCGTTCTATCAGAAATAATGTTCTGCTGGTAACGCACTATCCTAGGGAAACACTGGAAAGTTAATCAGTCATTTCTGTAAAGTAGTACAAGTATGTTTTTGAGATAGCAGAGCTGACAAATATATCTACTTCTTTTATTGTTGTTGTTTTGTAATTCTGGTGATTCCATTTATGAGAATCTTCATACGAAAATATCAAAGGATCTATTTTATAGAAAGGCATAACTCAATCACTGAGAAGTTTATTTTAGTATGTAATTTATGCATCTGCTCTGTATTTACTCTGTGACTGGAAAACTTGCACATGCTCTTGTCCCTTTACCTCTCATCTCCAAAGTACATTGTCCTTTCCAAACCAAACCATTCTATGATTCTATGATTCTCAAAAAAACATTTCACATTAGTCAAAATAAAGAACATCCAAAATAGTAGACCAAATTCATCTGCTATTTCAACGCTTGTAAATGCATTCCCATGATGAATTCTGGTTGAGAGATATTTAATTCAATTAATTCTTCCATTTATGAACTTCCCATCTTCAACAGCATGGGACACATACAGCAGAATTTCATATAGGGAATTTTATATAGGAATACAACTTCCAGGATGGTCAAAATGGCACCATAGACTTGCAGCACATTTTCTTGGGGCATACTACAGCTGGTTTGTATATACATCCGTATGATGTTTTAGTGGGAGGTGTCCTTGCCCATTGGCTGGGGGTGGTTGAAACTGGATGATCTTTAAGGTCCCTTCCAACCCAAATCATTCTATGATTCAAGCCTGGAACATCTCCATACATAACATGCATGCAGAACTACTTTCTGGCTCTGTCCGTACAGCTTATAGCACAACAAGTTGAAATCTTGACTGAGCTTTAAGATGATAATGAAATACAAATGAATCAAAATAATTACAAACACATCTTCTTTCTGTGCCCAGAGTCAAGTTCAGCAAGAGTTAAAGCAGTTGCCAATTCTCACTTATATTTTGACTTTTCATATTTTCTACTTTTCTTAAAGCCTTAGATTAAAAAAATGAGTTCTTCAGTTCTGTTCTGTCTTCTTATTAATAACAATTTACTTTTCTATCACTCTGTCTTGCTACCAGAGAAAAAGATCTGAAAATGTTATGCCACATGCAAGTTAAAGATTTAGAAATGAAACAATAATCCAAAATCATTAAATAAACTAATCTGAAAGTTTTTTTCTCCTGGTTTTATTCTGGCTGATGATGTCTGAACATGAGATGTTGTAAACACTGAGCGAAGTGTCATGAGTCAAGCTAAGGGACATTCTCACCAATGCCAATGTTTTCCCCAAGATGTTTTCTGATTTTTGAAAATTGGTATTAGCTTTTGCAGTCTCAAGCTTCACTCCAATATTAAAGACAATAACAAAGAAACACCTACTTGGCCAAACCATATGCTTTCTATACTGTTAATAAATACTTCTGGCAGAATTGGGCAGTTTTCTGTGGTAATGGATTGAGTTCTTTTGAAATAAAAATCAGCAGAAGACATTTTACAGAAACACACTTGGTTACATGCTTGCCTGAAGGTCAGAGTGATATCTTCATGACTTTATAACTTTCTGACAAAAAAGCACACCCTAGCTTGAACTCGACAGTGAGTTAATGCCGGTTTTCTAAATGTTTCACAATATTTGAGGAAGAGGGTACTCTAATAAAAGGTCATATTAGAAGAATTTTGTCACAATCAACTATACTTCACTAAATTTTCTTGACTTGGGTATCAGATATATTCTGTTTTAATAGAACTGATTAAACTGGCAACATAGAATATGTCTTTACCGATGCTTTCTCATTACACTGTCTTTTAAAAGGGATAAAATTTTACAGGTTTTTAGCAGTATCTTCCAAGTACAGAAGCTCAGATACACAAAAGGAGTCTGGCAAATTGAACAGTAAAGCAGTCGTCTGTTTCAATTTATCCACGTATTCAATGACTTGAAGAAAAAGGATGACAAGACATGCCTCGGACTCCTGGGCATAGGAGATATAGTCCTTGCAAAAGCTTTCTGTCTCTCAAACAGCAACTCTTTTTTCTCTCTCTCTCTGTGTATATGTGGGTATATATATACACACACATACATACATGTATAGATAGACCATTATAGATAGACACTTTCCAAATAAGGGACTCTCTAGGCTGATACTCCCAAGGCAAGAGGTGTTATGGTCCCAAAGTGCCTTAAAGCAAAGGAGATATCAATCTAGACTTCATCATCTTTGGTAAGTACTGATTGTCACCTTCTCTCCCACTGGGTTGTGAGACTATGCACCACTTAAGTGAGCTAGAAAACCATATGGTATGTAAACAGGTCAGCTCTAGCTTCTGTGACTCTTTCACCGAGCATTAAATTGTGAAAGATGAGTATCTCCAGTCTCCACATCATGACAGAACTATGAACCTTTAAGGTCCATCATTGTAATATCTACATAGACAAACACATATATACACACAAGTGTGCGTGTACCTGTCTGTGTAGTGTGTATACATACATACTGCAATCCCTGCAGGTGATTAGCAGGACAAAGTAACATTAACACAATTATTTAAGAAAACAAATGAGCACCTAAGTATATTGAAAAAACAGATGTCATTTGTTAATGGATATCAAACCTGGAAGTGTGGTCAAGGGTAAACAAAAGGTAATAGAGTTTACTTAGTACTCATTTGCACCCCATAAAATTTCCTACCTCTAACATACACCCAACAAACAATCAACTATTTTCCTCTTGTTTTCTTTTTCCTTTCTGCAACATTATTGTTAAGACTCAAAAGTCAATAGGTCAATAGTAACAGTAGGGTGGGACGACTCTTTCGAATGACCAGAGATCTCTCTTGTAAACCTGTCTGGGTGGACAAACCCTAAGAGCATGTGCCTTGCACCACCGTCTTGGAAGATTAATGACACATACTAAGTCAACAATATTATCTGCATGTTCCTCAAAGATTTTAAATTAAAATACACATTCATCCTGGCCCAGCTTAGCATATGTGAAATTTGCTTTTCTTAATTGAGATCACATTTAATAATAATAGAAGCAGACAACTCTGGAAAATAACAAATATACACTCACCCTTGTAAGCCAGTTTCCATAACTAACATTGTTTTGAATGTCATTATTTCTTTGACTTGCATAACAGTCAGACCTACAAATAGCTTCAGTTATCTAAAAAGTGGACTACAGTAATTAGACAATAAGGTCTTTATAAATAAAAATATATTGTTGAAGATTATGCTATGTCACAGCCTTCAGAGTTCAGCAAAGTATCATGCGAATCTTTCTAATAAGAGAATGTTTCTGCAACCTTTGTCTTCGTATTGGTACCAATATCAAATGTTATTCTATACTACACTGATTATAAGATTTATCTCTGAATGAAGTAGGCATTGCTGTAGAATAAGTTTTCTTCAACGGTTTGCAAGTAAAACATACTAATGCTGTGAAAGGCTCTGCATCCTTTCTCTCTTTTTTCTTATATATATAACGAACATGTTTATCTTAAGATTTAAATCCTTTCATAATGGTACCTCACAAGTGGTTTACAACCTCACCGTAAATGTTAAACACATATGGTGACATTTAAGATCATGCTTTTTCATCAAAATGTTTCTTTATTTTATAACCACAATAAAAAGAAAATGCTTCAATGGACAGGATACATTTTAAAGAATAAGCAAACATACTTCTTTCAACAGGCTTACTATGAGTTAATTAAAGTGAAAATTATGTAAACAAAACTCAGTATTATAACAGCCGGTATGAAGTTCTAATTTTTCTATTGATCTAGTAACAAATTTAAACGCTAACAGTTTGGGAGATCAAATTAAATGAATACAAACATTTTGTTTAATGACATCAGCAGTCAATGCAGAACATCTGTGTTTTTACTTTAAAATTGATCAGAAAATATTCTTCTGTTTACATTACAAATAATCATGAGGTTATATTTCTGTGTTCAATTTAAGAGGAAAAAAAAAATCATACTACCTTCAGGGCCCAAGGAAGCAATATGTTACAAATGCAGGATTTCTCCTTTTTTTTTGTTTTGTAACCATGGTAAAACAATAGAAATGAACTTTCCCTGAACCTTTCTCCTTTAATGGCCTGGGTCCATGTTGACCCAGCAGTGCAAGCTGGAACCTGATACTATCAAACTGAACTGCTGCTAAAGAAATCAGATTCAGCAGAAACTATACACAGTGCATTATAATACTAATTTCAGCACCCCACAAAGCCACTGCAAAGGCAAACTATTAAAGTATTATATTCTATTGTTTAAAAGTGAGATTAATTCAATAGCTTAAATGCACCCAAAACCACTGAACTAAATGGCAGACTGTACAACTATATTGTTACTCTTTTATAATACTGTACCAAAGTGAAATTGCAGATAAGGCTCTCCCTTTAAAAAAAAAGCACTACTGGACGAATTATTAGTAAACAGATGATTTGAGCTATTACAGGTTCATATGATCCTGTATTTGAATGAGGCATGTAATTAAATTACCAGGACTTTGTTCTGAATGGTTGAAAGGAGGAGAGCATGATAACCACATTTTTAAAAGGTAGAATAACAGAAGAAACTTCTGTTTTTTTCTTATAGAGGACTACAGGCAACTAATGTATGAAGGCATAATTGATTAATTCCACTAATTAAGATATTTGTTATTCCTGCAATCGTAGCTTGATAAATAATGTATTAGATGTGGCACCATTTCCCATCAGTTCTGAAAAGACTGCGAAGATGTTTTAAATTTACCTTTTGAAAGCTGAATAGCTCATTTCTAGACTTCAGTGTCTAAGCAAAAAGCAAGTAAAATATATTTTGAAGTTATGAAAGAAGTAAATTTTCAAATACGAAACATTTCATCACAATATATTCTAGTCATTTCACAAAATTTTTCATTTACAGGCATTGATTTAAAGGGAGAATATTAATTTAAACTAGCCCAAAGTTTCCAGAAGTGAATATTCAGTCAAAGTTTGTCATTTAAGACATTTCTCAGGAGAGTGGAACATCCTCTAAGACCTATTCATTCCCTTCTCTTTCAAGTCATCTTTGTTATGATGACGTAAATCATTTTTTGGGATCTGTTTGTGCCTAGAGTGATTATATAGAGACCCTAGTCATCTAACTATTAGGCAGCTACAGTTCTCACCTTTAACATAGATACTATAGAAACAGAAGCAGTCACTAACGTGTTCACAATAGCCTGAAGTATAGACTATCTATCCAGGATGTGAAATACACAGACAGAAATATTTTCTCAATTAAAGCAGAGGGATACGACTCTATTTTCTCAAAAAGAAATCTAATCGTTATCCTGTAGGCAGGTCAGGATAATAATATTAAATCTGAAGAAGAGACTGAGAGATCTACCAAGCTAAAAAGAGAGAAAAGCACTCAACTTTTCCTCCTTATAGATGAACACCCTTATCAGGATGGCACACATCTACACTCATTTTTACCTCTCAATCAAGAAAGCTTTCATCCTCTTCCATGTGCCTGAATAGCTTCAAAAGCGATGGAGAGTGCCCTGCCCCAGAGTTAAGTACAGCTTATTTGTGATCTTAGTCTTCTTACTGACCAACCTGTTGCATTTTCTCAGACAAACAACATTATCATTATCCAGTGGGTCCTCCACATCCCACTTTTGACCGCTAAGCTGTTGCAATGGGAGAGCAGAGGGTCTCCATCTCTACCTGTTTTTTCTCTTTCTGTAATGTTTTTTTTAATAAAGGTGATGATCACTCCTCTTAGACTGCAGACACTCAGTACACATGCTCTGATCATGTACCACATCCTTCACAATAATTATGTATAGGACCTTATTTTTCTTCAGGTTACAGTAATGTTCAGCGTGTGACCACTCTGAGCAGAAAAAAAATGCAAACTGTAGTCTTAAATTGTTTTGTTTCTCTACTGTGCATGTGCCTATGACTTCTCCTCTAACGAAGTCACAATATACAGGGGCAATTCTATATTGCACGAGGTACAACATAAATTCCCAAAATGAGACTCAAATTTGGTGATCTATTACTGCAATGTAAAAGTTAAATATCAGTATCTTGAGCATACATGTATACCAGCAATATCTTTTTTAGTGTCCTGTTTGTCTGGACATGTTTAGACTGCTTCTGATCTGGTGTATTTGGAAAGCACTTAACACACAATGATGCTAACGTAAACATGAGTAGTTACACTATGAAAAACACAGCTTTTAAAAATGAAACAGAGACCTTTTATGGTGGAGAGATGAGTGAGAAGAGGTGCTTTATGGAATTCAGCCACTGACTACTATGTTGGATGAAAACCGTTTCATTGCAGTTTCCCAGCCTTCATCTATAGTAACTTGCTTCCTCCAAGTGCAGTTGAGTGCTTTTTTACTCCAGTTGCCCATTCACCCCCTTTTTTTTTCAGATATTATAAATTGACTTGACTGATTTGTGATAATTCGCTTCTACATCCATCTAGCCTAGTCAAATCTATCTATCTGTCTATCTCACCTGATCTGCCTCTACTGATGTTATCAATTTTTCAGAAAATCGTAACACATGGCAGGTAAACCAGTTCCACAAGGTGGAGGCAGTGAGCAAAAGAGGAGGAAAACCGAAATGCTTCCCTTGGAAACACAAGCTCAGGACCATGAAAGAGTCTCTGTGCTGTAGGGTGGAGTAAAGGTTACACACAAATTTATTAGAATCTCCACTGCTTGGCTTTGGCATGAAAGAAGGCTTCCCTGATACCCTTCCAGCACGGTAACTGTGGCACTGTTGGCAAAAACAAGCATCAGCCATTTTCTTTACAATCAAATCGTACCCTACTCATAATCATTCACAGATAACATAGTCAATCCACCTCTACAAAAAGTCCTTCTAACCTGCAAGACTTTAGTCAACGCCTCTGCCATTATAGATAACAGAACTGAGTAATTTATAATATTTTGTATTCCTGTGCTACGAAAAAAAAAATATGCAAATTTCATGGTTCTGGAAAAAAGTGGGCTTCGTGAAAAGTAAAGTGGGAGAGAGAAAACAACTCTCCAAGTAGAATAAAAAAGGAAAGACCAATCCTCATGCAGAGTAAAAGATGAAGATGCAAAAAAGAAACTGAAAATTTCTTAGCAATGACACTTCTTACTCCTGTAAAATGACAGAAGTTGTGAAGCATCAACAAGCAGAGACGAAATCTCTTACACATGGATTGTTCGCCATGTACAGGATACTACAAAGTGTTGCCCACTTCCAAAAGGTGAGGGGGCTGCTCACCGTGTTACTGTTTCCCAAATATAGATCAAACTCTCCTGACATCTGGAAGACAGATATCATGTATCCTGAAAATATGAGTGAATTGGTAGACACATGTATGTGAAAATTTTGTTTTATTATAATATTGTTTGCAACTAAACAAAATTACCTGCCAAAATATAGACTTGCACACTGGGAAGATTAAATAAACAAATAAAATAAAGAAATATTCAAAAAATAAACTATTACTGTAAAATTTTACATACAAATTTTACTAATAATATTCTTACACTTGGTGTTTATATTCAGAAGTAGCTATCTAAATATTAAAATTAGCTTCAATAAACCAGATTAAATAATATATAATAGTCTGGAAACTATAATTATGCTCTAGTAGGTTTCATATAGGTTAAAACCAACAAACTTTTATGAATCATAGTACATTTTTAAGAAAAGGAAATATAAAAATACGAAAGAGGGACAAAATATGGAAAAAATACTACTGCAGATACTGTATACAAACATCTTTTTATCCTAGTTTAACCAAATATCCATATAAAAATAGATTAAAACTCATATTTGTGAGCCTGAAGATACAATTGATACAAAAAGCAGAAAATACTAATTGAACCAAACAGAATTTTGATTCACTGAAAACTAATTTTTTTGTTCAAGAAATCTGTGTAAACTACATTGTCAATCAAATAACCTAAAATATTAAGTCGTCATTGCCCTTTTAAATCTGTTCGACTAGAATTCCCTAATTGTTCCCTCACTTTATCTCACTGTACCAGTAAGTAAATAAATTAACAAAATAGCTTTTATCGCACAGAATAACCTTTTAACTGAAGGATTATCTCTGGTTTATTTTTCATTTCTTTCTCTGCAGATAGCAGTTCATGCCTCATTGATTAGTTTGCTGAGGTGGTGACCAGAAATGAAAACAAGGTCTCTCAGATATTGCCAAGACCTGTAAATACATATATATATATATATATATATATATATATAAAAAAAAGCACCAAAGCTAATATATGTTATGCTTCCAGAATTCAGTTTCTAAGACACTGAGAGTCAATGGTCAGAAGAGGTTCATATATTCCAATCAGCCTCTGCCAGGATGCAATTCCACTAAACGATTCTAAAATGCCAGTTGTGTGGTTTGGTTTTGGTTTGCTTCTCACTTATACTTTTATAAGATATTTATTTTTTTTTCTTTTTTCTCATTAAGTTTCACTTCTAAAACGTGCCAGCAATCTAACGATGTGTTACAGACGTGTGGATCAGTACTGTTTCATACCAGGATTTTATATGTCTTTCTAAAAGAAATTATTTTAAAAAGCTGAATTCCATTTTGAAAATTCAAAAATATTGTCTCCAGTAAAGAGTTAACTAGTGTTTGTTTAGGTTTTTTTTGTTTTGTGTTTTAAACTTGCATTTTTAGAAGAAAATTTTAGTTTTCATGGAAGGTGCCACATCAACAGTTACATATGTCACAGTCCTCTATGCCCATATTTGGTAAGTCTCATTCCTAAATTAAAGGAACCACAATTTCAAGTGAAACAGAATTTCAGCTGTTCCGCTTCCTTGGAATTCAGCCTCTTTATTGAGTCTAAATGTATCACCAATGGGGATGATACTTTCTATGATGCAAAAAATTGAATTTATCAGCTTAATTCCCCTTGGATTTAAAAAAAAAAAACAGAACTATTATGTTACCAGTGCTATTGGGCTCAGAAAACAAATACTAAACCAACATACAAATACTAAACATGTTTCAGAAGGATCAAGCTCTCAGAGAAGAAATAATGTGAATTATGCATATACTGATATATTTCAAAGATTGTTGAACAACTTAATAACAGCCACACAATTCTCCTGCCATTTGATGTGAGCGAAATTTTACCACTGGCCTCTGGAGAAGAGATAAGAACCAAGTGAAGTGGATCATATAGCCATTTCTTAATCATGAAAATTCCACTGACACACTGACATACCATCTTGGACAGACAGTCTATTTTTAAAGTGGCAACATCACACCCTCTTCTTTTTCAGTTGCCATAAAAATATGGAAAAGTAACCACAATTAATATTAGCATGCTTTAAAAGTTTTAACTTAACCCCACAAAAACGAAGATAAAGCAATGTTAATTTTTTCAGACCTCTGTTACCTCGACCTTGCTGCATTCATAAACAGATTACAAGATAATAATTTGCATACAAGATGTACACAGACTTCTCCAGCATAGGAACAACTGATTTCAGACAAGTGCTACCTGCAGAACAACATTTCAGGTAAAAGGACCTGTCATTATGGCAAGTAATGTAATTCATTCATTTTCAACATTGGTAAAACATGACAAATCAAGAATAGCAGGAAAGCTTTTTTTTTAATGTCCTTGAAGCAGGCATCCAGCATTTGTTTTGTTTTAACATTAATTCAGCTAAATCTGATAACATGTTTTAATTACACAGCACAGGCTACTGTTCATATAAAATATCCTTCTGGTAAAAATGAAGGCCCTCATTGAAGAAATTGCTTAATCATGTGCATGCAGTCCTTTAAATTTAGGACAGAAAACCTCTTTGATTAAAAATACAATGTCAAGGTTCTAGCAGTGATTTAAGAGGTCACTTTCACTGTACAGTTGAAAAGGTGAATCTCAGACCAAGAGTCCATTCCCTAAAACCACTCTCTTCTTATTTTTATTTAAAATAAAAACACAATAATTAAAGAACTGGATAACCACATCTCACACAGTTTAGCAGGTTCTGATGAGCCGACAATGAACATGACATTGACGTGCACATTCATCCACACATACATAATATTGAAATATTACTATTTTTAAATAATGATGTAAAGTTCATAAAGATCTATAATGGTAAATATTTTTTTTTCTCTCAGGCTTACTTTTTTTAAAAAATAAAAGCAGGTTGAAAAAATAATATGGTTAAGAAATAGCACAAATTATTACTAATTTTTAGATTTTCCTTCTACAACTTCCTAGCACCAAGCAGTTACAGTTCAGCCTTAGAAAAAAGAAAAAATGTATTTCTTTCATTGCAAGATTATTTAGTAAATCACAAATATTGAATGCCAAAAAAATTCTATTAAGAGCATACTGGACTGGATTTCCTGTATTTTTTTACTAAATAAGCATGAATTAATGTTGTCTGACTGCATATATTCACACAAATGTTTTGAAATAATATCTAACACATGATAAAATACTACAGGTGTCTACACACTTTCTTTGTGCTTTGGTCTATTACATTTTGCTATTAATTAGGATTTTCTTACCTATTTTTATTGACCCTCTATCTATACAAAATTAGATCAACACATGTGAAAATATTAAAGCTCCCAGTGTTTATTCCATGATTTCTAGAACACATTAATTTAAAATGGTACTGCATATTCAAGACAACGGTCTCTATATTCTATAGAACTTCAGATTATTATAGATTTCCATTTATCTCCTTCTTTAAAATACCAGAATACTGTCTTAATAATACTCAGTAAGAAAATGTTCACAGGAAACGCCTAAGTTAAGAAACACTTTTATGACTATCTTATTAAATGAAGTAATAATTTTCACAGCATCCATCTGCTGAAAACTTAATATCAGAGAGATGTTAACATGGATATACCCATAAAAGCTCTGGGAACTGATAAAACAGGAAATAAATTTCTTAACTATTTTTAATTTTTAGCCAACGCTTTCATCTGCCTCTTAACCCATCAAAATCGAAATACAGTTATATTCTAAAGAAACAGAAAAAGTATTAATTTTGAATCCGTAGTCTACCACATTGTTTAAGTTTTCCATGTTATGAACTAGATAGTGTCTCTGTTTTAATGAATTATGAGCCGTTTGCCTGTTAAGTTGTCCTTGATATAAAGATTATGCTCCTGCTAAAGGTACATTATACAAATGTCTATATTCAGTCATCTTTTGTCAATGCTTTACTATCCATTTAAAAGATCAAGATCAACATAAAGGTAATAAAATGATACATAATAGCAGACAGTTATGTTCTCTGTACTTTACTTATCAGTTCTAACTAAGATGTCTTTATCAAAAGGTTCATTTTCATGCAGTAGTGAGTTTATATCAATCAGTTATCCCTTACACCTGTCAGAACATTCCTACACCCATATAAATGCGACTGTTATCAGACACTGTAGAAGGATAATGTAAAACTGCTTTATGAAAACTATTCTTTATTACTGTTCCACAGATGTTTCCTGTTATAAATATCCTACATTGTAACAAACAATACTAATGGCATTATGTGAATAAAGAACCAAATAAGAAAAGTCACCTCAAGAATGGTAGAAGCAAATTTATCACTACCCTGTCAGCATTTTGTAGTATATATAGAAAGCACCACATATGCAAAGTACCAAATGCATTCTTCATACATTTTTCAAAACAATAAAGAAAATTCATGAAAAATACAGTTCAGTTATCATGGCCAAATCGATTAAGTGGACCTGAGTGAGCTATATTACACCAATAATTCTAAAGCAAAGCTCCCCATTAACCAAAGGGGTATCTATTTAAAAACTGAGGGCACAACATCTTCATACACATTTGCATAGGATGGCTTTTTTAATGTTTCAATTCAACTATAGTAAATCTGCACTTAACCAAAAGGATATTTAACATATAGTTTCTTCTGCTCATGTGAAAATTTAAGAAATTCATATGGATAGAACTAAACTGAAGCAGCCACGAACTAACAATACAAACTGCAAATCAGAAGGAAATATAAAAAACTAACACATTTTTAGTCTATTAAAGCCTCATTACCATAAGACTACAAAAGTAAATATTTTTTCTACTCATTCAGGTAATAAATGTCTTTTTCCAGAGCTCTGAAATCAAACTCTTTCTTCATAGATCTCTTCACAATCTGTATGCAAAATATTATACAAAACCTGAATGACCACACTCCATCCTGTGGATACCAAATTAAAAAAAATAGTCTTTCTACTGCATTATATTTTCAACACTGGTTATGATGCAATGATTGTAAAAGAACAGTGCATAAATCTCATAACAAATTCTTAATGAGTTAATTAACACAGCATTAGGATCAAGGAAGCTTCTGACCCAGTATTAGGGCAAGAGAAATTCAGAAAACAGTTAAGTAAACATTAACTAGAAATAGATATGTAAGCAGTACTACAGTTCAATTTTGTATTCAGGTGCTCTGGATATACATTGTTTTAAAAATCTCTTTTGCTCAATTATTGTTTCATCTGCTTTGAAACAACAGTTACAAGAAGATTGAAATATTTTTTCATATCCCTGCAACTTCATTTATAGGTATCTGTGAATAGATCTCCCAAGGTTATATTTCATAAAATTGTCTAAGTGAATTGCAGCAGGTATCCCTATATTGCCTACAGCAGCAGCAGCACAGTGAGAAAAAAATTCTTCCTTTTGCCAATGGCAGTTGTATAGCAGCTTCCAGCCTCTATGCATATCAGTTTGCTCTACAATAAAGTTGTAAATCTTCCATTTAAAATTGTTAAATATAACCTGCTAGATATATAGCCACAATGGGTAATACAACCCACCATGACATCACTAGACAAAAGTCACCTTAGCAATGTCAGTACTGTACTCTGATTTTTATAATCTTTACTTTCAGCTTAGTTCTCCATTGAACAAGCAGGTAATCCATGATGTGTTTAAATTGAAAATATACCAAAACTGGATAGCAAAGGGGCTGGAACTTGTAACTTTTGATCTTTACATTCCCTCTTCTTTGTTTAAAAGAGGTCAAGAACGTTTTTCTTCTCAGATCTGTACTAGTATCTCTAGGATTTGCCAGCTATTCCCATGACTCATACCTTTCAAAGATGCTGCCAAGCCTACCTGGCGCCAACCAAGTCCTATATGATGCAGGCAAGTCAAGAGCCGTTAAAAACACAAGATTGCATGTATAATTACTACATTTTGATTACTCAACAAATGCTTCAAATCTTCTCATCTAAGACTTCTGCATATGTGCCATTTGTCAGTTACTGAAAACAAAGCTACATATTAGACTTCCTCAAGCCTTTCCATTCTACGCAGCAACCAAGCACACTGGAAACTGCTAGTCTCCCTTTTAGCCAGCACCTGAAACTGTTACTAGTGTGGCAGGCTGAAAATGAGAATTTCTGGAGCATTTTCACAAGACCGAGGGCTCTGGGTTTGTTATTTGGATCCACTTCTGCAGTATGAATTTCATTTATTTGTGATTAACATACTTACAGTTTATCTATATTGTTTCAAATGAAAAAAAAAATCAGGATCACTGGCTCATTTTTTCTGGACTCTACTTGTGCTGATTACATTTTGCACCAATTCGTGGAATACCAATAAAGTCTAGTAATTCTGCTTTTACTGATGCGAGTCAATATTTAGTATTGACTAAATAGCTGGAAGGCTACAACTATAGAATGAGACACAATGTCTCTGCAATCGGTGAGCTTCTTAACTACTGAAGCTCTGCACAAGGGCCATCTTTTCCCTCACCTTCATCACACACATGCTTCTGGAGCTTGTATAGGACAGAAGGAAGAAGAGAGGGCTGATGAAAAGTAATGTAACGGTAATGGTACACGTTTGGGATGTGGTGACTACATACCTAACAGTAATTAAGTAATTAAGTTTATTCAGGTTCCTTCAGCGTCTCCAACACTGCTTGGGTCTGATACACAGTTTTGACAACAACAGGAATACACTGTTAAGTTTTACAATACAAACATCAGCGGAAAATAATACTGAGTAGACACTGGAACTGAAAGCACATTCAAGAACCACAACATAGCTAACCAGGAAACTGAAAGCCCAATTCTCATATCAGTATATCTTTTCCAAAGCCAAAATAAATAAGTCAACCAACATTATTTTAGAAAATATGTATACAAAGAGTTATCTACTGAAACGTGTACTGATAGCATAAATCAAATATGATTTAGGTAATCTGCTTCATTTTTTCCTAAACTAAAATTCATACTTACGTAAAGACATGGGAACACAGAATCATAGAATAGTTTGGGATGGAAGGGACCTTAAAGATCATCTAGTATCAACAGTCATTAAGTTATCCTGTTTACTTTTTGACATCTTCCTATAGCCAGTTTAACCCCTTCCTTCCTGGCCCTGCCCTCCCCCCATTTCCATTTTGGGAGCAGAAATCATAGAATCATAGAATGATTTGGGGTTGGAAGGGATATTAAAGATCATCCACATCCAGCCCCCCTGCCATGGGCAAGGACACCTCCTACCAGACCAGGCTACTCAAGACCCCATCCAACCTGGTCTTGAACACTGCCAGGGATGGGGCATCCACAGCTTCCCTGGGCAACCTGTTCCAGTGTCTCACCACTCTCATTGTTAAGAATCTCTTCCTAATGTCTAATCTAAATCTCCCCCCTTCCAGTTTAAAGCCATTATAACCCATCTATGAAAACAAACATTGGAAAGACTTGTCTGAAAGTATTATAATACCTTCCACGATTGTTGTAATACCTCTGCACTTCAGGGTTAAGAGTCTTCTGTAATTGACGATCATTGCTAAGCATTGTTCAGAAAGATTTCAGTTAGATGCTTAAAATGCAACTGCCATATTAATCCACCTTATCATGCCTTGGTAAATATTATAAAAGCATCTCCCATGTCAGTTATGATCAGCTTATTTTAGGTGCCTTCTGACACTTTACCACAGACAGAATCACCTACAATAACTTTTCGAAATCCTTTTTGTGCAATGCATATCTTGTAGACTGTCAATATTATTGTTGTATGCAAGAACATATTCCATGTTTGCAATCCCATCAAGGCAAAATCAAATGCTAAATCAAACAACTCAGTAGCATTTACCTCCTTAGAGGCGAACATACTGAGGCCTACAGCAAAAGTAATCAATTGGATAATGTATGCAAATCAAGACATACATTCTAAATTTTTTGAATATACAGTGAATATAATTGCTTTTCGTTCCCCATCTAGAAGCAGAGCACATTAAAAAATTGCAAGTTCAACAAAACCTAAGTTTCATTTTTGTCTGTTGTAACATTGCTATGCACAGAGAGGCAACAAGATGGACTCATACAGTGGCTGAAGTAGAACAGGCTTTTTAACTCCACCCATTACAAAATACTCCATTACACTTTAAACTTACCAAAACTAAATTTTTTTATTATTACAAAAGTAGTATCAAAAGTGAATCTGAACAGAAATTAAGTGTAAATATGGTCATTACAGTGAAAGACAAATACAGGAGACAAAAGGCATATCTAGCCCTAACTCAGAATCACTGCATGTTTTAGTTTCAAAGGGATGTCTGGAGATCATCTAGTCTAAACCTTATTCAAGGAAAAATCAACAGGACAAGGTAAGCTTTCAATATCTCCAAGATTGGATAACCCACAACCACCTTGGGCAATCTGTTCTAGTGTTCAATGACTCTCATGGTGACTTTATTTTTCATTCTATCTACACAGAAGTTTCCTTGTTGCAACTTGGGACTTTGGCTCCTTGTCTTTTTGCAGCACTCCCCTGAGTGCTCCCCTGTCTTCTCTATATCCACACTTTAGGTAGCTGAAGATCTCAAAATCCTCTCTTTGCCTTCTGATCTTAACACTGAACAGCCCAGTTCTCACTGCCCATTTGCATAGGCCATGCATTCCAGCCCCTGACCACCTTGGTGCCCTCCACTGAGCTCGCTCCACAACATACACATCTCTTTTATACTGGGGAGCCCAAAACTGTATGCAGTCCTCTGATGCAGTCTCACCAGCGCTGAAGAACACAGGACAATCAGTTTTCTTGACATACTGGCTTCACTCTTGCAACTCCAGTATAAGGTGTCCTTCCTCCCTAACAGAGCACAGCCACGTTGGTCACTGACTCAGCTAGTTCTCAGACATCCTCTCTGTAAAATCAGTAAAACTCAACTAACAAGGTGGAGGTTTAATCCTGCCTGGAAAAAAAAAATGCGGCTTTTTGACTGGGAAGAGGATAGGTTTTGAAAGAAAATGTATGAGGAGGAGTATGAGGCTGAAAGTTCTCTTCCAAGTGTAAATTCAGTCAGGTTGTAAATAGCCCCAGAGGTGTGTTAGAATCATAGAATAGTTTGGGTTGGAAGGTATCATCCAGTTCAACCCCCCCTGCCATGGGCAGGGACACATTCCACTGGATCAGGTTGCTCACAGCCTCATCCAGCCTGGTCCTGAACACCTCCAGGGATTGGGCATCCACGACTTCCCTGGGCAACCTGTTTCAGCGCCTCACCACACTGTGTTCAAGAGGCTAAGGGATTCAAGCAGTGTGGAAGTCTTTCTGTTCCCTCCACAGCCAAGCACATATGCAGCAGAATGATTCTGCTCCTGCGGGAAAATCAGTGGTTCCTGCAAACCAGGGTGGTGATTCTTCTCTTCCAGATCCATTCAGCTAAAAGCTAATTTGAGTCTAAAATGACCTGGCTTTGTCTATACTGGTAAATAAACCAGTGGATTTTATTCCTCTGGTCAAGATGCCAAATAGCGTAACACAGCTAAAATCACCTTCTTCCCCAAACCACACCAGGTTAACAATTTGATGCTTGCACAAAACCCTGCCCCAGTGAGTTTAGCAGTATATATGCAGCCATTTAAACTCAGTTTGTGGAATGAATCTAGTCATGCGGAATTGGCACTGTGCTGAGGATGTCAATTCAAATTCATAAATGCTGAAAGCCAAATCCAGATCTGTAAAAACGTCCTTTTCAAGGAGATCTTATAATTACCTCTCACAATTACAGCAGAGATATTGGTCCTGATTCGTCTCACAACATGAAATACATGCTTTGCAGAGAATCCATACATATTTCCACTTAAACAATTTATTTGTTATAAACTTCATGTAGGTCTTCTTGAAAAAAACTATGCATTATATGCTGTGAATCTGATGCAAATCATAGCATACAGCTGAGCTGAAAAATACAGTTTCTTAAATATGATTACAGAGACATTTCATTTTGTGGAACTCTGGATCTCGTAATTGTGAATTCAATGACTCTCCCTTTTCTTCCACCTTCAGCCACCTTTTTTACTTTTAAGATCAAAATAAGTCTTCATATTTAGCACAGAAAGAGCAAGAAAATAAAATCAATATACAACGAATAAAATATGTGTGTCACATATATACAAAATATGTATATATTCTAACTACAGGCTTCACAGTTCTTGCATGAACTTCTACAGTTTCCTTAGGAAGAAATATAGGAAGGTAGGTAGGTAGATAGATAGATAGATTGACAGACAGACAAATATCTATGAAACTACACATATATATGCTTATACATAGATAGCTATAAATCATCGTTAGATATATAGACACAAATATTCATATAGGAAGAAATCAGAGCTTGCAGTGGCTGAGCTACCTTATGTGCCTACTTCTCTAGAGAGGTGACTGGTCTTTTGATTTTATATGCATCCAGTAATAAAATCAATCTAGATTTTCTGTTAACTAACTCAATATAAATTTGAGAGGTATTTTCCATTTCTTTCTGTCACTTGTATTTCACAAATGGAAGTCACCAGCCAGAATGGAGTCTTTAGGTAAATAACTGTAAGCAATCATTCAAAGCTCATTTGTAAAGACCAACCTAACTGACATTATAAAAGTCTATATTGTAAACACAAAGTCACGTCAGAAATAGCGCATACAGGCTGTGTAATGCTGACATTGCCAAATTAAATGTACTTCCTGAAGAGAGCTATGTTCACAGAGAAAGGATCATCTTCCCTTTCTCCCTTTTGCTGGTTCATTAACTAATAAACTATTACCACACACAGGGTCATTACTGGAGCAGCTTATTTAAGTTCTTCATGGAGCTGAAGGGACTCGTACACTTTTTGTTGACACAGTCACCATCTGAAGTTTGTGAAAAGAAAATGTCAGCATTCAGATAAAATAACTGAAAAAAGATATCTTCTGACACCTGTGTTTAAAACACAAAAGTGAGTTCTGAAAAGGACACATATCTAGGTTCCATTTTAGTAGAGGACAATGAGAGAATAGAAATGAAAATCACTTCTACCTCTTGTTATTACCTTTCTTTTTCTCCAACTGTCCAAAAATACATGTCATTCACAGCCTATTTTCGTATCAAATATGACTTCAAACTTCCTATTTAAGCATTTGCCAGACCTGCTAACTGTGTCTTGATAATTAGAGACAGTAGTCATAAGCATATCTATATTTGGATAGTGGTCAAAAAATACACTGTTCTTCATGCGAGTCCTACTTTCTTTTTTTCCTTTTCCCATGAAACAATTCATCTGCTTGTTAGAATTCCGAGAGAGCACTCTCAATTACAAATCATAGAATCATAAAATCATAGCAGGTCTGGATTACAAGGGACATTTAAGATCACCCAGTCACAAACCTCCTGGCACAGGTAGTACACCTGTGCACACCTTCCACTGGATCAGGTTGCTCAAAGCTCCATTCAACCTGGTCTTGAACGTCTCCATGGATGGGGCATCCATGACTTCTCTGGGCAACCTGTGCCAGTACTTCACCACCCTCACAATAAAAAAATTCTTCCTAATATCTAATATAAATCTCCCCTCCTTCAGCTTAAAACTGTTCCTTTTTATGCATGTCCCTAGGGATACACAAAGGCTACAACACATAACACAATAACCAATGATCATACTGGGTCAAACCAAAGACCTTTTGCCCAAGTATCCCATCTCTGATGATGACCAGCACAAGCTGCCTAAGGAAGATTTACAGAAAAGGAAAAACATACAGGATAAGTTCCCATCCTGTAGTAATTTGCATCCCAGAAATTACTTAAACTTTAATTATAATTTTATGAATCTCTATCAATTTTTGGCACCTACAATGTCCTGTGGCAGTACATCTGGCAACTTAAGTATGAATTCTGTGAAGCAGTGACTCAGGGTTTTTTTTCTTACACCTACCATCTGTTACTTTCATTTGATGACCTCTAGTTCTCTTATGAGAAGAATGCTCTTTTCTGACCCTTCTTTTTCTACTCCCAGTTTTACAGACCTCTGTCTTACCCTTCCTCACTTGCTCTCTGTGCTCCTCAGCTCCAGTCATCTTTTGTTCTGGTCAGAAAAGTTCTACCATTTATTTTTTGATGTGCTTTTACTTCCCTTTGTTACCACATTGTTTATGAAGATACTGAAAAACATGGGTCCTATCACAGAGCACGAGAGCTCAGTAGTGATGCTTCTCAACTAGCAAACAAAACAAAAACTTGTTAGTTTCCTACATTTTAACCAGATAGTTTCCAAATGACCCATGGCAGCATAATTTCTTTGCTGAGGAATCTTGCTAAAAGCTTTCTGGGCATCCAAGTAAGTTTTATCAACTGGATAGCCTTTTCTTGCATATTCATTAATCCTTTTAGAATTTCCATCTACAGAAGCAGTGTTGACTTTTCCCCAGTATATCATTTTTGTCTAATGCCCAATAGCACTATTCTTTCTGCTTATTTGTTAGGTATAGATCCAGACTTCCCAGTGTGCAGTTCTCTGAACACCATCTAGGACCCTTCTGAGCATTTCCCACCATTCCACTGACACCAACAGAGTTTTGAGCAGTAGCTTACACCTTAGCATTAACTGTTCAGCTATTTCATATATGACTTCCCTTTAAACCTTAGGATTCTTCTTGTCAATTTGTCCTATACCTTCTCTTACTGACATTCTGGTGTAGCTTTTTGTTTATGCTCCCACTTATGTAGGAGTATCCAGAGGAACCAAGCACTACTGCGCTGCAGCAAACAGTTTCTCACAAAGATTGTTCACACCTGCCCACAGCTGACTTGAGGAGGTCCTTCTCAGAGATGAGAGGACAGGCAGGACTCCTCTGTACCTACTCATTGATCAGAAAAGACTAATTCATCTTTACCCTTCTCCATATCCTCACTACTACTTCAGCTAAAAGAAACAGCCAGATCACCCCCGCTGCCATTACTGCAGCCATGGTATGGACAAAGCCTTGAAGAGCAGCACCCGTGAGATACTGAGGAGGAAGAATCTTGACTATTCAAAGTTGGAGAAGGAGTTACTGACAAATTGCTGTAGCTGGAAGGAAAAATGAGTTTCTGGATTTTTTAAAATTGTTGAATTTCACAGGGAAGATTAAAATTGTCAACTGAAAGAGACTTTTTTTTTTTTTTGAAAGGGGCAACAATTTTCACAGTTGACAACTGTAAACATCACAAACAAAAAAGATCAAATCTTGTGAATAAATGGACACTCTTACCTTTACTCTTATCTAAAGGCAAGAATCATGTACAGGACAATAAATTACCTGAAGGGACTGTTTGGCGGTTTGGTCATGTCAACAATAACAAATAACATAGACAAACTCAGTCAGCGAAATAAGGCTGAGGAACCCCATCTTGCACAACTTCAATGCCTGCATTTCTGAAGTTTTCTCAACTTTCTCTCCCAACTCAAGCAGATTCTAGCCACATTCTCAGTGGCTAATTTAAAACAGGTGTGAGAGGAACAGGATCGGTCCCTTTATTCCAAAGACAGCTGGGAATAGCAGGCTCTGCTGCTGAACACTTTTATCTTAGAATTCTGCTTGTAAATGTTATTTACAGCCTTCTGTGTTATTTATCATTTTATCTCATTATGTATTGTCTAGAGATGCAATTTTCAAAATGGGGTGGGAACACCTTATTTTAGTGGAATTAGATTTAGCATTTAAAACATTCATATAGCCAAATCAAACTTTAATGAACTCTTCTGCAGATACTGTTTATTTTTGGAAAAGTTTTAATAACTTTTCCTGTAATTAAAAATAGCATACAATATCAGAAGCCAGCAGCAATTAAAGGTAATCAAATTTGGGAAATTGTGTAGGAAGTACAGAAAAGATCTGCAGATACTTTGTTAAATGCTTATTATCAGTTGAAGTAGTTTGCTTCACAAAACAGAACAATACTTATCATTAAAACATAAGAACATTTCTACTAAGTTCTTTGCCTGATTTTCTTCTTCCATAAAATGCACTGCATGTGAAACAAGTCTTCAAAAAAACAAGGCCTAAAAAAACCTACTACTCAGGGTGCCTTTGAGGATATTTAATTAAAATCTAATCCTGCATTCATTAAGGCTCACATAAATTAAGCTGTCATTCATAAGATTTATGGATTCTCATTTGCATATTGCATACAATTCATCAATTACTCAAGTATGAAAGGAGCACATTTCCCTTGGAGCTGCATGCTACCCTGCCAACATTTGAAATGAGGGAAAGAGCAAGACTGTCAGGCATTCACACAAACTTTCTTCCAAATGTCTGCTCCTTGATTAATCTAATTTTCTAGCTATTCCTTACAAGATACAACAACAGCCCTTCTGCAAATTTCTATTATTTCTCCTGTCTTCATCATAAAATCTTCTTGTCTTTTAATAATACTTCATGTCTGACTGATTATTATTTGTTTGCTAATGATATGGCATGAATGTTTTCTTTATATAAATGCATAATGCACACATCAGCGTTAAAATAAAATGATTAGTATTTTTACTTTTAGTTTTTTCTGTTTAACATCACTAATTTGCTTAGCTGAGCTTAATAAAAAAACGTATGCAATGAGAAAAAAATACCAAATTATAAATCTATCACTTAAAACAACAATCAGTATTAAGTCAGAATATTTCTCTTACAGTGCAATGGTAATGTGCACATAATTAAACCATTAAAATTTAACATTAAAATATAATTAAGAAGAGACAACAAATGTTTAATGTGCGAAATCAGCTTATTCACAGCCACTGCGGCGTGTACCTGACTGCACTTCTGAAAAGTTGTAAGCAAAGTAGTGACACAGGTATGTTTGGTTTTGTCGCACATAGACCATGCTGTGTTAATTCAATTGTCTTCTCTAGGGAGTTAATTTCAGTGGCACAACTAGAAAGCAGAAGTCTTTGCTCACCCAGTCTCTGGATACCTTCTAATATGCATGTGATCAGGTGCTAAATTTAATGCACAACACACATTCATGTGTGGGATTTTCTAAATTAAAATATATGAATTTATCTGCACTGCCTAAAATTACTCTTAAAGCTCTCTGCAAATTTATTTGCTCATTTTAATTTGTTTAATATATAGTAAAAAAGTAGCATAAAAATACCAAAAGAATGTTGCCATTTTCTCCAAGAAATGTTATGTTTCACAAATAAAAGGATGATATGCTATGAAACAATAAAAAACCAACAAAATACATTCTTGAATTTCTTAGAAAGTACATGTAACATTTTGTAGTGCTACTTCCCAGACCATGTTAACAGAAATTTTTTTAATTTCAGGATAAAAACTAGCGGGGCCTTTAAATACATGTGATATAAACTAAAGGATCTCGGAGCAGATGGTGAGCAAATGATAAATAAATACTTCAGATATTAGTGATCTAAGGTTTTATTGTTCAAATGTGTTCAGCACCAAGTCTAGCTTAAAAGTCATACGCTGCCTCTTGCCACAGAGGGACTGTTGAACATTTGGACTGGATTACTGAGTGGCAAACAAATATTTTTTTCTCTTCTCTCCTCCCTCAAATCTGTTTGAAAATGAAGAGAGATTTCATTCTAACATAATTGCTAACGTAATCCCATGCGAATAAAGTTAACTAACCCTGGAAAAATAAACAGATGACTAACTTTAATCAGAGAAATGAAGTCATCATTGTGCTTGGTTTATAAAATAGATTTCCATTGTCAAAGATAACATGAGGGATTTTTTTTGCTATTTTGGTTTGTTTAATTTGAGTTAGCTCTCTACTGTAGACTGTTTAGGTCTCCATCCCTGAATTACTACTGCATTTATTGTCTGTCTTTTCAACTGCTGCATTCTCCAAGTTTCAAATTTCTCAGCATGAGCTGTCTGCTTAATTCTATCCAAGTAGTGTGTAATGAGAAAAGAATTTTCCCTGTCTACAATAATATAGCTTATTTTATTTCCTGAACCCAAACCACCTGTTCAGTTTTTCTATTTAAAGTTTTGTAAGGCAACTGACTACCTCAGTACGTTTGTGTTGAAATGAAAGGTAGGCAGAATGAAGCTGCAACTTCTTGAAACTCAGCCCAATAAAAAGCAACACCCACGGAGCAACTTCTTGGCTCCAGGGTCAGAAGGGGTTCACTTCATGAAATTCTAAACTGGTCTTACAAGTGACTCTATTGTTTATGTGGAATCTGCTCAAAATCTTTCTGAATTTAATTCTGCAAGAGATTTTGAGATAAACAGCAATAAATTACTATCAAATAAGAAATGACGATAGAACCTCTTTTAGTTCGAAACCTCCAAATCTTTCTAATTGTTAAAATTACTTGCATTAACTTCATCTAAGTCTGAAAATATAAATCTAAGACAAATTAACTTATTACAGTCCTTCCATGAGTAGACTACTACTAGCACCTATCTCAGGGAAAAACTACATTCCAAAAAGACATAAAAGTCAAGAAATTTGCGTCCTGGACCAAACATGACTCCAAACTTAATATTGGACTTTGTCTACCACTATAAAAAAGATCACCTTCCAGAATCTTTTTGAATTTTTACATTTTACATAATTGCAGATGAAGTGCAGTTTGAATTCAGTGGAATGATGTCAAAGGAATAAAAACATAGTTATTTAACACTATTTTTGGCTGTTTGTTTTTCAAAGTTCCCCTTTTATATTTGTTGACATTTTCACTTTGTCATTTAAGTGTATACCTACATGCTTTGGTATGATTTTTGGATTGAGGAAAAGCCTAATTCAGCCTTTCCTGGATATCCGGGGAAGAGGGATCAGCCTACACATAAGATCAGCCTACGTATTTCCATGATTACAGCAAAGATTTTAAAAGTGCGTATCAAAAACAAAGCTTATGCCTTTGAAGAAAAAAGAAGTTCAACTTCTTACACACGTTATGAACTGAGAAAAAGAGAAATAAGAAGTCTATATGAATGCGTCACCAAAAAGATTGTAACTAAATAGTTATTTTGCTTCCTGCCCCTTCAGCCTAATTAACTTAAATTTATATAGCCCCTTCTCTTCATCTCCTGCTTTTCTGTGAATAGGAGGGAAGGAGCCTGGGGAGGGTAAACACAGCATTAAGTCTGTGGAAAAGAGGACATCATTCCTCTTGAACCACACAGATAGAGCAACAAAAAGAAAACAGATCATTTTTTAATGTTACAAATAGAGGCACTATACAAAGCATATGTAGGCATATCGAGTGTTAATGTAAAAAAAAAAGCTTTCCCTTTCTCCATTCCTATTAATTATTTTCAAACCTGTGTAGATATAACACCTTCTTCCTTCCTTTTCATTAGCTCATGAATGTCTGCAAGACAGAAGTTCTGGTCTGATAATACCTGCTGAACCACAAAACCACCCCTGTGGATGCCAATCCAGGGCCAGTGAGTTTTAAATGCTGGACCTGGTTCAAGCACCTATGAAATTTTCAGATAAAATCTTTACTAAAACAAGTTAGGATTGAAAGTGCATTTCATGGGAGTTCCCGTAACCTCACCAAAACATTATCATTTCCTTGCAAAAACTCTACACACTTGAAATAATTGAAGAGCTGGAATTTGAGAAACAGATTGGACTGCTTGGTTATCAATGCCACACACTGCTTTGCTATTTATTTCTGTTATGATTTATACAAAATCCTAATCTAACCCTCAAATTTTCAAAAATATATACAAAACTGGAAACTTCTATAAGGCTTATGTAATCCTGTTCCCCTTTTGAAGGAATCCACTCACACAGGTGTGATTACAGTACATACGAAATCATTATTCACAGAGTGACCATCTTAACTAAAATTAAAAATACCAGTTGAGTCTAAAATACCTAGAACTATGTATATCTCATTAGAACAGTCACTTCATCTGTATTTACTTATTATTCCACACCATCACAGTCAGTTGCAAAAAGCAAGATTCCATTTTTTCCAAGTTCTAGCGTCTAAATGTAAACTAAATTATGTAAAGTCATAGTAAAAAAAATATATATATATATCTTTAAGCTTCCTCTGTAGCTTAAAGAGACCAAGGCTGACTAGATGCATCTTGCCTCAGAAGAATTTTTTTTTGAAAATGCTTTGAGGAATTGCTAAACCATCGGAACTCTCACCTCAGCCACCTTCTCTTTTGTCTCTTCACCGGCATTTTTGCTCTCATTACATTGCTGGACCTTTAACTAAATGGAAATCAAACAGGAAATAAAACTACATACTGACATTAATTCTTCATTATATATTGCTCGTAAAAAAGATTCACTCAAGATCCCTTAAAATTCACAGAATCATAGAATGATGTGGTTGGAAAAGACCTTTGAGAACATCGAGTCCAATGTAAAATGATGGAGTTTCACTGAAAATAGTAAGGAGATTTAAAACAAGAAAGAAGACAGTGGTAATGAAAGGTCATTTTTTAATGGATAAATTAACTATCTGATTTACAGTGTATGAAAATATATATAAACACAGGTAATTCTGAACAAACTTCAGGTAAGCAGGCTACTGGGGTAAAAAAGTTTGCTAATATGTAAAACTGTCTTTAGAGATGGTTACTTTTTCAATTAATAAGAAAATTACATTTGATCTGATTCTTTGAAGAGTAATGTTTAATGTCAAATTATGTTGCAACTACTACGTAACCACTCAGATAGTAACATACCACAACTAAATCTTACCTGAATCATAGTAAATCTGTTAGTAATGGACTGGATGAAGTACAAATTCATGTCACACTTAGTAAAATTATTTTCCTTCCAAAAAAAAACTTCTTATTTTTCTTATTTTCCCATTAGGTGTTATTTAAACTCACACAAGACCTTATTTGCAGCTGCAAAAATGGTAAGCTGTATTAAATCAGAAATGAAGCAAATGCTGCCACATGTCACATGCAGGTGCCACGTTTGTGCATTTATGCAATGTGATACAATAACCACTCTCCATGGAAGGATGTTATATGACTATGATTACTGCTAAAATAACAAGCTTTAAGAAGAGTGCCTGGAAATACCCAAAAAAGTCTTGAAAAGACAAATGACCTCCTCTCTTTCTTCCTTAAACCACAGCAGTTAAACCGATAGTGGAAAATCTTTGATACCAATGACTCATAAGAGGTAGAAGAAGCTTAGAGCAACAGTTGTAATCCTCATTACCAAATATGGTAGATACTAATTAATTTTGATTCTGAACTTTTGGACAGCTTTTAATATTCTGTTATTTCAAACATTCAAAAGTTAGGTTTGGGGTATGGATGATCAATTGAATTTTAAGATTGTAAGTGAGGCTATGATGATAAAACAGCATTTGCAGAGGAAACTTCTTTGTCAGGTGACAGTCTAACACTGTACATTATATAGCACTGAAGGTTTCATCAAGCCTACAAAAGTGTCAACAATTACCACACTCTCCAAGTGGAAGCTGTCTATCTCCAGAGAAATCTTAACAAGCAAAGACAGTAAGAAATACAAGGGGGAACAAAAAGTCCCAAAGAGCATTAAACTGTATCCTCTTAGGCTACAAATGTTTTCTACAAAGTCCAGACATATGAACTATTTAAACCTCTGAATTCCATATGCATGAGTCAAAACTGAGCACAGCAGCAGCAACCACTGAAAGCAACAGTCCCAAATATTTGAATGAATGTAGTTACAACGAATTGAACAAGATCTACAGTGCAGTTATTAAACCGAACTCCCTGTAGAGACTTCAAACATAGCACAACATACAGTGCATAAGAAAAGCAATTTCATAAAAGTAATATCTATCTCGAACATAACATTTTGAAAAAGATGCTGTGAGCAAAATCTAGTACAAAGATTCTCCATTCACTGTCTTGAATTTTTCTGTTCATCTCCGTATCCTTCTTAAAGCCAAAGACCTACAGACTTCCCACTACTGGCTTTACTCTCTCAAATATCTTTTTACTCACTGCTTTAACCCTGTCTCTGCTAAGTCAATCAACTTTCAGTACCACCAGCACTAACGGTTAGAAGGGTCATTTCCAAATCTAGTTTCTACATTTTAAAAGAATAATAAAACTTAAAGTGTAATTAATAATTTCCACAATACTTAACAGTTTGAGACACAGCTAAAATTTCATATTATGTAGTAGCACACAATATCCTAGTGGAGAACCGTACTAAGCAATACATATTAGTTTGTAGAGATTCATACTGAGGTGTTCAAGACCAGGCTGGATGAGGCTATGAGCAACCTGATCTAGTGGAAAAGTGTCCCTGCCCATGGCAGGGGAGTGGAACTGGATGGTCTTTAAGGTCCCTTTCAATATAAACCATTCCATTATTCTACGATTAAACATACATGCTCAGAGGTAGTGACACACACAGATTTATGACTTCAGCCAAAGGAAACCACTAAGTAGAACTTATCAAAAGCATTCATCAACAGCACAGCTCAGGTTTATGAACTTTGATGACTTGTCTGCTATGAATGGTATCTTTCTCCTTTTTTTGAGCTTAAAGCGCTTATCGCTTTTGTTTTTTTTCATGAATTCACAGACTATTAGGAGGAAGCAAGCAGGGTCAAACTCTTATTCTTCCCAGGAGCTGTACAGAAAGGAAGAACAATTACAGACAACAGGAAAGAAGTCTGTCTTTGATTTATTCTGCCACAAAATAGACTTACTTCAAGCGAAGCATTAGTGGTGACACTGTCTGAGATGTTATGGCTTTGATCACCTCTGGCTGAAGCAACTTAAGGTGTTAAACATTTTCAAGCTGCTTCAATCACATGACATAGTCTCCCTTTTTTTAGAAAACAGAACGTATAGTCCTTCCTACGTTTAAACAGACAACTTCTACATTCACTGGTTATATAGGTTATTCTTACAACTAACAAGTTTCGACTCTCAAACTGAAGTGGTATTGCTGCCTACTGCCCCAGGCCTGCAGAGCATTTTGAAGCTGTGATGAGTCACTGGGTGAAAAGCAAGTATATGTATTTCACAGAAATTTCATCAATATAGCTCACATAAAACTTATGTTCTTTGTCTAAAATAATCCACCACAAAATAAAATTTCTAGTTACCTACTGAAACACTAACACTTCTGCAGACACAACTGTTCTTCAGATGTTCTAAATGAATTATTCTGAACTAAAGAAAGAATGACTGCAATTCCAAGTAATGAAATGAGGAAGGAACAAGTTCTGAGAGTCAGAAGGAGACATATAGCAATAAACATTGCTTAAATAAAAATGTACCAGAAAACAAACTACCAGTTGAATCACTGACACACAAAAAACCTTCTGAATGCTTTAGAAAAACGGTTTGCTGTTTCTTTATTTTCCAAAGTGAAGATTAGATATTTTGATAGTAGATTAGAATACAGAGATAGCATTTCATATGGATAAAGCTTTTAATACTATTTTTAAAATGTGACTTTACTTTTTCAACATACAGAAAAAAGTGTATATGTTTTTAATAAACATATAGAATACAGTTTATTCACAGACAGATCAATAAAAAACCTCTTCTCTTCCCTACATGTAGACACTTTAAATGCAGATGTTGCCATTTGATTTTGTCATTCTATGATCTTTTTGCAATCCCTGTTGAGAAATAAGCACTTCTATGTCACAGTTTACTTGACTTATTTTCTATGCCTATCTGAGGATGATATTAATTGTTCCGTATAATTTCTCTCTGCTGACTATATGCAGAGTCTAGATGATGAGCTCAAATGCAGATGTTTACATTATACACTACAGAGGTTAAGCAAGCTCAGTATCATCCTTGCTCTCCAAAAACTGAATTCACTCATTGTACTTTAGCCTAAAGCCAGGGTGTCAAACTCACAGCCCACGGGCCAAATCCAGCCCTCCATCTTGTTTTATCTGCCCCAGTACCTTGTTTCTACCTGGCAGCAGTGCCGAGCTCCTTGCCCCTGTGCTCCTGCCAGCGCTGGTCACGCGTGCAGCGTGTGACACGCGTTACGCTGCAGGAGCAGGAGAACAGTGGGAGCTGTGAGTCTGACAGTGCTGTAAAGACAAGAGGAAGTTTAAAGTGGAGGAATCTGTGCTCTGTTGCACAGAGTACCCTCTCAATCTTAAAAATCACTAATTTTTCTTCAGAGGTGGCAAAGTTTCTGAAGTAAGTTATCATTCCATTATGTATTTCCTTTAAACTAGCCTTGCATCTGTTCTAACCTAAAAGGAGGAGATGGGGGAAAGAAACTGCTGCATAGTAAATTAAAGCAAATTTGACTTTTTTTTTTAATCAACCCGCAGATTTCAGAAGGGCAACAACAGCAATTTATATACCATGAGTACAAAGAGCTTCAGGAGACTTCAATGAAACATGCAGAGAATATGATAAAAACGTAAGCAAGTACATTTAAAACTATCCGCATCTCTTTGAATCACTTGCGCACAGTAGGAAAATACGTAACCATCATCTCAAAAGTCTGGTGTATCTTCACATCTCACTCAGAGAAAATAAGGCAGACACTGTTCTATTTTTCACACATCTCTGTCAGAAGATCCCGCTCTTGGGAAGTTTAACATCATCTATGCTTCTGTCAAATGTGATCAGTTATGCACAGATGTAGACATGCACTCTTCTTTTCTCTTGTGATTTTTTGATTTCACGTTTTGACTTGCAGTTATGAAATGTGATACAGAAAAAAGTTTTTAACATATATTGATTTTGGACCATGTTACATGAAGATTATCTGTATTTTCAAATGAAGTTCGTAACTTTTCATATTTTCCATAAATTATCATCACTCAGAGTATTTTAAAATGAATAATTTACAAAGTAATGTGGTTAAGAGATAAACCAGACAGTTGTTCCACACAGATACAGTAACGACTGAAAAACAGTTTGTAACATGTAACAACTGATGGAATACTACATCATAGAACTTACTTACAGACTTAAAAAACTTAAAATCATTTTGTAAAAATTTCTCAGACAAAAACCAGGAAAAAATCAAATGGTTTATAGGAACACTTGAAAAGGGTAAAGCTGATATCAAGATTTGAAGTCTCTTGAAGCATCAAATGCAGAGCTTCCAGCTAACACAACCGCAGAAACTTCAGGGTTGGGTTAGTTCACCAAATGTTACTCTAAATAATTTGTCTTTGCATTTTTTACAGATTCCAGTAAACAAATAAAAGTCCACTTGGTTAAACTTGGTTTATTTTGACCCAACAAAACAGATCTACAAAACACAAAACAGGAATTGGAACTAGACATTCTTAAGCACAGAAGGTCGTTTCTGTACTTAAAATGTGCTCTCAGTAAAAATACACAATACAGACACAAATTATTTAAAAAAAAAATCCCCCAGCAAACAAAACTATGATTTTCATGGCATGATTCCCATACTAAAACACAAGGACAGTTTTTTTCAGCTAGATCTCGTCACTGTATATTTTAAGGCTGTCTGAGGACAGACGGAGCTAGAGATTGTTTATTAACCTCTATATTACAGTGTGTCATGAATTCTCTTGACTTCTTATTTGAAGTCCCACTACAGTGAATTCAGACCTTCACCTTTTTTTTTAAGTAGATCCATTCTTTATTAGTCAACATGCTAGGCCGGGTTCTTTCTAGTAATGACTAATCTTATCTGCCTACAAAAGATTTAAAGCTTTGTGATTTTTCTTAGTATCTTAACACCTACTGACTTCAATCAGTGTTTCTGTTCATGAGTACTGTAATCATTTGTGATATCTGTTAGCAAGTAGTGAAGAATAATCTTGCTATAAAACTTAACTGAAAATATTATATCTCCATAAAAGAATGCAAATTACGTCAAAATCATGGCCTTAGTTGATAAAAATAAATTGCACATACAACAAAGGCAAAAAAAATTGGTTTTTTTTTCAAAATTATCTCAGTTTTTGAAAATTATTCTTTCCTATGCTGTCAGATCTGAAAGGTCAGTTCACATTTTAATAAGTATTTTCAGCAGTAAAATATAAATATATTAATTTTAAAGGTATGTAAACAAAGAATGAAAAATATCTTTTTCTTGGAAAGAGTGGAGAGAAACTAATAGCAGAGTTCACCAGGAATCATTTTTTGGATAAGTCTTATCTAATAATTTAACTAATGTCAACACACACGCTGATGACACGAAGTTGGAAGAGGATTGAGCATCACACTGAAAGAACTGGATGGTCTTGAAAAAAGATGATGAATTTTAATGGAACAAAGTGCAAGGTCACTCTCTCAGGGACCATAAAGTGTAGCTGCTGTAAGCCAAGAACTCATAAGCTGGGAATAACCAAGAAGAATAAATATCTGGGTTTATTAGCTGATCCCTGGATCTAGGGGAAATTTAGATCGGATATTAGGAAAAATTTCTTCAGCAAAAGCATTGCCAAGCATCGGAACAGGCTGCCCAGGGAAGTAGCTGAGTCACCATCCCTGGAGGTATTTAGTGTAAATGTGGCACTTAGGGGCATGGTTTAGGGGTGAACTTGGCAGCATTAGGCTTAAGGCTGGACTTGATGATCTTAACGGTCTTTTCCAACCTAAACAATTCTGTGATTCTATGATTATGAGCCACCAATGTGTCACAGTGATAAAACAGACAAATATCATCCTTGAACATATTAGGTGATTCTGGTAGATTAGAAACTATCGCTGACATAAAAGGTATCAGCATTTTGCCTGAATAACCTTAGTCAAACATCTTCAGTAAACATAGAATCATAGAATCATAGAATCATAGAATCATAGAATCATAGAATCATAGAATCATAGAATCATAGAAATAGCTGAGCTGGAAGAGGCCCAAAAGGATCATCGAGTCCAACTCCTGTCCCTACACAGGACACTCCCAACATTCACACTATGTGACTGAGGGCATTGTTCAAATGCTTCTAGAATGCTGGCAGAGTCCATGCCTTGACTGCTTCCCTGGGGAGCCTGTTCCAGTGCTCCAGCACTCGCTGGGTGAAGAACTCTTCCTAATATCCAGTCTAAACCTGCCCTCGCACATCCTCCTGCCTTTCCCTCTAGTCCTATCATAGGCTGTAAGAGAGATCAGCACCTGTTTCACCTCCCTCCCTTCTGAGAAGGCAGTAAACAGCCCTGAGACCCCCTCAAGAAATAGGTCTAGAGAAGAACTGCAAGCATGATCACAAAAGGAGGGGATTCCTAAACAAGCTTGAGAGAGATTTGACTTTTCTAGTATTGGAAAATCAAAGGCTGAGGTAGAACCTAATTCTTCTCTTTCACAACCACTGGAGATGTCTGATGTATTTGTAAGCGAAGATTCAGATACAGATGGAAACTGCAGGCTGCTCCAAGTCACAGTGTCATGAATCAGCACAACGGTGAGACCCAGTCAGTTCTCTGCCAGCTCTCACAAAGTTATTGGTGCAACTGGCCACGCAGAAAAAAAAGTATGAAAAGGAATTATAGGTTAGCTTCTCGTCTCACCAAAAAATAAATTGGTTGAGGAAGGGCTACAATGTGGAGTTCCCACAGCATGAACAATAAGAAAGGTCTCACTGGTAATATACCTAGTTGATAGGGTCTAGTACCATACAACCCTGATGAAGTTATACTGAAGAAGTCAAAAATAAAGACTCAAAAAGAACAGTATATATCAGTATTTCTTTTTTTATTATTCACCTATCTGTCATCTGATGAGGTTTTATGCGAAAGCACATATAAAGAAGAGCTACTGATGGGACGTTCTGATTTCCAGTATTGCAAAACTAAAACAAATAGTCCAGATATTATACCTCAATATAACAGAGCGCACTATGATAAACTAGAGAAAAGTGTTACTTTCGTCTGCATTCCACAATGTGCAACTGTTTCAAAACTCCAGAATATGAGAGAAATCTATTCAAAATGCTTTCTTTAAAACAAAAAAAAGGAAGAAAACCAAAAATTGGTAACAGTTATTCTAAGGAATACCAGAACTAAAACTCCTTTATTCTAAACAGTTTCAATGCACAATGGTTTCTAAAATTTACAATACACTACTTATTTCAGTCAAATTATGTTACAAAATAGATTTTTTGCTTACATTCTAACATAGTTTCATAAATGTATATTTGATAGGTAACTGACAACATCACACTGTAAATACTTCAGGGAACTTTAAGATATTAAACCTTTAAAATGTCAACAGATTAAGGAATCATAGTTTTGCACCAAGGATCCAAAAAAGTATACTTTACTGTAACTTCTCTCTAGGTCTTTTTGCCTTTTACTGGTAGAAAATACTTTTCTTGAATTAACTTTTTAAAATAAATCCTTGTGAAATCTTTTAGAAGTACATAATATTGTAGCTTGTGGTGAGTACTCTTGAATTAATAACATTGTGTTTTGTTTTATTTACTTAAGTCTTGGGTTTTTTTAAAAAAGAGATACCAGTTAAATGATGATTTTAAAAGATACTGCAGTTAAACTAAGAGTTCCAGTCAAAATCTAAATGAAGATTCTATAATTGCTTAAATAGCAGCTACTTTTACAATTGTCTTTAATTAGGTCTCAATTTAGCAAATCACTTGGCCATATGCTGAGGTCCCATCGGGTTCAAGAGTTGTGCACAGAGTTGTGCACGTACATCAGAGCTCAGCTGAACTGGGCTTTAACATTAGACATTCTTAAATTATACTTAATTTCCAAAACTGCTGTAGCCTTTCGAATTTTCTTACATTTCTTCTGAGTTCTTGAGGATTTCAACTACAATTATTTCAAACTATTATATACAGGCAACTAATTTTTTTAAACGATAAATTTATTTCTAAATGCCAAGATTTGACCTGACACTGAGGAAAGAATTTCAGAATAATTAAAAAAAGTAAAGTAACTGACAGGTGGAACTAAACACAGTGCAACTAAACACTTTAAAATAAGATGGGCAGTTCCTTCAATCAACAGGAAATCTACAACAAACTGGACAGACTCCTATTACCCTAGAAAACCAAGTAACTGACATTGTTCTGAATACCAACCAAATTTTATTTACTACTTTTCAAGCAAATATCCTTCCCTAGTAAACTCTTAACATTTATGGAGTAGAAATTGTGAAACTTTTCCATGGCAAAAGAAAGGGTTTTTTTCCCAAGGGGTGTGTTCACTTCTCCCTTCTGCGCAGCTGAAATTGCATATATATTTGTCTCATGATACTTCTATGTGCTGAGACAAGAACTGTCCTTTGAATCTTGTAGAGCCTTAACAAAAGGTCTGTTTCATCTGGACACCTCATCTTGGCAATAACACAAATCAAAGGCCATAATCCAAAATCAGTACAGCAAACTATAGCAAGAATAAACATATTGGGGGTATTTCTGTTCCCCCCGGGTGCTAAATAATTCTCCATGCACTCAGTTCACCATTGCAAGTTTACTTAGGCAAGGAGGCGGGAGAGGCATAACTGGGTTTTATATGAAAAAACCAACCATAACTCATGTCACTGTCAAATACATACTGTGGATTTTACAGCGTGAACAGAGAGTGCAGATAAACAACACTATACATTGGCTGTACGCAGTTCTGAGTATCCCACCTTTAAAGCAGTGCACTGGGACTACAGAGGATGCAAAAACCAGCAAATAGTCGTGAGCGGACAAGGACAGATAAGAAGTCTTAAAATCATGAGCAAAAAGTGGAAAGGATTACAAAGGAACTACTTTGTCCTTTAATATTTTTCACAAGAACTTGAGAGTACCTATTTAAAACATCAGGGAACAAGTCTAGAGCAAATTAAGAAAATACTTATTTCAGCAACACACATGGAAGTCAATGCCTGAGGATGCTTCGACAGTCAACTCTAATTCTGCTCCAAAAGAGATTAGACAACTTCAATACAGCTAAGAAAGGGAGTCAAGATACAATTCAGGCCTGAAAACCTGTAAATCACTGATTGCTTGAATATAGTGCATGCAGACATGGAAGGATCTGTATCCTAAGCAGCCTCTACTGGCAAACACTGCAGAAAGGTTAAGGGATCATAATGGGAGAAAGAAGCTTCCCTGGCAAAAAAAATGGTTGTCTAATCAAAAAATGCTTAAGTTCTATCCAACAGAAACACTGGCTTTTTAATTCAGAAAAGTTTTGCTCTATGAGTGCATGAAGAAAGAAGATTTAGTGATTTTACTAGGCATGTACGTTTCTAGATCGAGCTTGCACAAGGTAAATCTGTAAGATTCTGTAGTTCAGTTTTAGATTATTACCTGTTAATTTGATGAATGACTTAAAGGTTTATTACCAATATTTTTAAGCAGAAACATTCATCCAGCTGTACGTACTTCCTGCATCTTCAAATTAGGATGAAGAAATTATTAAAAAAACAGCGCTTCTTTTACTTTTTTTCCCACACAAAGGTTAAATGTACTGGTGCTGCCTATTCTAAAACCAACACCAGTATTTTAAAATAAGATATAAAAAAAATATGATGATACATATAACGGAACAAAATTAAAAACTGATATTATAAAAGGCTAATAGAAAATAACAGTTCCTGTTACTGAATGAAAATGTGATTTTTATTCACTAGCACCACAATATATTAAAATGATCTAACAGATGTATACAGAATAATAATGTGTACAGAAATTAAAAATAGATGTAAAGTGCTTATTTTTTAATGGGAACTGAACAACCTTATTATTTATAGCTGTTGAAATTGAAAAAACAAACAAATAAATAAACAAAACAAAACATTTCTTGATATATCCAAGTACTTCTGAGACTGACAAAGAGACCATAATAACATCAGCTGTCATATTCTATTATTTAAATATGAATTTCTGAAATTATTAAATGTTACATTATCTAGTTTCAGCACCATTATGTTACAGTATGTCATACACACTACCTCCTTGCAAGAACTCTTTGCGTAGAAATGCTGCACCACAGAAAACAAAGTCACATCTGTGTTACTAAAATACTCCTGTTTTTTCAAGGCAGCCTTTCCACTGGTGTTATAAAACTGGGTTCAAAATATCTTTCATTGAACTTCCAGAATCATATGGACAGTAATTATGTTATTACAAATAAGGGGTAATTATTACCAAGTAGGGGAAAGGAGAGTAGAACTGGCTCAAATTCACGTGTGGTGGTTCTTTCCTTAATTAAAAAAAAAAAAAAAGGAAGAAAAAGAGAAAACAGGAAAACAGCTACAATTACAATAAAGAGGTTTTTTCCTATCAAATTAATTATACTGGGAAAACCATATATTTCACTGAAAAGTTGTAACCACTCAGGTATCATACTGGATTTTTGAAACTGGGAGATGCTTGTGCCTGTATCCTAAAGAAATCTCTTCAAATGCAAAAAGCAGCTGATGCAGAACAGTGACAGATATTTCCATTGATCATAACAATACACTTAATTCATTTTTCTTCTGTTGCAGCCTAAGGCAACTGCTCACTTCATTGACATCACGATTGGCATAATTACTAAAAAAACCATATGGATAGATTTTTGTTTTGTTTTCTAAAATATAAGCTGTCCAAAACTGAGGGGAAAAATAAAAGAAACACATTTTCAGAAAAACAAAGCAAGTAGTTCACTTTGATTTTCATAAATGCTTGTCTATGTGAGTGGTATCTGTACTGGCAATCAAAATTAGACCACAAAATAGCATAATGGACATGGATTTTATTACTTTAATTTGATCATAGATCCAATAATGAAGGAAAGGCAGATAAAATTGTCTAACAATATTTATGGGAACTTGAACTACTGAAGAGATTAGTACTTTTACCCAGTTAAGCTTCCAACTGTCAGCTGTCATTACAGGACCTGCCAAAAAAAGCAAATGATACCAATGCTGAACTTGTAACATGAGCGCTGGACCCTTTTAGTGAGAAACAAAACATGCAAGTAAAACCAGGAAAATGCATTGCTTCCTGGCTTTACATTAAGGACAAATCAATGTCCTGGTCCAGCCACAATAAATTACCTTTTGCCAGGATAGATCAGCTTGGTTTTCTCGATGTGAAATGTCAGTGGAAGGTATTGACAAATGTCAGCGGAAAGCAAAAAGCCTCAGTCAATGCAGATTTTTGAAAGGATTCTGAACCATATGAAATTTGGGCACTTTACACCTCCCTGACAAATCATACCCCAAAAAATTATGACTCTGTCAACATAATAAGATGATTGGCAACATTTACGATCATCAGACAAAGGGAAATCCTCGCTAATGGTAAACCAGTCATAAAACCAACAGACTGCAGTAGCTTTGAACTGCAACATCAGTCCATTGTTACTACTGATAACTGGGATGTCCACAGCACTACCAGTATGAGTCCACATACTCTGTTTTCAGGGGAAGTGCACATTTGTGGACACTTTCAGCCAACAGGGACTTGTAATTTCAGGTAGCGAAGTAGTCCATGATTCCTGACAAATAAATAGATAATGAATACAGAAGGTTAACATAAGCGTATCAGCCAGCTGAGAATAAAGGCTCATGCTCGTATGTATGACTTTCAAAAAAAAAATGAAAAGCCCAGAGTTGGACATTTAATTCCAATAAAAACTGGCAAACAAGAAAAATACTCGCAGCCACTTTTTCATCACATGAAGACCTGTATAATACAATGCTATAATTTTGTGCCTGTTGAATGATACTTGCTTCAGCTAATGAAAAGAAGCCCAGCATAAACAAAAATGTATGTGTTGCTCCTGTCAATGAAAGCTCCAGAAGATTACAAATGCTTTCTCAGGGACAGAAGAACCTTTCCCTACACTGAGAAAAATCCTATGCATGAGAAAATAGGTCTGTGCATAGGATTTTGCAACTGAAGGGTTTCTCCAATGTGGAAATAACATGTTTCAGGTATACAGCGAGTGCACACATGTGTATGCATACATGTACATACACACACGTGTATGCGTGCACAATTACACACCACTTACTAAAAGACTTATTTTCATAATTATTAAGTAATCTAATATGTAACTTTATATGCTAAAAAAACTGTCATGCATCAGAAACTTTAGAAACTTTATATAGCACCTGAGGGAGACTGTAGTGAGGTGGGTGCTGGTCTTTTCTCTCAAGTGACTAGTGATAGGACTAGAGGAAATGGCCTCAAGTTGTGCCAGGGTAGGTTTAGATTGGCTATTAGATGCGTAGATGTGGCATTTCAGGACACAGTTAAGTAGGCACAGCGGTGTTGGGCTGATGGCTGGACTTGAGGATCTTAGAGGTCTTTCCCAACCATAACGATTCTATGATTCTATGATCAGAAAGCAGTCTACAAGACAGCTTTTCCCAAATAACTATATGCATCTAGATTATAAAAGGCCTGAGCAAACAGTTTGGGAGGACCTATGTGATGAATGCTCATAAAAAAGTTTCTTTTTCAGCATCTCATGAATTCCGGTCATGAGCCGAGTGAGAAATAGTACCTCTATTTATATCAGACTGAAGACCAGGATGCACACACATACTCTAACAAGCTATTTTCTGAAGCATGTTTTCTTCCTCCCTTCCAATCAGGATTACAGCTTTTGGACTCATTACTTCATTTTCACTTAACATTCAATGACATGGAAATCTAAAGTAAAGTATCTAGCGATTCATAGTCTTGGTAAGTCTCTGGACCTATTAAAGTAATTTCTATTTGACTGCTTGGGTCTATTCAGGATTTTCACCATCCTATACCCCTCCCCCTCCCAAAAAAAAAATGAACCTTAAAACATTTTTCCTGTTTCCCTAGTCTCAACTTGATTCAAGCTGGATAAATACTTAAATACTCTGAAGAGATCATCTCTTCTTGGGCTGTGAGCTGGACATGGGCCTGGAAGACAACTATACTAAAGCCTATTCTTTAGTGGTGGATATCAGAGGGATGGGGCATGGCTCCTATATGTGCACCTTGACATAAAGTTTTAAGTGTTATAGCATATCATAGAACCATGTAACGACTTCCAGAAGTTTATAATTTATCTTTATATCCTTCATCTTTTAATAACCAAGTTTTATGAAACAAAACATAAAATGCAACAATAGTCAGGAAGTTAGCTTCTTGTGATTAGTAAAAATAATGTATTTATGTAAAATTGCTTTTATTGGAATAGCTGAAATTAGTTTTGACCGGAAGAAGCCCTAAAATGACAACAAAACGTTGTGAACTTTTATTCTGGGGAAACCTTTGTGTGATTTTTAGTGAATGCTAACTCTGACATGAGAAATTAGAAGAGAAACTCCAGTTTCTTGATGAGTCTCTACGAGTTTTCTGTAAAAGTCAGAGGATTGGAGTAAAATAAGAAGTTGAAGTAAAATTAATATAAAGCATTACAGATCTACATTTTGGAAGCTACTCGTTGATGATCAGAGGGCCGAAGCACCTATGCTATGAGGACAGGCTAAAAGAGTTGGGCTTGTTCAGCCTGGAGAAGAGAAAGCTCTGGGGAGAACACACAGCAGCCTTCCTGTACCTGAAGAGAGCCTACAAGAAAGCTGGGAAGGGACTTTTTACAAGGGCTTGTGCTGATGAGAGGGACGGCTTTGAAGTGGAAAGGGGAAGATTTAGATTAGAAATTGGGAAGAAATTCTTCACGATGAGGGTGGTGAGACATTGCAAAGGGTTGCCCAGAGAAGCTGTGGATGCCCCCTCCCTGGAAGTGTTCAAGGCCAGGTTGGATGGGGTCTTGAACCACCTGGTCTTGTGAGAGGTGTCCTTGCCCATGGCAGGGGAGTTGAAACTGGATGATCTTTAAGGTCCCTTCCAACCCTAAACCATTCTATGATTCCATGAGTTCTGCTCCCAAAATGGAAATGGGGAGAGGGCAAGGCCAGGAAGGAAGGGGTTAGACTGGCTATAGGAAGATGTCAGTAAGTAAACAGGATAACTTAACGACTGTTGTAAGAACTTCAGAGGCACTCTGCGAGGCCACAGTATGCGTCTGAGTATAATTTTGGCAATGACAAAGCGATGGCAGCCTCTCGGTGCCTTTCAGGACAGAATTTGATGCCACCAACCTATGAAACTGGACTTGGACGAGTCTCCAGCCTTTTCCACCTCACACAACAATTGAATGAAGACATTTGAAGTCAGCATAGCTTCCATCCACATTCTTCAAGAACAGTCAATGAGACACTTAAAATATTCCATAGAGTATTGCGTAAGGGAAATTGAAGTATTCATTCAATACAGCCTTTTTTATTTTTTCCATGTCCTCCACCTTCCGTTTACCTCCATTTTAATCACGTCCATTTTTAAGGCACATCTTTTCTGAATAAAAAGATTCATTATATAAGTAGACAAACTCAGTTAAACAAATTTTAAAAAAAGTTTTCTATTGTTTTGGATTGTTGAGCTTTTTGTTTTGCATTAATAGTCAAATAAATCAGAAGATGACACTGTACAATGTAAAAGTACAATCATGAATAGCTGTATACACAGCTTTTAAATATTTTGGTAATGTGCAGTGTGCAAATTATCAAGATATGAAGAGAAGTCCTGATTTACATTGTGCAAGACTGAGGTTCATACACTATTTACACTCTGTTTATTTTTACTAATCCAAATTATTACAATAAAAGAATAGCAATATGTGGTCACGTAATTAGCTCTTAGAATAATTAGAAGGGGAAAAAAGCCCTCACTGAGGCAAACACGCATTTCTGTGCAATTTAAACAGGAAGTCCTCGATGATTAACATTAATTGACAAAAGGCTTTTCTAGCAAGAAGAAAAAAAAGAATCCTGTGTGAAACATTAAACAAACTTATCTGATATTTATGTTTTTTTCCTTAATAATTAATGAAATGTAAATAGTCAAGGGAGTCTAGAGTTTTGCTTTGTAACTAGCTACTATTATAAATGGCAGTCAGATGTTTACAGAATATCCAGAATCCTTTTGTGTGGAAGGAGGTTACAAATCTGCCCCTTTTCCCTGTTCAAAGTCAAAAATAATGGTGCCTGATCCCCAGAGCATTCACTGCAAGAACTGTTTGCATATTCAGTTATTGTTTCTGCTGCGTCAGTCATCTGCTGAAGTTCACTCTAATGTGGCCCTGATCAATTCTGCCAGCTGTGCTTAAGTGCTGTTTACTATAATAACATCACACTGCATTCTTATTTGGCAACAACAGCTATGACAGCACCTAAATGCATTGAGAAGCCAAGATTTTATCATGTACACAGATCAAATCGGAATTGTTTATGGAGGGCCAGTGTTGTTCTATTTCTGTCCTTTCTACTGAATACCAATACCACAATAATGGCTTTGCCAAAAGCATTACTACTCTGCCCTATCTAATAAGTGAAGGTTTTGTTGATCTAAATACTCTATAGGATATGGAAATGATTTCATTACAGCAGCATACACATTTTAACTGGATAAGAAAGAGAACTCATGAAACAGGTAGAGTAGCTAGGGAGATATGAATTGGTATCACTCAAGCAAGCACAGAAATATTTTGTTAGTGTACCAAAATATTGAGCAAGATTTGAAAAAATAATGTAATTATTCAGTGTTTAAAAGGAAAAGAAAGAAAAAAATAAACCAGAGTAATTGAATAACAACAGAAAAGCTCAGTGTGACACAAAGGTCTCCAAACACATTTGCAACATTTCAAAGTAGTTTCACATATTTTTCCCAATATGCCCAACAGTTCGCTTGGCCATATGTTAAGTAAATCAAATGTCTTCAATCTACAGGCATGGCGAAAAAGCCATAAAGAATGAACCTGATCCTCCTTCTCCTGAAATCGGTTATAAATACAGCAATAGAATCTTGTCCTGGGAGTTATTTTTTACAGTGTGATAACACCCCGCAGTATGCTAGATGTTTTCCAAACACAGATGAAGACACATTTCCGGGCAGCATACATATAAAAACACAATGACAGATGAAGCAGGGGAGTGGGGAAAAAAGAATAAGATATCCACAAAAAGGTTGTAATATGGAGAAGCATAGGTCTTATTAGTCTCACAATTTTTATTTTGAGGGAGAGGGGCTTTTCCATTATCTTTGAGGTTTATAATGCTGAGATCTCCTCAGTTTATCCTTCCTCTTTCTTTTTTCTTTCCTCAGCCACTTGCAGGTGCTGCTGAACCATCCTTTCTTCTCCTCAAGGCCAGTATTCAGTCCTCCCCTTCCCACAAAGACAAGTAAGTCTTCACACAGACCACTGAAATGAAAGAGGGGGGTTCTGGGGAACAACAAACATGCACTGAAGCGAAGAAAACTTCAAAGGAGCAATACCGGGCTTTGAAGACCAGCCAGGAAACGGTCTTCAGTAGGCATGGAGAGGTGTGAAGACAGTTCTGGGAGATAGTTCTTGAAAACTAAAAAGATGGGAGATGGTAGGATGAAAGATATTTAGAGATATGGAGACAAGGACAGTTAGGCAGTACCTTGAAAGAAATTCCTGAAAAACCTAAGCTTGATAAATCAGAGAAGGTGGGGTTCAAAGAGAAGACTAGCATACCATATCTGACAGACATATTCTGAAAACCCTGAAACAGAGAAGACCTCTTGCAAGTGTTTTTCTGCACTGCAGCAAAAATTCCCTCAACTATATGGAAATGACTAAAAATATTGACTGTGTGCTGCCCCAAGAAAACAGATGGGGCAAAGTAAAGAAGCCTTTACCAGAGAACTCATCTTGCTACAGCACTTGCCGGAGTAGTGCACAAGAGGTGTTCTAGGTAACGTAAAAGAAGGAAAAAAAAAAAAACAGAGAAAGGAGGCAGAAGCAGTGACACAGGTAGCACAATCCTATAAGAAGTTTTTTTTAAAGAAAACACACCACTAAGTAACAGTGATTAAAACAGGTGCTACAAAAAGCATTAAGAAGATAAACATCTCTCTCCAGTGGCTGCACAGAAGACAACTCAAGAGAATATAAAGAAATCCTGCACAAATTCAATGGGAAGGAAATATAAGACTTCGCAGGAGCTCAAATAGTGATTCTTCTAACTCCACAGCCATAGACAGAGTTGAACTGTTTAAATCAAGAAAGCCACATATGAAACATAATTTTAAGTGGTACCCAGACACAGATGACCTGGCTGAAGAGTGCACTTTCAGCACTAAGTTTAATTTCCTTTGGGGGGATTAACGTAAGTTTTTGGTTTGGTTTGCAAACCTAAAGAACCATTTTTTTAATGGGGAAAAAAAGCATTAAATACATTTATAAGGAATAGTGATGTGCTTTGAATTCTATGCCTTTCATTAACTTCTGTCAAGTTACTGGACTTCTTAGGACTAATACACACAACATGGACAAATCTTAATACGGATTCATGTCGTACATCCTAACAGCACAGAAGGCTCCTTCTGAGCAATTGCAGAGCACGCTGTGGCTGTGTACTAAAAAATACGGCACCCTTGGCTATTACAGACCCATAATACATAGCCAGTTTTGCATCAATATCAAAACACATAATAAATCCCTATTAAATATGAAAGCAACAACACCTATTTAAATCCCAGTAACATTAACACAATTTCATAGCTGAAGGAACTACAACTTTGACAAAGGTATTCTTATTTTTCTTTCATAAAATCTTTGAATATAAAGAGTGAACACATTTTATGTAGTTATGACGAATGCGGGAACCAATTCAGAAAACTCATGAACACTCCCAGTTCCCAGTGTGGATGACTGGAGTTTGAGCTTTCAGAAAGCCACAATATGTCCTTAGCACCTTGCAAGATAAAGCTGAACTGTAATTTCTATCTTTTTTCTTAATTTGCTTCCTAACTTTTAAAATCAGCAAGTGACATCTAAATACTCTTCTGCTAATCTCTTACATACTATATTTAAATTTGGAGTGATTATTTACAGTGTATGTATAAACTATGGAAGTCAGGGGGTTGTAACTACAAGGAGACCTTTCCTTTAACTGGGTTAAATAGTTAGATTGTTGCTTATATGTATAAATAAATCCCTCTTTCATCATGGCCTTACAGAAAACATGATATCCTTCTAAATTCATCGTCAGGTTGCCAGGCAGACTCCAAAACAAATATAATTCATTCAAACTGTTTAATCTACTCAGTGCAGATTGACAGTATCTTTATATATTTTTGAAAGCTCTTTTAACATTAGCTGATACTTTAGTGTGGGAAGAAACTAAAAGCTTTCTACATATAAAAGTTCATCGTTTACCTTCTCACAGCTATCAGATAAAAGCATAAGGGCAATGAAGCCACAGCTCTCAGATATATTACTCCCAAAGGACAGAACCCAAATGCATCAGCATCAGTAAAGGCAGCAGGTGTGAGCTTTGACTAAAGAACAAATGTCATACAAGAGAAAGATGCCTGAGAAGAGCAAACCAAGCCTATTAACGGCCCTGTGCCTGGAGTAGGAGGGTTCTACCCCTCCAAAGACATAAAACAACGCTCACTACAGGTAAATAAATAAAAAGACAAGAATAGTACTTCAGGTGTTTCAGTGAACTTTCTTATGAATGGATTGCAACACACAATGACAGAACTCCCTCAATTCCGCTTTTCAATAACTTCAAGGCACTAGGGATGTGACAGCATGATGAATACCACAACAGACAGCTCCAATATGGTACCATTTTACCAGATCAATATCTCACTGCAATATAAGAAAAAGAGAAGCTGATATTAGTCTACACAGTGTATTACAGATGAGGTACATTTCTTCTTACTGCTCTCATGCTGAACCAAAGCAATAATTCATAGATGCCTTTAAAAGGTTTGCACACCAGCACATGCAAAAAAAGGCTAATCTTGGCTTCAACATCTGTTTGAACACGCAATGGCTCAAAGCAATAAGGACACAGGATTCTACATATGTATCTATTAATCTACCTATGTGTACCACAAACACAGTGATAAACAAACCCAGAGACAGAGAAGTAACAGGATTTATGTATGCTGCACAGTTCCTTCAGGAATAGCTTTCTTCAGGAACAGATTACTTTACATATTAATCAAACATTTCTTAGCAAGTCAATGTGCCCCCTCTCTCCCCTTTTTCTATGAAGACATAGGAACATTTTAACTGAAGCTACAGTAGATACCATTTTAAAAGTCTTCATTTGCCAACAGTAATCACGGTTGTGGGGCTTTTTTCTCCCTGTTCTTCAAATAGGAAATGAGTGGGAGATCTCAGTTACTGCTGTGTGGATAAGTGCTTGCAAATTTAACCTTTTTATAGCAACTACTGTAGCTTTCAAAATAGAAAACAAATATGATGCCTTAGTAAAAATAATGTATTTAAAGCTAGAAGAAAGAAACTATAGAATAGACATTATCAGAATATGTTTCGGGTTTCATTTCCCCCAGTATACTCAGAAGAAAACTCATGGGGAAAAAAAAAAATCTCTGGTCTGAAGAATACTATTGGGCAGTATTTCTCTCTGATAATGCCATAAATGCCTGTCTCGTACATAACTTAATGGTTATAGTTGGACATGTAAAATAATACAGCTATTTTTACCTCTGAGAATGTGGAAGATAATGCAAATTATCAAATTAATTAATTCTGATGTCTGACAGCTGTCTTCGATTCCTGTTGATTGCTCTTCTTTCCAATATAAACTATAGGAGTTAAAATTTAGACTACTTTAAACTTCTGTCACATTCAAGAATACCTACAGAACAGGTGACATCTTACACTTTTTTCCACTTTCTCTTTTCCTTTTGGCTTATTTTTTTAAAGGTTTTTTCAAACATTGCTTGAAGTATATAAAATTTTTGCAAATACAAGTAGAAATTCCTATGTAACATAAAATTAATTTTTAAAATGAATGATGTATACAGTTAATATCATATCATTTCTAACATGCAGTTAAAATGACTGTGAAAATTTACTGTAGCATAAAAGAGAAGCTGAACACTTTATCATAGCAAGAAAAAACAGGGCCAAACTGTTTAACTCCGTCAATGGCTTGTAAATACGTAACTACATATCACAGACCGTCACCAGAGCAGTAATTGCTACAAAGAGTATCAAGTGCCAGAGTTCCCTACAGGGAGGTACCACAAATTTAACTCTCATATAAAACTGGACCAAATCCAGATGGACTGAGATGTCTGTAGTTCAGATGAATCAAAACTGTGAGTTTAACTAAAAAAATTTGAGGTTTAGAACTCTAATTTTTCAGCAGTCTCCTTAGAACAGGAAGAAGATAGGTAACTGTAACTGAAGTTCCTGCAGATGAGCTCCATGGAAATTGATTTGAAAACTCAGGAAAGAAAATTACAATAAAATCATAACAAAAGTATTACACAAAAAATGCCAAAAAATACAAAAATACTTCTTGGGCTTCATTTAGTCTCTGTTGATGTGATTCGAAGTACAAAAGTTACCTACTGAGTGAAAGACATGAAAGTGATGACCTATTTACAGTGCTAGTCACTCTTTCATTAACCTTCTGGAGGTACCAATAAGGGGATGGTGATGATGAATTAGGCATCCAGGTTCTCTAACTCTGTATGCACTACTTAAAGGGGGAAGAAGCAACCATTTAATGCTCTAAGCAAAAGCTTTAAGTAGCTATGAAATGCAGGACAAAAGAAATAGCAAGTAGAATGTATAAAATAACAGGATTTGAACTCACATTAAGAAATAGATCACATGCAAACGCAATACCAAAGTATACCAAAAAGTAAATACACTTTCATTGAAAAAGTGATTATTTGATTACATGGGAAGAACCACCTGATATCAACTTGCGTCTGACTGGGCCAACAACCATGCTTCAAGTCACTCACAGACCTTTTCCATGCATGCTTTTATTTGTAGCATCCAAGAAACCTGACTGATAAGAAAGCATAAAAGTTACCACCAAGTACATGTACCAGGCTACCTAAAATTTTACCTTCCCAACTTTCAATAGTGGATCTGTACATATTTCAAAGCAACACCACCATTAATGGGACTGAAATCCTAATTATAGGGCTGCTCTTTCTGTTTTACAGTACAGCACTGGCCAGATTCTGAGTGCTGCTCAAACAGCAAAGTTCTTGTCCTGAAGGGGAAAAATGATGAGGCCAACAAGCAGAAGATGGAAAGAATGCAAGACGATCAATCAAGCTGGCACTTTACACATGCATATACATAAGTATAAATACATCCATTGAACTTGACAAGAATGCTAAAAGTTATATTCACACGCAGGCACAAGTGAGTTGAGATCTAACTCATGAAATACTCTACAGTGAGGAAGACTCAATACCAATTAAGTGTTACGCACTGCAAAATATTACATTAAGATTTGTTATATGTTCAACTTCTAAACAGCAAATAATTAAATTTAACTGCAAATAATTAAATAATGAATAATTACGTAAAGAAAGGGGAATGACTCCTGAAGAATGAGAAAGAATGAGGCATCAGCTCGAAGACTGAAGAAACTGTGTGAAAAACTTGGAATGGTATTACTTATCTACATAGCTGCAAAACCCCCACTATGAGCTGAGAATTTTGTATTGCATTTAGAAAACACCTGTTTGCACTAGTTGTGTAGCTTTACGCACCCTTAGCTATCGTAACTAAACTCTTCTGCTTACATTTCCTTTGTTCTAAATACCATAAAAAACTGTTCAAAAAACCATAAAACCTATTCAAAAAAACATAAAACCTATTTTACGAGAAATTATAAGAACTTTCCCATAATCAGCACACACCCATCAAGCGCAGTAGTTATGTTATCATGGACATTTTTAAACAAGACATACTCCATGGAAGACTTATCAACTGTCTAAAACACCAACTAGAACACAGTGTCAAATATTAAAAAGGGGAAAAAACTTTATGTGATCAGGATTTTACCCTTTTGTACTGTCCTTAGCACAGCAGGACCTATCACCACAACTTTGTGGCACTCTGATGACAAGTCAGTATTTTAACATTGAGTGAATACAAATGGATATATTTGCAAAGCCTAAACTGTTGAAATTACAGAACCACAGAATCGTTTTGGTTGTGAAATATTATCTTACACAAATTTTAATAACACACTTGTTTCTAAAATTAGCCATCATTTCTGAAAAGCCCTGAAATAAAATCTCAAAAAAAAGGAATTTAAAAAAATCCAGTTTCTTAAATCTAACTTTTTGTCTTAAGAGCTATAATTTTTTAAAAAATCCAACAGGTTATTAGTAACATCAACACTGGAAGAGAAACATTATAAGATCTAAATTCTCAATCACTAAAATTCATGAGAAGACCCGAGATGTATCGGAGAAAACAAATACTGAGAAAAATTGGATGTTCCAACTTCATTTGTAACAGTAAACCCAACTTGAGACAAATGTCCACGACCTCTTCAATACAATAATTGCCATTAAGGATTGTTTTGTCACAGACCATCTTTGTGCCCTTAGTGATTCCTCGATGAACAGAGGCAGGTTATCCATACACGATGGACTAATAAAACATCGTTGCTGTAGAAAAGTACAGAAAATATTGACAAAAGTTCATCAAATACAACATCATATAATTGCACATCAACTCCGAGTATTTTTTCTATTCAAATATCTAATAAAGGGCCATGATACAGCTTGAGTTAGAACATCATTTAGGAATTCTTCAGTATCATGTAAATCTAAAGTGAAATGGCGTCATTCAGAGAAACTAAGCCTGGCTTAAGTTTTAAACCAAGCATTATTTCTGATCAGTGCAAGATGTTTGGTTTAGCCCAAACGCAAGTTGTTTAAAAAAAGGGTGGCTAATTATTGTGTCTTTTTAATAACCGGGAAGTCGGAATTCGGAAGCTTTGAGGGCTCTGTCCCGAGGGCCATGCACTGCACTGAGCAGTCCAGCGCTGCCGCCAGCCTTTGTCTCCTTTCCCATAGTCCTGTTTAAATTCTCACCTTGCTCTGCCCTTGTCATCAAGTCACTCGAGCACAAAGAAGGGAGCACGGGAGTGTTTACTCATTTCCCAAGTCCATTATCTTACACATTAATCACTGGTCTGGAACTTTTGGACAATGCTGAAACTGTTAACTTTTTTTTTTCTCTTTCTGGCTGCTTTACTCGTGGGTCCGATAGTTCACCGGTTCCAAGCTGTACTCACACTTGATGACCTTTACATCTGATTATTTAGCTACTCTTTCCTTTTTTTTTTGTAAGGCTTAACAGACAAACATGCATGAAGTTAACAACAGTGTTTCCCATCTTTAAAAGTTGAAGAAACCACAGATGTAAGCACTCCAAACCTAAGAGGCATCTAGCATACATGCAGATATGGGATGTTACTAGAGAAGACGTGAGTCTATTTTCTTTACAGCAAGAAGGTTTCTTTGGAAGACCTCAAAGAGCACACACCTTTCTTTTAACTTCCTAATGAAAAAAGAGCCGAAAAGTTAGTTCTGAATGCAGAAAGTTTGATGCTGTAGAAATAATTCTTCCAAGTTTATTTGCAATAATGATTTAAAAGAAAAAAGGGGGGAGGAAGAAGAAATAGGTGTATATCTGGACAGCTGAAGGCTCTTGAACTACACTTGTAAAAAGATTTGTTTGTGAAACACGCATTTTATTGCCTTGTACGCACGTTATAATGAGGCATGGGCAACTGCAACATTACACTTAATGATTGCATTCCTTGTTTCAGCCAGCTTCCTTGTCCTCTTGCAATTAACGCTTTCCCAGATCACCCAAGGCTACTGTCGGGGGGGGGGGGGGGAAGGGGAGAGAACGGGGGGGGGTTGAATCTGAAATTCACATAAATGAGCAATGTCAATAGTTTTAGAAAGAGTTTACTTAGAGAACAAAGGGCCCTTATGAGGCACTAGTGAGAAGAAATGGGGAAAAAATGAGTCCTCACAATGTCGCCCTTTTCTCCCCGCGCCGTGTTATCAAGCATCCCGCGCGAGCCCCTCCGATCTGCATGAAAATGCGTTTGGTTCCATTCAGCTCATTTGCATTAATTTCTCCCATTATCGCTGGAAATGGCCGCGCGTCTCCCCGGCACAATGCATCCCCAAGCCCATCGCGGCTGCTTCCAGCTCCAGCGGCGGCTCCAGGTGCCCCCTCGACACCCCCCACCCCCTCCTCCTCTTCCCGGCTCCCCTCGGGCGGGGCGGCGGCCGCTGACAATCCCGGCTCCTGCCCCGCCGTCCTGGGGACTCCGCAATCGCGATTTGCTGGCGGGGACAAAATCAGGGAGGGAGGGAGAGAGGGAGAGAGGGCGGGAGGGGAGGAGGGGGGGACCCTTTTGAGCGGGCGTCTATCACGCTGCCATGGGAAAGCGAGAGGCGAATGATTCTCAGTGGCTTCTGATTTCCAGTATTTGTTCAGCATTAGGGCCCACTTATCTCCGGGAGAAAAAGCAACATGTAGAGAGAAAGTGACAGGCAGGAACACGCTCCCTCGCCCCTCCATTCTCCCCGCGCTCTGTATTCAAACAAGGGGGCCCTATTACGCTGAAAGCTCCGGATCAGCCTCACTCAATTATCGCCGCTAATCCTTATAGCTCTATAAAGTAAATATTTCATTACAATTTCAAATAAACAGTCACCCAATCTAATGAAGCAAGAACTCAAAGTGGCAATGTCATAGAACTTGTTACCACCATCAAAGGAAAGGACACAGGCCTGTCTGCTAATAACGGCAAAAAAAGGTTCCCCAGCAGATCCACGAGAATGGGCTTTCTTTATTATTATTATTACTCACTTGGACCTTCTTGTCTTTCCAAATATTCTTCAGTCATGAAAAACGCTTTTGTTTTCTTACTGCTTGTGCACTGGGCTCGATCCTGGTACTTGCCAGGAACTAGTTGAGGGATAGTAAATGTTCACAACTCATTACAATCTAGCATCCTGCCGGAGCTTCCCGGCATCTTTCAAAACCAAGGCTTATTGGCTTCATCAGCTTAACACTATTTTAATAGAACTGATACCGTTTTAAAAAAAAATAAATTCATGCAAGTCTCCACAAAACCTCTTACACACACACACACCCCCTTTCGAGAGTTTTGCACTTAATATTTCTGCTGGATACTTGTAAGACGTCAGCATCTTTATTATAATCCCCCAGGACAGGCAATGATCAGTAACCAGATATTTCAGGCAGCAGTTCTTTCAGCACCCCAAACCTTTTACCAGTTCAGATAAGGTAAAAGTAACAAATACAGTTTGCAGGTATATAACAGCACTGTTATTCCCTGCTATTTTAGGCAAGCACATCATAAAATCCATTCTATAAATTTTGATTAACTTTAAAGTAGTCAGGCTTTTTTATCCCCAGTTTTTACAACAGGAAGAACGCTACTTTAAGTTTTATGTCCTGCATGTGCTTTGAGAAAATTTTTAAAGTTGTCCTCTTCCTCTTGCCCTCATCTCTAGAAGCACTTAACCACTTCCCTCCTCCTTTTCTCCCCCCACCTCCCATTCAATTTGGGGAGGGATAGTCTTTGTCATTCCTACTCTTTCTGACACAAATGAAATGGGCTTTTCTTCTATCAGCTGCTCACAGAGGAGATACCCACTGCCTCTTTGACAAGCACAAGAAATAACTGAGATCTGAGAGCAAAGAGCTGTAGGTCAGCATGCAAAAATTAACCCCTCCTAGAGTAAATATTCACTAAGCAGTTTCCTTAGGTCCTGCTCACATTCCCATGTCATCCATACATCCCAACACTAATCCACAGTTTAATCTTAAAAATACCCTACAAAGCACTATTTAAGGGCTCTCAGCAATTCAGCAAAACACTAGGAGTCAAACTAGCTGATTTGTGCCTCATACGTCATCACCTACAAACAATTGTCCCCCAAAAAACCCCAATTATAGCATTTTAGAGACTCCATTTCAAGGAAGTAACTTTTAAGTATGTAAGTTTTAGTAAGTCAACTGCTTGAGAAAAGTATGAACAAAAGCAATTACTACCTCCTAATGATGTCCTAGTACCACTATGTAACCCAGTTATCTACACAATCACAGACCTAACTGGTTGCAACCATGAAATTCTACAGGTAAGGAAAGAGAATACCCATCTGAAACTCTGAGAACTGAATAGTCACAGAAACGCTGAGAGAACAGCACAATAAAAACATATCTTTGGCCATAATGCTGGTAGATATCACTTTGCATAAATTCAGAAGAGAGAGCCACAAGTAAGAAATTACCATATGTATACAGACATCTTTCAAGCACGCTTTAGCGCCTGTCATAAGCAGACCTGATAAAATTAACCCGTACAGAGAAGGCTAACATAAAATCCTATACCAATTTATGCACTTAATACAGGATTTGAGTGTTATACTGGAAGGTCTTGAGAATGATCTTCTGCAAAGTAGTGAAGCTCACCCTCAATTAGTAGCTACCCATTACCCCAAATTACTGCCATTCAGATGTCAATCAGTAAGAATGCACTACAGGAATTAAAGGAAAAAAGTCATTCACCACAAGTATTCCCCCAAAGATTGCATTGTCTTTATTTCTTTAGTAATTCTGTATACAATTTTATCCACCTAAGTTATTTTTCATGTTTTGATTTCTACTTCGATACTTAACTATGATTCAGAAATATACACTTCTTCCAATGGAAAATAAAAAAAAAATAAACAAAGCCAATTCACTATTTCACATCTGTAAATCACAAGATTTACACGAAGAGTCTGATTTTAGTCTAGGCACAGTTTCCTCAACTCTTGCTAATCAACGGTGAAATAAATCTTGACTGCTTTAAAGTGCTAAACATAATTTCCTTATCTTAAATATGAATATTGAAACATAATAGCAACCAATAGGTCAAGCCTAGGTAAAAGGGCATTTTTAATGGTTTATTTGTTCTGGGTTTTCTGTACTCATGATACATTGTTTTCAACAAATGCTGATCTTTCAGATAAAAGCAGAATTTTCACTGGAGAAAAGCATTACAATTTGTCAGCTGAAGGTAATATTTGCTAAAAAAAATAAGAGATTATGAGAAACCAAGAGTTTCTACTCTCCTTTTCCTATTGCTGATTGAAAAGGCTACGCTAGGAAAAAAAAATTATGTATGACCTATTACAAAACTAACAAATGGAATATAGCTCCTTCATTTTCAGGTAACTCCTTTAATGAACTTCAAGTTAAGGTATGATTGAAAACTTTGGTTTATATTATGTATTTTAATATAAACAAAAGACTTTTTTTTAACTAACAAAAATGAGTGCAACAAAATTATATAGCAAAATATTTACAAATATTTATTCTTTCAAAAAATGCATTAGATGAAGATTAAGACTTGACAGTTTTAGACTTCCTGACTACAGAAAACATATTCCTTAAATTAGCAAATATTGTTCCCCGGTAAACCTAAAATGCTATTTCTGTTTGAAAAGGAATAAATAAATTTTCATATAGGACGTATTCAGAAACTAAAAAGGAGAACCGATTTAGTAAGCAAAATTACAAACCAAATCAGATTTAATTTTAAATTTATTTTACTTTCATAGACCAATAAACAGAGGAATAGAAGTCTCTTCTCATATAGACAAGAAACCTGTTCAGAAACGTAACTGCAACAGATATGGATCCACCCTGTTACAGCCTGGGCTGTGGGGAAAGTCAAGGGTAAAACTTCAATTGTAACCACAAAGTCATGTAGCTGGATAGCATATCAACTTCAGTCTAACCCTCAATTTTAAATTTGGCTGCTCTTTTCTAAATTATTGTGTTTTTTTAGAAAATAAAATACATTTTAAAACTTACACAGAACAAGGAACATGGTTTATTTTTTCCACTATACATTTACCTTACCATACCCCATATATTCATAGCACTGATATATATTTGCATATTTTGACTGACTTAACATACAAAACCATTTACAAACATACATATGAAGAAAGAAAACAGAATATAAAATATTAAGAAAAGAATAAATGAAATACAATTATAATTTCTTAATGCAATTTCAGCAATTTTTAAATTCCTCTCAAACTGTTTGGAAAAATCCAGTTTTGCTTCATTTTCTTAGTACTGCTTTTGGAAAATTTTGAAACAATATATGAGTAAAAACGTCTACCTAAAGAATGCAAAATGTTGCATTCCATATCTAAGAATTATTTCTTAAAACATGCAATCAATCCAACCTCACATAATATTCCCTTTATTCTGTTCTTAGCTGTAATTATATATCTTTATATACTATTAGTATCAAGTTTGATTATTTCAAAGGTATTCTTTCCTTATTTGTTGATTATTTGATTTTTTGTTTGCACACAAATAAATTTTGAAGTAAACCATTCTGAGATATAGAAGTGACCTGAAGATAAAGACATGGGTCTTGACGCAGCCAAATGTTACGAAAATCCTTAAATAGAGTCAGGTATTTTAAGGACAAGTGCTTGAATAAGGGTGTTCAGGGTTGGGCAAGTGATAGTGGAGCTGAACATAATAAAATCAAGTAGGTGGAAAACAGATGAGGTTTGATGTCTTAGAACCTGCAATTAAAATGGATTACACTTTTGAAAAATACTTTACATAAAATATTAAATTATGTATTGTCCATCTCTCCATGTGCTCATCCAGTCTGTATTTCTCCAGTCTCTCATTACAACTCGAGCCTCCTCGGCACTGACCAGGGCAGAGGAGCCTCTCAGGATGGATGGCCTGACTTCCCCAGTTTCATCAAAATTGAGCCCACCTTCCCCACCCTTAGGTGGGGAAGCTCACACCCTTAGGGCTACATCCAGCCACAGTGACTAGTAAATTTGAAACGAACAGCCAGAAAATAAACTCAGAGGTGTTAGGACTAACCAAGACCAAATAGGCACAGAAAATCTGCTGACACCAAAACAACCACTTCTTCCCAGTTGTTATATGTCATTAGAAGATCTGCCCTATTGCAACACAAATGACCTGGTGCCTGCAGCTGAGCCAGGTAGTCAACTTGGACCTTCACTCATCCTGGTCTCAGTTTTCCTAGGTGCACCAAACCCAGATTGTTCAAAGCTAAAAATTTTAGCAGTTCAGCTTGTACAGGGAAAGCACAGTACAAACTAAAATACGAGGCATGCTATGTCCTTTCTAAGGATCTTAATTTTCCATCAAAATCTCTGACAGTTAGAGCTGATAGGTACAATAGTTTTCATTATTCTAATTCCTAGCCAAAAGCCTTCTTTATTTGCTTATTGATGGAAACATTTCAGCTGTTTATCTTCTGAGAAACACAACTGAAATTATTAAGCATAATCTTAATTTTTAAACAAATATTGTCCAATTACAAGGAAAGAGTAATTCAAAAAATGAATGTCTTTTGATGAATCCTTGTTTTCTAAAGCTGTTTTTCCTCTAAAACTTTCCTATGTGTGTTGATCTATAGCACAATTTTTAAACTTAAAAGTATCATTAGATATAGAATTAAAGTAAGCATAACATTTAAATAAGGTTGAAAGGTGGTTAAAGGGCTAAGATTTTAAATGCAAACAGACTAATAATTAATTGCTAAGGTGCTTTTGGGAAAAATCATACACTTGACCCAAGCTGAAGGCTGAAATATTAATCTGTTTCTATGACAGAGATCAAGCTTCATAGTCGCTTTTTATCCTCCTCATAATAGAAGCAACAGTTGTAAACCATAATGTTATAGTTCAAACAATGCCCCCCCTAAGACTTCAAATTTATTATAGCATTCATCTCCAAGACAAAAGACCTGGTACAGGAAAAAAAGCTCTTTTTAGCAAAAAGCATGGTTGTTATTTATGGCTCAGATGCGAAGAATGAGTTTGGGGAATTTATCAGAGATGAAGGTATGAAATGTTTTAGCTTGTTCTTCTCTCTCTAATCCATAAACCATTTTCTCAGCCACCCAAGTGAATTCTAATGGAACAGGAGTGATGAAATAATATTTTCCTAGCCCTTTAACACTTTGCCTACTGTGTGCATTGTGTGACTTGTTCAGGGAAAACATAGGAGCTTATAGCTACAAATCTTTTAAATCAGAAAGTAAAATGATCTTGTTAATAAATTATGTAAAAATGGCCTTGTGGGAAGATTCAACATACCACCAAGTGCTGTGCCTACTATCAAACCTCATTCACTCACAACTGTTCTTACAAAGGACTTTTTTATTAATCTTTCGTTTGATAGTAACGTGAATTTCCTGTGGATGCCTTGGAGTTATCCAGTCAGCCCGTAACTATCTAATTTACTCTGGGTAGCAGGAAGGAGAACAAAGGTTACTGAGGAGCCCCTTAGTTTGCTGAAGAATAATAAAAGGAAAGATGCAGTACAAGACTATGCAGCATGAAACTGCAGCTTTTATATGCTCTGAGATGTAACTAACGCCTTGCCTGGTTAGAATTTATGGCAAGCAGTATTGCTGTGACAGAGATGCTGAAGACTGCTGCCCTCACCTCCCCCAATTGCTGTGCTACCCTGTTATGCAGATTTCTTTACAGATAAAACTTATTTCTCCCTCCCTTTCAGTTTTTGCTGCATCTGATGGCTTTGTAAGCCCCTCATCACCACCAGTGCCAACTCAGATGCTCCTTCCACACAGAACAGATTCATGGAAAAGCAACTGTTTATCCAAAGCTACAGTGGTCTTTTAAAAGACATCCCTAAAGCTTCGTTATGGTAACAAACTCATTTTGATCTTCTGCTCTTGAGAGGAAAAGTAAGTAAGTCTAAATGTAAGATGTAAGTAAGTCTATATTTAAGTAAGTCTAAATCCTAGACTTATAGTCTCAGGTGGTTTGCATGTTTCACTTGCAGACGTTGAACCTACAGTCCCCAGAAAGAGTTGAGGGTTAAGTTTTCTTACATGATACATTAGGTAAAAATAGCAGCTTGGCTTCAGGAATCCCATAGCACTTGGCACAGTAGTGATGGATTTTTGTATCCATATACATAGGCAAAGAAGTTAGGGGCTGGTGGTACAAGAGTACATGCCATTTTATTTATGGAACAATGGACAGGATTAGACCAAGTTCAGCAAGACTTTCACTGGAAAAAAACATCTGCCATTAGCCATTACTTGATTGTTATGCTGATAAAATTTCAGCAGATCTAACCTACTGTTTCCTTAAATCTCTTTCCATATTACTCTTCTATAACATCTACAACAAACGACATATTACTCTTCAGTGACACATCGACTCCTCCATTTAATAATATATGCCAAATTATATTGCCAGGTCCTGTCCTATTGAAGTCAACTGGAGAGCTGCCAATGACTTTCCTGAATGCAGAAACATATATATACACACAGTGAAAGAAGATAGGGGAAATACACACTTCATAGATAAATTGTTTCTCCTCTAGCTCATTTTACATCATATTTCAAAAGAAATGGACACGGACTTCAAAATAATAAAACAGAGCTATTCAAAAGAACAAGAAACTGCAGAGTAGCCAGAAGGAAAACATAAAAAAAAATCCCACTTAACAAATAAAGTGAGCAGGAAAAAGATAATATATCATCAATTCCCCAACTTTTTTTTCTTTCTTGCTTGCTTGCTTTCTTGGTTGGAGTGGGGTATTCATGTACCTTCCATTTGCACACATTTTTTGCCTTAGCTGAAAAATAATCAATTTCTATGACTGTCTTTAGCTTTGCCGTGATTCTTATTTATAAAAATATTTTCCCCTTTCTTCCTATGCAAAGGAATCAACTATTGGAAAATTGCATAATTGCGTATCTTCCTCTCTAAATTTTTTTCTTCTAAGTGTAATATTATCAATTCTGTTTTAAGTTCACACTCCGAGTTGGGAGAATATGCAAGAGCCAGAAGTCTTCTATTTACTAAATTATAAATTGTGCATCCACTCTGCTACAGATTTGTGTTTCTTTTCTTCCATTGCCCAACTGAGAAATGTAATCTAAAGAAAGCCATCACTTTTATGATCATTAAAGGCCCATCCCTTATCTCCAACTCATTCTTTCTATGGCCCTCCTCAGAATTGGGCTGGGGGTTGGGAGGCAGAAAAATGGTGAGGAACGAGGGAGAAGGAGGGGAAATATATTTTAATCTGGATCATTTGCTACTCTGATTGCAGAGCAGCCCAACACACAGCTGTAGCACGTAAAATTGAGGGAACAGCACAGAAAGGAGAGTGGCACAGACTGCCCACTGCTCTTGGAAGTGTGTGTCAAACAGCTGTCCAGCCCTGCTGGTTGGCTGGATGCATACAATCTTCCCCTTAAGACTGGGACCTATTAAGACTGAATCTGTGACAGAGGAGGAGGCTCACTACGTCTCTGTTGTAAAAGCAAGCAGGCCGCTCTCTTCACAATCTATTCATGCCAGTAACTCACAAAGCAAAATGCTTTCCTGATGTTTTGCAGGTTGCTTTCCTCTTCCAAAGAAGACAATGTGACAGTGTAACTCCATCTTCAGCAAAGGGAAAAAAAAGTTTTAGTAACACAACATTTTTCTCTTAATAAATCATTTTTAATGACTTCCAATAAATCATATTGTAATCACACTCCTTTACCACTTAAGCCAAAGTATACCCCTCACAGTTAAAATATTAATGGATTCACATTTCATATAAAATTATAGTAACTTGTAGAGAGTGAAACTAACCAGAGAGAAATCAGATTAATTCATTTGAGAAAGCAAAGGTTATACTAGAAGTTTTTAAAGTTTCTCCAGTGGTAAGTAGCCTGTAATTACCACTCCATATTTTAGACAGCACTTCTGATCAGAATTTCACTATTCCATGTGCACAAATACTCATTCCCTGGGCACATACATTTTCACATACATACACAAATGTAATATACATAAACCCTACTGTTTTGTCAGTTTAGTAACATTTTAAGCACTTATGAAGCAGCAGATTATGCAAAAAGACCTGGTGAAATGAGGCATTTAACACTCCAACTTCCCATCACATATTTTGCATTCCCGATGTCCTGCAGGAATTCTGAAGATTCTTTTTCTTTTTCTTTACTGTTTCATCATGGTGATTTCTGAACTACAATTTACATCTGCATCACACTACTTTGCCCTGACACAGAAATGAAAGTTAATTAGTTTCTATGACAACCTGATGCATGAAAGGACCACAGGTTCTTTCACGTTTGTAAATACATTCCAACTTAGTATTCAGGGTGCAGTGTGTATCAGCATTAAGTACAAATAGAACGAGTTTGTTTTTAGTAAGGCAGAAAAAAAGACTTAAGTCAGATGACGTGATTCATCAGAGCATACATTTGTCAATGAACAGATGAGTCCCAATTTATTCCCCTCATCTTGAAAGAACTCTCCGAACTTCCATTAGAAAAGACTATTCAGATGTGAACTCATATTCCCTCTAAAAGGTTTTTCACAAGCTCAGGACTGAAACCCGATGGAATTGTATTTTCATCTTAGTTTTGCACCAAAGCATTAAGCATTTTTATTTTGCAAAAATATATATCTTTAAAAGGTTTTCAAAATATGCAGTATTAGCCACACTGAAAAATCAATGCAAATAATTTAACTGTGGAGGCATCCTGCTTATACTCATGCCTTCAACACAACAGACAATTCTTGTCCTTGTTGTACTGATCACCTGAGACCCTTGAGAACCAGAACCTCCCCATGACTGCAGCCATGCCTCCTGCTCCCCTAAAAGAGCTGTGGCAGGAGGACTCTGCAACACTTCGCACATCAAGATTGCTTTGCAACATCTCACCAAGACAGTCTGTCTTTTCTCAAGGATATGGTTTAGTAGTGGACAGGTACAGCTGGACTCAATGATCTCAAAGATACAGTTGGATTCAATGATCCCAAAGGTCTTTTCCAACCAAAAGATTCTGTGATTCTCTGGGAGCAACAGAGTGTCAGGCTTGGGAGAGCCAGGCAAAGAGCCAAGGCAGGGAAAGTCCGTGAAGGGACTCTACAGGGAAGACCCACGGACATGGCTTCCCAAGCATCAGCTCCCTGTGAACTTCACTGCTATGCCAGTTGTGGTAACTCTTGAAACATATTGTACGTTCACAGGTTTTCTTCTAGCACAGAGGCAATGGGAAGATGTGTAAATATCACACCTGTTCTTCCCCCAAGGAAACCAGGACTGCATCCTTTCCACAGCACAAATGTGGGTCACGTAAGGGGAGGCTGTTGGGCAAAGGAAAATCATATCCTGAAGATATTCAAGACAAAAGAAGAGAAAAAGCCTTTACACATCAGCATCAGATGATCTGCTCCATATCATCACAAAACAGTTGCATCATTTTGTGTTGTAGTCATTACGAACACTTTCTAAATAGTATGGACAGTATATATGAAGTCATGCACATAAGCACTATGAACAAATCAGGTTACGTATTCTGTAAGCAGTGACACGAAGAAAGAAAGAGGAAGTATGCAAAAAAGTAGATCTTTACTATTATTCTCTGACTTCTTTCAAAATGAAGAAATTAGTGTGACAAGAGCAAGCTAGAGCTAAGATAGGAATGCAGATGTTCGTCCCTGTCTGTCCCCAGAGGTAGAAGAATCCCTCTGAATAATTTTCCAGTAAGATACTGATGGAAAAAATGAAAAGTCATTCCATTTATTGACAGGCTCAAGGACTGACCCCGTGCAAGCTCTCTGTCTGGGTGGACCGCTGAATTTGTAAAGAATTCCAAAACTGCTTCTTGCACAACTGAAATCTAATTATCATTGTTCTCTCAAGCTATTTCCTTCCACCTCAGATCCAAAGCTTGTAAAGCATGGAGCTCCTGGATTCTAATCAGAAACCCAGAAACCTATAAACAATGTGTAACTTACAGACGCCCTTCAATGCATCAGAATCCTTTTTAGTATGGCTCTAAAATCCTAAATCACTCTGTACTGTTTCTCTCCAAACTTCCTTATATTTTAAATGTCACAGTGTCAGAGTAAGTAATAAAAAGTTTAAGAATTAATAAATGAACTTGACTGATAACACCTGAACATTGTATTTAAGACTGAAAATACTGACTTGATATTTATATTTTCAAATCAAAGGATAATTATTTTTCTTCTTTATTTTTTTGCCAGCAAATCAGAATGTAGACTAAAGACTTTAGCCACAATGAAAATGTGACTATGTAAGCTCCAGTACATACAGATGCAGCTGGTAGCTAATCATAAAAAATAGTATTTCAGATGATCACACGTTTTTCAGCTTCATCTGCTCTTTTAGAAATTTTTCTTAACTATAAATTGAGCACTGAAACTTCATTTGCTTTTCACACTAAATTGCCTCCAAGATTTTATAGTCATTAAACTAAATGCCATAAGTTGCATTTTTAGATTGTGGAACTTTATCCTCATAAAACAGAATATTACAGCTAAATCCTCACATGCAGGTAAAGTATAAAGACAAATATGAGTTATGCTAGCAGATCAAGCACTTTTCCTAACACCGAGAAATAAGTAGCTCCTTTCACCTTAAAAAGTTAATACAAAAATGCTTCACCTCTCAAAAATAACAAAACTCACTTAAATACCAGCAAGTCATGCCTGACATTTGTATAAAAACAAAAATAATCTGCTGTCAGCAAAACCTCGGACTGCCTCTGTCACTCCTCTCAAACAGGAACCTTTCCTGACTACAAGGGTTTTGCTGTTATACTACACTCATTAGAATGGAATTTGTGTTAAACTTCCATGTACCACGACTTACTAATAGGATTGCTTGCAATTATTATACTGAAATGAAATCAGCACGAACTATTAGATCTGTTTAAACAAGTTAAAAATAAACCTTGATTAAATGTTCTTTTTAAAGAAACTGCTCATTAGGACTGCAGGGCCTTCCGATAAATTGGTGTTTCATTAACATCAAAGCATGAATCAAGTTTAAACTCACTTAGCAAACAAGTTATACTTAAAAAAAAGGTTTAAAAAATAACCTGGATTACAACCATCACATAAGATAGTAACTAAATGGGCTCCTATTTACAGAGGTTCAGAGATTTCAAAAGGTAATGCTTTCCATGAGGCAGGAGGGAAAGGATATAGAGCAGAACTGTTGGTATCCACCAGCATGGGATTTATTCCCCGAGCTGGGATGCACATTGCAGTTTGCTAGTATGGAACCAGAAAATCATGGTGGGTACAGAACTTGTAAAAGAGGACAAAAGCACACTGTCTGCTTCCAGTGTTCCTACCTACACAGAATTAAAAATAAAAAGCAAAAAGCAAATGGAGTTGAACTTGAATAAGGCTTAGGCAAGCCACATGTATTTGCTTGAATATTTTCTATTTTCTGTTTCTAAACCTATTGTCTGTCCTGTAGACTGAGGATACACAGGCTATGTGAAATAAGTGCAATGAAAAGATGGAGGTTAAAAGTGACAAAAGCTTTCAAAAGCTGCCTGAGACAAAAATCTTATTTTCCTAAGCATGCTGCAATGTTGCACTTTATCCTAAGTACTCAGTCTTGACTATATTTTATCACTTATATTTAAAAAATAGCCTAATTATCCATGCCATCCTCCCCTAATGTAAAGAAAGGCTTTATTTGCGCTCTGAAAAGGCAATGCTCAACTGGACAGCTTCTCAATATAGAGATGATTTTATAACACTGTCTTGCAGTGATAAGAACTATTAAAAAAATGGATTAGCAGTAACTCAAGTATAAACAAATGTACTCATTACATTATACCAAGTAGTACATATATTTTGTAAAGAAATTTTAAAATGACTTTTTGATATCACTATCATAACAGATCACACAGTAATGGTAACCTTAACTTAGTCTGTCCCTTTCTGTTGATATCTTCTAAAACATAATAGCTACCTTTCCTGAACCAGTACTTCAAAAAATGTTCTGGTTTAAAAAGGAACAAACCTCCCAGTTTAAGTAATTAATATTCCTTAATTAAATTCACCAAGCCACAGACAATGAATTCTTTATAAAACTATGAGCTTGCCTAAAGCAACAAAGTCACACTTTTGTTAAAGCATTTTTAGTGTGTATTTTGCACGATTTTTTAAAGTTTAACCTCTGTGGATCAATGTGCTTCCTTAAAAGACTTTAATAAATTAAAGTGCAGAGAGCTTTTTTTCAGCAAGCAGAAAAAGCTGATGAGACAGGTTTAGTTTAATCTCAGGCAATAGAAGTCATTAACCATTCTCTCAGGGATTAAAATATAGCTTGCCCTTTTCTTCTCTCACTTATCATTAGCATCACTTTAATCTCCCAGCGTTTCACACTGCTATTTTAATCATTACTTACTGCCTTTTGACAAGTGCAGAACATGCTTTTTCTCATTGAGGCAATATCCTGGTTTTAGCTGACAAATGTAGGACATAATGTAAAAATATCAAAGTGACATCTCTTAAACACACCTTCATCATAAAAATCTCTAAAGTTACAATATTCCTTTGTCTAATGTTTCTATTGAAATTATCATTTGAAAGGTTTCTCTCTTCCACTGAGGCAAAAGTTTGTTCTAAATAACACAACAACTCATTTCAGTCAACGGATACAAAGAGTACAAACATTTGAGGGATTTTAGAAATATACACCTTAACAATTTTGTATATCCAAAATACATGTTCATAAACTTTCAGGAATTTCTTGTAGAGAGAAATATTCTTCCAATATCACCTGACAGAACTCAAATAAATCATGTGAAATGCTGACCTGCATTATTTGATATTTTATTGTTCACTAGCCTTGGAAAAAAAACCTAAGTATCTTTCTCTGTCACTTATGTATTTGTCACTTGTTTTCAAGATGAATATCAGGGGGATGTGGTGAAGTTAATGTCATATAGAACATTGTTTTGAGCAAAAGCATTATAAAAAACTTCTAAATTTTGTGCTAAATATTTTACTTGAACCTTTTTAAGGCACATTTTAAATGCTATAGACTTTTCAGTTTTAGAAAACCGTAAAAACTTTATTCACAGTTCTACAACTTTTACTCCAATTTAAGACTAAACATAATATCAAGGGTACAAAGTCTGGCCAAATGATCCATATTACAAACAGAATCCCACAGGATTCATACATTTATTAAGTTTCCTGTCACCCTTGGTTTTAAGTAAATGGATAATTAAAATATTTTAAACACTTCCTTGCAAATTTTATTTTGATTTAATAACAAAAATAAATTGGTAATGACAGAACTTAAGAAATTATTTTAGTTCGTAGTAACACAGCTCCTAATGTTTGGCCCCACGCTCTTTAATCTAGTCCATCTGTAATGATCTCATAGCACTTTCAACAATTATTTAACTGTTAGAAGAAAAAAAACTAAGTTGCACTATATGTTTCAACAATAAAATCCCTTCTTAAGCTTCACAAAGCAGAACAATTCATTTTTTGATCTCTTTCCAGGTTCAAAGTCTGTCTTACTGCAATACTTCAAAGAAATATGTAATCAAAGACAAACAGCTGTGAAAACAATCTTTTATTACTTTATTATCATCTAGCATATATCTTTAGGGTAAATGAATGAAAACGCTATACAAATGAAACAACTATTTATTTTAAATTTCTCTTTAGCTATAAATAGATATTAGCTACAATCATTTCAAGGTAGGGCCCAGTCCTAGAAGGTGCAACTACAACACCCACCCCGGTGTTTCACAAGATCATGCCTTTCACTAATTAGACCGCGATTCTGCAAAACCCAAGCATGCAAGTAATTTCATATTTATGAACTGATTTATATCTTTCAGTTGCAATGTTAATAGGAGTATTTTTTTGCCTGTGAATTGTATTTATAGCTGTGCAGCCATACTTTAATTTCCCATACCATATATTAACATTACTCAGAACAATACCCAGGTTGTCAAATCAAGCATTTTGAAAATGAGAAATATCAGAAGATGACTTCTCATGTAGTCTGAATTCTGCCTCCTTTTGCATGTTACATTATGTAATAGGTTTTTAATTATGTGATCACGTTTTTTTTTTTTCTAAAGTTGCTGTGTTTTAGCCCATGCTCTGTACTAGGGAAATGGATAGTTATTGAGTAATTTTCTATGCATCACCAAGTCGTCTGTGCCTTTTTCACAGTTTATCAGACAAGAAATACAGAAGTAATTGGCTTCTTGCACTCTTTTGTAAGGAAGGCATTCATTATGAACTTCACAGATTCCAACTGAAACAAGAACATTCTTTTCCTAAAATAGACTATACCTACTATTTCACATACAGCATAGAATAACCATGGATAATCCAACATCGAGAGAATCAGTAAGAAAGATGGCACTAGGATTCAGAACTTTCACTTCCCCATGTACACATTTCTCTGCTATGCTAACACATTGAGCAGCAACTTCCATTGATTTCAGTGGCTGTAACGAGAATAACAACTGCTGCAAGTAAGTGCCCACATATCTCAAGCTGAGTGCCCTGAAAATGAGTTATGTGCAGTTAGTGGCCTCCTGCCAAATGTTTTAATTGAGTTGCTCAGCATCACACAGAAAGCCTGTGACAGAAACAGGGACAAAACCGGGTTTGCCAGAACATCTTTCTCTTGACTCAATCACAAAAGCATCCTCTCTCTTTTTGCAGTCCCTGACTTGTTCCAGTTTCTGCAGAACATGAGCCAAAGTTCCTATAAACAACTATCCTGTGCACCGAAATAGACAGGGATGATAAATAAAAAACAGCATATGATACATAAATTAAAACCTGCATCCTAATAATAACAGCTTAGTGTGAATGCTCCATGGGTTATCGAAGTTGGGTGTTCAGGACTGCTCAAGACTTGGCTTTGTAATCTGAATCATTTATATATGTATTTGCCTCACAGTACAACAGAGTTAATTGATTACTTAGCCTTCATCATTGCATAAAATATTAAATTAATGAGCATCATCTTCAAATAAGCAGCAGAAGGTTGTAGGGGTTGAAATGAGTTATCTGGGCCACAAGACTAGGTCTAGCAGATCCAGGGTATGCACAGTCCTGTTCATCCTATCCTCCACTATATCCTTCTTCTGGATATTCCCCTCAAAGTTGGCAGAATTGGACCTCTGAGTCAACATACTTACTTTGGTTTGCTATGAGAATCGTTTTCTACTTCCCTTTATTTTCCTGACCATCTAGGAGCCCTTCATTAGGATAGCCAGACCAAATTACTATGGCTGTCTGATGGAATTTTATTGAGGAACACAGGCCAGAAGAGGAAAGACAATAAGTTTCAAAAGTATTTCCCTTAGCTGTCCCACACAGGAGGTCAACACCAAATAGAAAAAGCATTTCTTTGATTTCCCATCTCTCTTCCCACAATCTTCTGTTCCTGCCCCATTGCTCAAAATGCAGAAGTTTTTTTAATAATTTCAGACAACAACATTTTCTTGGGAGAATTAAGAAGGCTGTAATATATCTGATACAGTGATAAAGATCACTATGATCTGAGTGCAGACTAAACCACCTTGTTTTCAAGCAAACTGAAGTTTAGGATCAGCAGGGTAAACATTGTTGAATTCTCCACAAAGAGCTTAGCTGTGTTGCCAGGCATGCAACGTCGAATGCTACTAAGCTCTAAGAATCACCGCAGTAGGAAACATTTCTGAAAACAGCTTTCTGAAAATTGGTATTCAACATCCAAGACATAAAAAGAGAAGAAAAAGAAAGTTATGTTCTGAGCTGCTGAGACAACTGTATTACCATTTGACATCTCACGAGATGATACATTTCTGACTTTATCTCATGTTAAAGCCAATACCATCTGAGGTACCTACGTTTCTAAAGCAATGTTATGATACACAATACATCTTTTACTAGTTACAGTTAATATCCTCTCAATCACATAATGTGATGTCCCTACAAAAAATTAATAGTTGTCATAGCATTTTTCTTTAGCTTCCTAACGTTATCTGACAGCCCACTCCACAGAATGAATTCGTAAGAGGGACCGAAAATGGAATTTATAATAATTTAACTCCAAATTTTTCACTGCAGGACAGATTTAACTAAAAATTGTTAAGAGTGTAAAGATTATTATGGATGTATTTAAAATAGCAGGACATAAACACATGGTTATCCAAGGAGCCTTTGGCAACCCAAGGTCAAATTATTACCAAAAGAGAGCATCTCTTCTGCAACAATGACCTCACAATGTCCACAAAGCACATTCCATCAGTTTTTCTTGTATCCTATAAAATCAGCTGCAGAAAAAGAAATCCACCTAATGCAAACCTCTGCTTTTTAGGTACTAGATGAAATTCATTCTGTAATATTCTTTCTAACGCAACTTATGTCAGAAAACAAAAGGAGAAAACACTTCTTCTACTCCTACAATCTGAACTTTAAGTCCACTTTTGTATTCTTCTTTCATGTATTTATATATGATGGGGTCATTTTCTAGAGATCAACTGTAAACTTTAAATCTAACATATTTAAAAATAATTCTGCTAAATCAGTTTATGTTAAATTGGTCACACAAACATTTCTCGAATGGCCTAGGAACATGAACCACGTGTTTGGGCAAGGGGTAACCTAAAATCATTACTCTAGGTCCTTTTAACCATGGATTTTATGATTCACTGTTTAAAATATGATATTTTAATTCAGCTGGAAAGGCCTTTCATATACTTATCACAAGTGTTCTCCCCTCAAATACCTGTAATCTACCTATACAAAAGCTGTTATATCTACTCATAATCCTTGGGAAAAAAAAATCTTGCTGGACACAGACTATCAACTCCTATTGCATATTGCTATGTGAATGTGCCATCTTTCCTTAGAAAGATGCAAGGTGCCAAATCAAGCAGAAAAAGGAAAGGGTTGCAAAAAATTCTTTTTCAAAAAGATGTTGTTTTATACAGTTCAACCAACTAATCAAATCGTTGAGAGATCTGCCACTGAATTCAATTAGAACAGAACAGTGCCTTTGGTTACACGAGTTTCTGTATACATAAATTTTATAAGCTGGTAGACTGACTCAGCAGAAACAAACAGATGATATCAGCAAAGGTAATCTTCAAAGGTTAATGCTTAAAATGAGAATCAAAATAAGGTAGTACAAGGAGAAAAAGAGCAACAGACATTTGCCCTCGGTCTCAGTTCCACCCACCTTTATGAGGAGCGATGTCAAGTCACGTCCTTTTTCTCTTCTTACCAAATTATAGCCCTTCCAACAAGTAATTATGTAAAAGGAGAGTGAAACTGAGATTCAGTTAGTCACCTGCTTACAAGTAAACAGCAATAGTTACTCACTTAAGATACTACTAGTATTTTAGTTACTATTATAAGTACAGTCTTATGAGATACCCATATTCACCCAACTGTTCAGGCATTTTGTTGTAAAACTGGGATGGAAAAAACTTAACTTAGTGTTACGTTATAAAGCCACAGATGAGAAAGATTTCCAGATCTACATTGTTCAAAATTTATGCAAAGCCTTCTCCTAGACGTTAATTTTAAATCTATATTTCAGTGCTGAGTTGTTCATAAGAGCTACCTTGTCTTCACTTTAGGTACTTCCTAAAATATTATGTCTTTCTATCTGAATGCTTCAGTTAATCTGGAGCACAGTTGCTTTTGCTCACAGTAAGGAACCTGAAGACTCATCTACATTTAACAAAAGAATAAAGAAACACAGAAGCTGTAAATGTCCCAGGTACACTCTGAGAGTCCTTCTCAGTGGTATATGGGCAGTTTCCTATGCAGCATTCTCCATTTCAGCACTGCAAACCTGTGGTTGACTATCCTCTTGATTCCAGTGTGCTGTTCCATAGTTAATAACTTTGTATCTATAATACTGTAATAAATAAAAAACTTGAAGCACATCTAAATGAAACAGCAGAAAAACAACTGAATTAAAATTCAAGCAAAGTTAATATGTCTTTCAATGATAGGATTGCTCAGAGCATCTTTCCAGAGGGAAGTGGGGCAAAAAAATACAAGCATAGTTCAGAGGTTTAGATCTTGTTACGGGAATGGGCTCTAAACAAAGAAAAATATGGAAATTACCTGCATAACAAAAGTGGAAGAGACTTCTAGCCTCTGATGGAGTGAAATTTCCATGTGAAGAAAAAAGGAGCATCTAAGCTGCAGTGTTTGTTATTGTTACAGAAAAAATGGTAATTATTTAGCTCAGTTTATTTTTATCTTTTAAAAAACCCTAAAAAATAAAATAGTTAATATAAATTCACATGATCCACCTGAGAAACAGGATTCCTTTTATGTAACAGTCTTTTTCATAGCTATTTAAGGCATGTTTCTGGGACCTTATAAACCTCAACAATGCCTACAAAGGACATTGATACTAACAAGAAACTGATTTTCTTTTTTTCTATTACAAAGTGAGTTAACTAGGAGAGAGAAAGAACATTAAGCTTTTTGTTGTCTTCCAAAAGAATAGATGTGTTTTTTTTTCAATCTCATTAAGAAATACTTCATGCAACAGAAAGATATCTTCCTTCAGTTAGAAGGAAGTTAAGACTATTACAGATACTTTGGGAAGACAAAAGGATCTACATAATAAGCTATTTGTATGAATGTCTTAGAAACTATTTAAAGCCTCTGTGAAAATGTTCAGAATCTTCAAAATCAAGCAGTTTTACATATTCACTGAGGTAATGCCTGGTATATTGGGAATGGTTACAAGTATGACATGATGGGGGCAGAGAAAGGCTGAAGAACTAGATGAACTACATATTCCTTGAGACCAAAGAACTGAGATGGGAAAGACCTAAGTATAACATTCTTCTATTATACGTATATTTAGCAAAGGCTGGACTTACTAAAAAATGAAGATTTTCTTTCCTTATGTAATGGGACATTATTCAATTGGTCTTTCTGTACATTCAAAAAACACACAGGAGACCATGATGAATACACTATTTGAGATCTATTCCAATATATTTTCAGTAAACAGAGCAGACAGCTGTCTTAAGCGTCTTCTAAATAGTACATGAAAAACTGCAAGTCATCAAGATGTTTATTGAGTGTTAATATTTGCACTTAGACCTTTATAACAACAGATACCTATGTGAAAAAACCCACATTTATCCACCCTCACAGTAGGTTTGCAAGTGAAGAAAAGTGCAATTATTCTGCCCTTTTCACAAGTACTTCTGAAGCTGGGATCCTTCTAGGCATCTCTGTAGTTAGATGACTTTTAAATGCCCCTCTATCAAAATAGACTTCTACCAAATCACAGGACAAATTTACTTAGTCCCAGAAAAACTAGATAAACAGATCTTGTAAGGTATTCAAAAAATTCTGTGAGACTAAACCCAGAAGTAAAATCCAGAGGTTGGTCCTTCTTTTGCGTCCCCCGCCAACTCAGAATCCTTTCAACAGCCTCAGGCTCACAACCGCGAGCATATTGGGTGATCTCTATTGTCAAGAGGTACAATAAGTAAGATAATTCTTTGAGATAAATCATGTTTAAGAATTAAATATCTTGGAAATACAAACTACCCTCAGTGAAAACTTCAGAGCGAAGTGTGTCTTCTGTACCACTTCAGAAAGAGGCAGGGATGTTTTGTGCTAGCCAAAACCCAAATTTTGATATCCAAAATTTAGTCAGATTTTGCTTAACAGTCTTGATTTGTTGTAATGTGCAGAATAACCAGGATTAAAAATATAAGTACTTATTTTAATTGTTCCAGAATTTAAGTTCTGTAGACTCTAATCCTGAGGGAAGGAGGACATGGACATGCAAAGCAAAAACTAGTTCTATACAAAAAGGTTTTACAGCTGAACACGAATGAAAAAAAAAATCTCCCACCTATGACATCATTGTTTCACCATTAAAAACCATAAATCAATGAAGAGCATGCCAAAATTTCAGAACCGGTGGGGAAAAAAGACAGACAAGGCTTTTTTTCCCCTATCATATTTTTTTTCCTTCCAAAATAGGAAATTTTTAAGCAGGACATGAATTCGCAGATCAAAGTGCAAAAATCACCAAGCTGTCATAGACACATGCATGCATTACGATTACTAAAAATATAGAAGCTTGCTTGAATATTATCATGCTTTCATCCAGCAGCATGTTCACACAAGTTAAAATGACACACCTCTTAATTCTTTACTTTATTTGTAGCTATTCTAGAAAGCCCTGTCCAGTGCACAGTGCAGCACAGTGTTATTAGGAAACATTCAGTGCGGATGAATCTTAACTGCAATTTAAAATCTATTGCAAAGCTTCTCCTTACTTTATCAAAAGTTCTGTCACAACCATGCTCGAATAATAAACATTTATTTGCAATATCTGAAATCTCAAAGATTTTTCCAGTGTAAATGATATAGAATTTAAAAACAAATCCAGGACTTTGGCTTTGTTTTAACTCCACTTAAAGGTTATAAAATATGCATTAGAATGGGCTGGCACAGATTAAGAGAACACAAAGCATTTATAATTTTCTGTTTACCACTTTTCCCAAGAAGTCTCATTTATTTGCCCTAGGGACTTATACTTTCTATAATATTTAACATTCTAAATATGATGTGATTTCTATAAAGTAGGTCATACAAAACTTGCAGAGGAGTCTCAGAGGGTGGGGAGGAAGGTTAAGCAAGTCTATTGTTTATTCTGTTTACCACACATGGTAAACTGACAATACTTAAACACTTTTTTTTTTTACTTTTTTTTTAATCTGTCTTTTCTTCTTGGACCAAGGAATTTTCTCCGTCACAGAGTAATAGAGCTTGAAAACTCCAGCATCAGCAGGGAAGGCAGGCACTCCTTAGCCAGCCACTGTGTGAGAGAGAAAATGCAATTAAGGCTCCCACCAGGGACAGAGAACTAAACAAAACCTGAGTCTTCACACAAGAGCCTTTTTCTTCAATGTGAAGTACAAGGCTTCAAATCTTGTTGGTGAGATGCTAGCATTTAGGACAACACACTTTTAGATTTTCTCACAGCGGATCAAAGTAAATAATGCAAGGGCAGCAAACAAAAGGGAAAACTCCAGCGCGCTTACATTAAAAAGAGATTACAGGGAGCTTACAAGTGATTGAAGGAATAGATGACATTTTCAGAAACATAAAACTAAGATCTTTAAGTACAGCTAGCATAGCGATGTGAGTCTAAGCTCACTGATGGCTTAGCAGGAGAGACGTGAGCAAGTTATGTGTTCAAATACACAACGCAAAAGAACATGATAATTGCTACCTCACATATCTAATGTGAAGGTAACTATTTCTGATCTCACTGAAGTCAGAGGAAGTTTAACTACCAATCTCAAGAAAAAGCAGCATTCTGGTCTATTTTCAGTCCACATCTTTAATTCTTCTTCACCCTTGTCCTCATTTAAATAAATGCATGTTGACGGCATTGGGTAATTAGGATGGTTTCAAGACATGCATGAAACAACCATACGGTTTTCAGTGCATGCACTCCTCATGCAGGCTGGCACAATCCTCTCTTAATTCCATCTTCCACTTCTTTTGAGGACACTACTCAGAAAAGTGGTAGCCCTTCTTTACACCATCATCAATATTAACAATTGTACTGTATCTCAAAATTACCACAAATTACCCATTCTAAATCCTTTGAGGCTTTCCTAGTCTTGATACAGAATTCCAGAGAGCTATGACAAGTTCATAGCATTGCTTAATAGTTTTTAAACTGCTCTTTGTCACAAACGTCACCAAAGCCTTATTCATTTTGCTGGGAACCGTATGTATTATACAATGATTGAATATGACCCACAAAAAAATAAAAGGTGAATCAAATGCACTTACAGTAACGTTAAAAAAGGGCTTTGTAAAAATAAAAGATTTTGTTCTGGTGAGAAATCTTGAAGATGCTTGTTGGCCATAATACATACAGCAATTCTCTGCTCAGTTCTGACTGCAATAAAAAAATTAAGCTGTGGATAAATGAATTCAGTCAGAGTTCTGTGCCTGACGCAATATTCATGATATCTATTTTCAGAAACTTTTATTTTACTCCATTAAGTTATCTGCTAGCACTCTTTTTCAGCTGAGTGGATAGGTACTCCCTGATGATGTTCCCCCTCAACTGAGGGAAAACAGCCAGCCGCATTCCAGTAGATTCTTAGGGCAGAATCCATGAAAATCCAATGCATTTGGTCCAAGTTAGTCATCTAAGCTCCCTCTGCAGTCAACTACTAGAGAGAAGGAGAGGGAGGAGACAAGAGACAAGCACCCCCAGGCAGCAGTTCATCACAACTGTCTCAGAACACCCTCTGAGAGTGTCTGTCTCCATTAAAGACAAAGTCTATGACCTCAGAGAGTCCAGACCGCTAGCAGAGACTAGATGACCAAAGCTGGTGAGAACTCCACTATCAGACTATTCTGGGTGATGAGCAGAGTAACTCTCACAGGAACTGTATGATCAGGAGCTGTATCCATATCTGCTGCTTATTTTGTAGAAACTGAAAGTAACATTGTTTTGGACATTAAAATCCGATGTACTCTAGATGCCTCCTAAAGCCATTGAAAAGCAATCAATTGAATCAACTGATTCTTTCCCCTTTCCAGCTTCATCCTCAGAATGCATCTTTTTTTTTTTCAGCTAGAGTCCTGGTGTAGCAGTAGATGCCGAATTGCAATCTTTTTTTGTTTCTCTCCTTTCTACTATTTGTTATAATTTAACTTTTTTTCAAGTAAAAGGTACATTGTGTTTAAAAAAATTGTAATACCACACAAGGAGAGAAAAAAAAGCGCCAGACAATACTGTAGTTTATATCATATCTCTCTTGCTATCAAAGTCACATTAACTGCTATCTTATAGTGATAAATTATAAATGATAAAGTAAATACTGCAGCTGTTATTCTGGAAAAAATAATATTAAGTAAATGGATGTTTTATCTGTGAAATGACTTAAACATCTGTAGGACTTCATTTGGTTTCCTGTGAAAGCCCTTTAAGACAGACAATACTTCAGGAATGACCTTAAACATACAGCTTATTTGCTTTTATTTACATGGGCATACACACAACTGAAACAAGCCAGTTATGGCCTAAATCATGGCAAATCAGCTAACATTATGAAAGAAAAATTAATTACATAAAGCTCAAATTAAAGCCTGTTTTCTATTTGTACAATCTTCTGTTACGCTCTCCCAGAAAAACATCAGCAAATATGTCCTGAGTGAAATAACCATTACCATAGAAAAAGTATTCTTATTCTTACGATACGCTAAGTGTCCCCTCCATCTCCTTTGATAAGCTGTTGCTGCTACTGAGCAGTATTTCAAAAAACGTTCAAATATTGATTTTAAACATTTCACTTCAGTTAGGCAAAACCTACTAAGTGAAGTTATTTTTCAAGGAAATAGACGGGTGCTACAAAATGCAAGTAAATCACGCTAATTTCCATTTAACGGCACTAATGAAACAAGATAAATATTGCATACGACATTATAACTTTGTTTTGAAAATCAAACAGTTCAGAAAACAATCAGCAGGCATTCAATCAAGAAGTATTTCATCATGTGTAAATACAGTGAATTAAATTCAATCCCTAACACTTTTATATATTCATTGACTTTTATGTCCTAAGTATATTTTTACTCTGTTTCAAGATGTCTGGATCTAATTTAGAAAGAAACTGAAAAACAAACTATGAAAACTAGCAAATATAAAAAGCCTATTACTCAACCATAGAGGATACTGTCAGGCTTCATTATTTAGATGAGCAAGAGCACCATAAGTTATTCTATTGTGTGTTCTGTTTAAAATTAGAAATCCATAAATTAAAATTCTAATTGAGATTAATTTCAGGAACTTAAATAGAATTTAAATTGTAGTCTTACAGTGGTGTCTGGAACTGCTGAATTTGGTGATACTTGATAGATACATTTGTATCACAAAGCAACTGAGATTTAGGATATTTTGTAAATGAGAGGAATAAAAATATTAATAATGATAAGATTTGAATTAATTTTCGGTAGCTAGGAGAAGACATTGTAAGACCACAAAGTTTTTTTGTTCATTATAAAAACAGACATTAGAATATATTATTAAATGACACTTTAACCCATTATTTGAGTTCTCCTTGACATACACTCATGCATGTATATGTGAGTGATTGCTTATGCAATAAACCTGGGAAAAATGTAAATTTTATTTCCTCATAGCAAATTGCAACTGAATTAGACTACTGGGCAGACATAAACAATGCAATCAAATTCCCTGGCTTTTTATTGAGCTTCTATTTGACTTAGTATACATTTGAAAACAAAAAAAATTGTGTTTCTCAGGGTCTGTGACATTGCAGGCCATGAGAGATTCAATGTCAGTGCCGGCATACAAATTTATTAGTCTATAAAATTTGACATTCTCTTATTTATTCACAGAAAGGACAAATAAGATATTTTTTCATACTTACCAGAAATATCTGGGAGTGTTTATATGCTGCTCCATCTGGAGGATGCAAATAGTCGAGGCTGCTTTACAATTCAGCAGGCAAAGGCCTGCTGAAGGATAACAAATGACTTCATGGTGAAACAGCTATTGAAATTCTTTCAGTACGTGATATTAAAAACAACTGAACAAACAGAGATAAGGGACAAATAGGATTTGAAACAGACCTTTTTTTTTTTTTTTTTAACCGGTGTAAAAGAAAAACAAACGGAGCTCCTAGTTCAGCCTATACCTTTTGGTCACTTCTCTTAGAATGACACGTGCTGACCAGATTCAGTGTCCCAGATAGGAAAATGGCAACAGGACACTCTCTCTGGAACGCTGAAGATGGGACAGGAAGGAAGGATAACTTCTTCATTCAAGAGAAAATTCTCCCTTAAGACACTTCTTCCAAAGGGAAAAAAAACTACCTTGCTTGCTATGGGTATGAGAGGTTCAATAAAGAAAATGTAGTAAACATTTATAAGCAATGAAAATTTAACTTAAGTTTAAAAGCCAAAATTGCCTCAAAGGAAGTTTGGTTGAATGAACAAAACAGAAACATAAAGCATGAACATGAAGCACGATGATGTACTTCAAAGATGGAAAAGAAGGAAGCAAGAAAGAATGCCTTTTTAGAAATCATGCTGTGAACTGACTATTTGGAATTTCTATATTTCATGGCATCATATTGTTACCTCATTATATTATGCTATGGCAAAAAAAAACCCAAGATCAGGCCCCTTCTCCCCCAGAAATATGCAATTGTAAATTTTTTATACCAGAAAAGACTTCTGGATGTTCTATGGTCCAAGCCCCTACTGACAGCACGGCTAGCTTACATCGGGCCAACTCAGAACAAACAGCAGTTGACACGTATAGGCAGATGAGACAGATGTATAAAAATAGAAAATTTACCACAGCTTTTGGGCTATCGATCTATCAAATACAGATAAGTCTATCAAATGTAACCACACTGAACCCAGTAAATTGTAGAGGCTCCTAGAAACACCAGAAACTCAGGGCATTGTCAGCCGTGTACCACCACACAGCTTGACTTGAAGACATCACAGCCTATTCTCCTGTAAGGAGCTGCCATCTCAGTGATGCTATATACACTCTCCCCCACCAAAAAAAGGCTTCACAGTCTGATCCTACATAACTACATTTTGTTCACATACTTCCATATTTCTCAAGTACTACAACCTCTGGTGGAGTCACCATCCCTGGAAGTGTTCAAAAAACACGTACACATGGCACTTTGAGACATGGTTTATAGGTGTTAGGCTGACGGTTGGACTTGATGGTCTTAGAGGTCTTTTCTAACCTCAGTGATTCTATGATTCTCTCTTTTCTCTTTCAAGACAAAAGGGAAAACCTGGCAATCAAACCAATCTCAAGACTAATTTTCATTCATTTGTTTAAGCTTGCTTTACACAAATGAGTGCAACTGCACTGGTTACAGTTAGATGTTCTACAGTTCTTTACCTGAGTTTTGTTGAAATCTTGCTTTACCTGGCACATGTTCACAAAATCATCACTGACTGGGTTAGTATTTCTCAAGAATAGATCCACATGACAGTGCAAGATAACTATTTTCACCTCATCGTTGAGGTTGACGATCAGACACCAATCTCATTGAGATGCAGGAATTCACGCTGACAATGGAAGAGTGGTTTCCAACACAAAACTCAGATCACTTTGTCACCTTCGTACTAATACAGCTGCCATTCACGCTACACAACAGAACAGAGGCTTTACAAAATTATCTTCAAGTAACAAAGCTGTCAGGGCTAGATGAGCTTTGGGTATTGCTATACTACTTCTCCAGATACAGAAACAAGCCCTAAAAGTACAAACAATACAACTGCACTCCACCCAGTGGATTGCACAGCTCTTCTTGCTTTAATACATTTCAAGAAGGGTAACATGTAGAGAAGAGTTTGGTGTTCTGCCATAACTGTGTTCAAATACGAGATCCAACTTTTTAGTGTTTCTTTTCCTTAAAACTTCCTCTCGTATCAAAAAGGGAAAGGGACAGACATCATAATTTGTTAAAAAAAACTATGAACAACTTCTGGCTCAGTATTTCAGAACTTAAGATATTCAGTATAATACAGAGAATAAGTCCATTAACTTACTCTACTGAAATATGAAAAGCAAAAGAAATTAGATTTACACTATCTCTGTATTTTCTTAACTTACTACAATGTAAAATACTGTTCAGATTGGTTCATGTCTGATTTAAATCCACTTCTGTAAAAAAGCATTTGGCATTTCAATCAGAAATCCATCAGATGTTCCAGCTTAACAACCTTACGGTTGCTACAATTCCCTCAAGAAACAATATTTCACATTCCCCAGAGCACAGGTATTCTAAGAAGTGTCTTGCTTAGTAAGGGGACATTCATGAAATGTTAAAATTCAACCTAATTAGAAAGAAATCTTATTAATTAGATAATCACCTAAACAGATATTAGATTTTTTAGATGGAGGGCAAAACAGCAGCATGATAAGGCTTTGTCTTTTCCTCCAATTTTAAGTAACTGCTCTTTCAAACATCAGTTTACTTCTTAAATCATTGAGAGTTTAACAAGTTACGCACAGTGAAATAAGAAAATTATCTGTTGAAACAATTCCCAGTGGCAAAGCAGTCCTTCCTATTTGTTTTACATGTTTGTACATATGTATAATATATATAGACAAGTAATTTTATGCAAGCATATATATCTGCACACTTAAGTTCATGAAAACGTCATTTTGCAACTTCTGTGGAAATGCCTGCAATTTTTAGAAGTACTCTTCCTTTCCAGAATAAAACAAAGATTTAATATACCACAGACTTTTTTTTCAGCCAAGTAATAAACTTCTATCCTATTTTACTTTACTTAATCCCAGGCCTCTTTGTTTATTCTGAATTTTTGTTTCAATCTCTGAAGTATAAGAGAAAAAAGTACTGAACCCTTCCTTTTCGCATCTGCTGCCAGTAACTCTCATCAATAGACAGAATACGCTATTCTATATATTCAAGTATTAGTCCATAGAAACAATGTGTTTAAATGTTAATACATCAGAAAAGCATCTAACTGTGAGCTGACTGGGACAGTCCTTGTTGTACTGCCCCAATGCAACAGGCTGGTACATTTACTATACCTATTCCTAGAACTTCATGGATTCTGTTTCCCAAATATAACAAATAATTAGAGTTCAAAAGCTAACTTTTCTCATTCAGGGAACTTACATATTCCCTTTGACAAAACAGATTGTGAACTTATCTTCCTATTTGTTTACCATCTCTAAGTTAGCATAAAGTTTATCTTCCCTTTCCTACTTATGAAACATGTCTGAACTTCCTCAGCACTTAAAGGGTCAAAATTTATCCTTTCAGTTCATCAAATAAGTAATGTTTTTGCCGAACAAAACCAATTTCCAATAAATTTTCACTGTATTTGTGCACTCTGATTTGATTTAGAGGCCTGTGGGGAGACACCATTTGGTAGCATAGGAACACAGAGGGGTAGGTGGTGCTGAGAAGAAGTAGAGCTCGTGTGCCAGAAGTGTTATTGTGTCAGGTTGATTTATTGAGTGAGCTTCACTTCACCGAATGTTCCGAGATATTTATTTCCCTAAAGGCTCTGCAAAGATATGAACAGACCTGCATCCACAGATGTCATCATTGCTCATTTTACCGAGTCATGAAATTTTCTCAACTGCAATTTGTCCATCTAAAATTGCTGCAACTGAACAATGTCAATAGTAGCTTCCTACTCATACTACCTCCTTCTACTACACGCTCTTTCCACATCCACCTCCAGACTTCAGAGAATTTGAAGACACAGACCACCTTCTATTTGCTTCTTAAACAGGTCCCCAAGCACTTCCTTTTCTTAATCCCATAGGTAATGGAAATTTTAAAAATGCAAATAAAGGGAGTACTCCGAAGCCAAAAGTAGGAAACTAGTGGTATATGTGACTGAATAGATGAAATGAAAGGACACCAACAAGAGACAAGAATAATATACTACTTGAACAAGCTAGAGCTAGAATCCCATTATCCAGGATTAAGAACAGTCAATTCCTGTCATTTTCCTTGAACTTTTTGTTTTGCACTGCTGCTAGAGATGAGCAACCATCATTCTCACTCTGCTCATAGTAAAGGTAAAGGAGATGGATTACACTCCATCCTAATACGCTTTTACAGCTGTGTGGAGAGGAAGAATAAACACAGAAATATACTTACGCTCCCACATGTTCAAAGAACCTTAACTTTCCTAGAAATAATAAAGAACTTAAGGCATTTCAAAAGCTGTAAATGATGCAAAAAGCAAACACGACGGGCAGTGAAAACAAACTAGTTTGTTAAAATAATTAGTATTCGTAAAAATGAAGGTTTTCTTAAATATATGCCAAAAAAATTGTTTTAAAACATGGGTTTTAACTTGCAAGTGTTCCTTTAAACTTTCAGAAGGATAATGCCCTTTAACAAATTTTGGGTGTTAATTGGATTTAAATAATACAATATATGAACAGGATATTACAAACAACACAACCTCTTTTACGATCTCTATCCAAAATACTTTTACCGTGCTACAGAAGAAGATCTATTTAAATACACATGTAAAAGGGAGCGCTTGTGACCTATGTCAGAATACACTGGTTTATTTAAATATGTTAATATTTCTCATTATGCCATTAACAATAACCTTCAACCATTTGTGAAAAACATTTTGCCAAGCATGCACATAAAAAATTAGCAAGTGAAGCAAAATCACCTTAATTTGCTTTGGACCAGCAAATAACCAACTAATTTGCAGAAATCCCTGCCAAGCACTCATATTAAATGCTTCATGCTTATTTTATGACCTCTGCTGCTCCTCTCCTTCCCAGGCCCTGAATCATATGATCATTAACATATTGCAAGGTCTGAAACTTTATTTTTTACATTCTTTAATTAATGCCTGTTTATAGAAGGCCATAGGACTTCAGATCCAGTTAATGAAACTTCGCTCCCCCAGGCCCCTAGAGCCCAATAGAGAGCTTTCTCCTCTGTTGTTTTAGTAGCTTTTTCCAACTGTTTGTTTATACACACTTAATTGATCTCTTTAGTCCCAGAAGCATTCCAGAGACACAACCTGTTCTGAGGCAAGCTAAAGTTTTTTCCCCTTCTTTATAAAAGCCCTGATTGCCCAAGGTTATCAGTTTTAATTTGAAAGCTGAAGATTCAGCTTTATTTACACTGTCTAAAAGACAAAATTGATATGGGCCCTGAAGTGTTCATTTTTACATTCAAATGCAGCAGAGTGGATTGCAAACACATACTGTATATAATTATTTTGATGTAGAACTAAGTAATTACTAAACACTGCTATGTCTTGTTTTATTGCATTTAAGAAACTCAGTCTTCATAACAAGTTGAAAATAAGAACAAATCAGCCTGCCAATGCATGAAATTTTCATGGCTCTTCAATTTACATTTTACATATTCCCTATGACAAGAATTTCTATTATGCTATTCTCTTTTTTCTGCTATAATTAAATTAAAAAAGTAATTGGCTGGTGCTGCACACTGCTGCAATGTCTTAATCACATAGACAAACAGTTTTACAATAGCTTACACCATTTGCCACATGGGGCAATGACATTATTGTACCAGGCTATAAACCAGGAGACAGATATCACATACCAGCTATCAACTACTGTGTTGAATCTCCTGGTGCCTGCTTGTGAAAACAGAACAGAGAGGTACATTTAGTATGTTGATTGGCAACTCAATGTCTGAAATCTTAATTAACTGCAAGTGACCAAGACTAACAACATGATAAAAGCAAACCGTTCTGGTTAAAATGAGTGACATCAGACATATCTACTTTGATTTCAAGATGTAAAAATCCTTGGGCAGAGAAAAATAACACAATATGCCACTGTGTAAGAAAAAAAAGAGAACCAAAAATACTTTCAAGGTTGTTTTTTTAAGTGGAAACAACCCCACAACTAATAGCCATCAAGTAACTTTAATTCCGTATAATCAATCTTTTTCAACAGAGAGATAAGAAAAAAATGCCAGCATGCAAGAGACAGTTATTCTTTATTATAATATCCTAATCACCTAAACTGATTTAGACGGTTCCTTTGCGTTCCTGTTTAGAAAAAAAAGTTCTATGAGAAAATAAAAGACTTCCAAAACTAACCTGATATCAGAAGCTTCTAACAATCACTACAGTATTCATCTTGAAAAGAAATGCATTTAAGAATCTATCAAGTCATCTGACTGGAAACATGAGGCAATTTAGACAGAATTTCAATGTAAATTCAAAAGCTGTTAAACTGAGGACTTCTCTAGAACAGAAACTAGTCCTGTAAGTTCCTATGCTTTTTAATTCTATTTTTACTATGTATGTTAAAGACCTCAGTTATAAAGTCAACTGGGATCATGAACTGGACATCTCACTGCCTGAAAACTTCCACCGAACTGGCATGCTAGGAAAACACCTAACACACACTACACGGCTTAAACTCCTTGCAAGATTCACCATGATTGCTTTTTTTGTTCTTTGTTTTATTCTTATCCCAAAGCCACTTTTTGTGGAAGATTCCAGAGATGTGGAAATTTGTCTAGACAATGAGATGGAAAGGTTCAGTTCCTTCATGTGAGAAAGTTCAAACCCAACTGACTCGCCTCTCATGAATACACATCAGATGATTGGCCAGGTGATCAGTATAATAACTAGCTCTTATTCAAGCTAAGCCATCAATGTCACACAAAATTCCTTAACATTTTATGACCACAAATAATCTGTGACTTAGAACCAAGTACCCTACAGCCCTACTCCTAAATTCTTTTTTAGGGTAAAACTACCACCTTCACCTATTACATACAGAAATTATGTCCTGGGTGTTGTTCCAGAAGTTAAGCACATTTTTGTTGATAAGCTCCTTTCTAAAGTTAAATTTAGGTGTAAATAAGTATTAGTATATGTCATACGTGCACATCAAAACGGTTACTTTTCTTTAGCTGGACTTTCTTCCACTCTTAGGAAGAAAAAGGATTTTGTACTGTTTCTTGGTAAACAAAATTGTTAGAATAACATTTCTGTAGACGTTCATTCTAAAACCCAACTACTAAATTTCTAACACCAGATCTCAGCTACTTGTTACATAGAGCCAGGAGACCAAATCAGAGCAGGAAGTGGATTCCATTTGTGTCGAATGGGAGAGGTCTAAGAGGGTATTCTCAAAAACCTGGTAATGTTAGTCCTTAGCATATAGTAGACTCCAACACCAATACTAACAGTTCCATGGTTCCCTTCAAAGACTCAAGCTGATAAATGAAATCCGTCTTGTTTTAAGAACAATTAAGCCACCATAGGGGGTATCCAGTCCTCCTACTTAAAATCCCAGAGAATCTAATACAGCTGACCTAAGAGAAGAAATGTGATGGGAGGACTCCAGGGAATCAACCAAAACTCTCATAGCTTTAAGTGTAAACTCACTGAGCTGGAAACTGTCGTGTATATACTTCCTACTTATAAATCTCTCTTATGATAACTGATAAAGGCAGGATAGGCATGATCCTGTTCCCACTGATGAAAATGGCAAAACTCCAATTGACTCCTTCAATCCTGAATTTGGCAAAAGAAGAATTCATCAGCTCCAAATTACTGTACAGCACAAAGTACTTTGATGTATCCTAGGGATTTTCTTACATCACCTAGAAGTTATTTTCTCACTTTTACCTATGTGGATTTTTACTTCTAAGCAGAACACAATGGACTGAAGTCATCCAGAGAGCGAGGAACTCGTACGAAACGTAGTATGGAAATAAATCATCTCTGCTAAAGTTTCTTAATACTTCTTACACTTTGAGTCTCAAAGTATATTTCTATTATTTTGTGTATTACTTTCACTGTTTCTTAAAGAAAGCAACAGCCTATTTCTGTAACACCTAATAATACAGTCCCAATACCTACTAGTGCTTTCAAGTGCTACTGTAATACAAAATATTAATGAAAAAAATAAAGATAATTATATTCCAGCACTACACTTGCTAAACTCTCTTTACCAGGAAAGGCACAGTAAACTGTCTTAAGGACTTCGGTACAGGTTAAAACCAGGTAAGCACATTGTTTCGTTAGATTTTTTTCTCAAGATTTTACTAACTCGAATCATAGGAGTCTGGACAAATATAAAGTTATTAAAATGGAGTTTTATAATTCTCAATTTAACCCTTCGTAAATGCATAAGGGCGGCAATGTCAGGTGTTTGTTACCACTCAATTTCTTTGTCATGCTGTCTCTTTTTTTTTCAATGCCTTTGAAGGATCACAAAAGGCTTTTGAGATGGCTACCAGATGTCTAAACCGAAACAGATATCCATAGCTCATGGGCAAAATCATGGATCTCACTGAAATCAGTAGGATTTTATTTATAAATTTGCCAGGGCAATTCCCTGCCGGATCTCCCTGAGACTCTCAGCAATGTGTCTAGACATCTGGAGGGTCAGCACTGCAACAAGGGTTCCAGGTAAAACCAAAAATTCTCACAAAGATCTGCTCACACCTGACCTTCCAAGCTAACAGAAGAAAGTTTAACATCATGGACTTCTCCTGTTATATGAGGTTGCATTTCATAAGTTTTTACAAAATCTTCCCTTTTGCCATGATTGTCACTTTTTTTTTTAATTCTTTCTCTGTTGGAACCTGTTTAAACACATGTATAGCTTGGTTAGCATCCATAAATGCAAATAACTGATGTAAAAAGAAATGTATTTTTGTGGACTTCTGTCATTTTTTTTAAAAAAAAAACATAGAAACTGAGGTTAGCCCTAAAATAAGCCTATTCTGCAATGCAAAGAAAGGAAAGTTAGCACTTCCCTTTCCATCAGACTGTGAATTTTCATCCATAACTACAAAATTTACCTCATAAAACACATTTTTGTCACAGTTCCTACTGGTTCATATGGGAGCTGTGGTACTTCTCACATCCAGGAACTTCCTTCTGGAACAACCAGAAGGTTGTGTCTTGTAGACACATGAAACACTTTTGGACTTCTGTACAAAGAAGGAAGATGAGTTTTCAGTACTTCCCATCATCATTCAGAAATCCTCACTGCAAATGTTCAGCAAAAAATACAAGTAGAAGAACATTTACATAAAGCGTGTCAGAGTATGAAATTCGGATCCCTGGTAGCACTGCAGAGTCTTCAGCCTTTGCTGAAGCTGAAATACAAATCAGTTATTGTGGCTTACTCAGATTCTGAGATCTCTGGTTCACCACCAGAAAAGCCACGCTTCAGTATCCACCAAGCCACAGATTTACAAAGAAAAGCTCACAGACTGACAAGCAATTTTGTTACAAAAGCATTCCTCCAATGTTGGTGTCAGGGGAATGTTTCAAACCCAAGTAAAATATTTAGTCATATTTCACACATCATCCAAAAGGAATAGGTTCTCATTAGCCTCTTCAATTTGACCAACCTAAAGTCAGGAAAACAGCAGAAAGTTTTACAATGTCATTATTTATTTGGTAAAAATTTATCTTGAAAGCACAAAAAATTTATAACTCTAGGCAACAAAGTTCACAGCAGAGAAAAGTTTGTGATGTCTTAATAAAACGGGAAAATCAAAGCAGCTCTAACACGTCTTATTTCTGGCCTAGCTTTTAACAATATTTCTATTTATGAACAGATATTCAATAAGAGAGCATTTACAGTGAGAAAAATTGTACTTCTCCACCCATCAATTTAAGGCTTGAAAATAGAATTCTTTGCCTTTTTTCAGCACGCTACCCTTTAGGGCAAAGTGTGGTAATGAACACCTACTAGTCACACAGAATTATAGTGCTCTTTATATCACCCAGGGCTGAAAAAATTTCCAAAGGTTTGGAATCCTGAAACCTGTAAACAAAATCTGTGGAGCAGATAAAATTTTAAATGGCACAATGCAATTAAAGCTGAATTCAATTTGAGCGCACCCTGTCCATCTGTCAGAGGGAAACAAAAGCCGAGGAGCTCCATTATTGCTGAATCCCTGCTCTTGTTAATTTGCTTGCTGAGAGATTTCAATTTCTAGGAAGTGCACAAATTAGTGTTCAGTCAGGGCTAGATCCTCAGTAAGTATAAGCAGATGGTGGAAATCAGCCCTAATCAAGTAGCCAAAGCCTTTTTTTTCTGTCTGATTAAAGCATTTTAATCCTTTCATATTGTCCATGTTTTTAGTAAATATCTACTATCATTTTTTCCCTCACCATTTGCTATCATTTTTATTCCAAAATAAACTGAAATTCAGTTTCTAATTCATTTACTTATTTTTACAAGAATGTACTTTTTAACCAGACTAGTATACTTTGAGCCAGACGATGTGGCCAATTAGATTATCTCATTTATTCAGTTCACTGAACTTTCTTTTCTTTTTTTTTTTCTTAAATTGCAACAAAATAGTTAATATATGTCCTGCTAAAGCAACATATTCTGTTTGTCTTGCTAGTTTCTGATTATCTGCTGGAAAACTCCTCCAAACACTGAATTCATTATGATTAAAATTAAGAAATAAAAAAATAAAACAAAGCAAAATCGCATAGTAACTGCACAAAAAGGATGATACTACGTTTTGTGTAAAAGTTCTACTTCTATGGAGGAAAAGACAATGATGTTTTTTATATTAGTGCAAGCCACACAGATATCCATTGCAGGAGAAAAGCATGCTTTTACCACAAAAGAAGAAGGCCCTAATAACTCATAGATGCCACAGGCATTTGTGAATAATGAGAGCAAAGATTAACACAGAAACATTACAAATATTATTGTGAATAGAACACAATACATAATTAACTCTTCATATTTTAATGAAAAATAGCAGAATTTTATTTCAAAGTTAGTTATTGTTGAATTTGCAGATAATGGTAAGTATAAGAGGGAACTGCCTAACTGAAAGTATATTTACAGAACCAAGATAAGAATACCAAACAAAACAGCAGTAAATTTGATTTGCATAAAATATACACGGTGAAACTTCCAACTGCAGTTTATGTTGTTTTCTCTTTTGGAAAAGTATATAAACAGATTTCTTGAAACGCCAGTATCTTTAGACCAAAATCTGTTTAACATTATTATATATGTTACACTTTCATGTGTGTATTATATAAACCAGCTGAAAAATATAAACTTTGATAGCTGGATCTACACAGAAGTGTGTAAAACAATAACCTTGGGGACACATTTTTCAAAAACAGTACACAGGATTTAGCCACACATTTACCATTAAAATTAATGGGAGTTATTTAGCTATAAATCCTGAAAAAAAAAGACTTTGAAAATGTACCCCTTAAAGTCAACACCAACAACATAATGCACAAGGGTGGAAGAAAACTGAATTTTGAACAATGAAGAACCTGAATATAAAACATGTGTAGTATTTTCAATGAATGGTGTTTGGTATCCTGTAAAGCAACTTTATTGCCTAGCTGCCATATTAAAAAACCCACACCTAATATTTTAAGAAATGCCATAAATAAGAACAGATGATTACTTCCATTTATCAGAGGTTAAACTCACAACAACAATGAAAAATAATTCCTTGCTAAGTATCTGAAATGCTTTATCCATGAGACAGTTTTAAATCTCCTTGCTTCTAAAAATTTAGATGTCAGGTACTGAGGTTTCTTCAATACAGAAATCCTACATATAAAGATACCTACTGCATGCTGATTCCTGATCCAAAACACTTGCATTTTTCATGTTTTCCCCTAGTTTTCCTATTAAAGATCATTTACTTCTCCCAATAGCCTCAAGCAGAGTCCTCTTCCAGTCTCCTAAGCAAACATTAACACTTACATTAGTGTTAACACTTGCTAAGCAGCTTTTCTTTCAGTTAAAGAAGGCACCTGTTCATCACTGAACTAATGCCACAGAGAGACTTGATCTCTTTGTAGTCTCCTTCCAACACTGCTCTCCCTAACACTCTCTTCCTTCTCCCATGCTTTGACTAGAGAAGTAAGCAAACCAAAGCATATTTTTTAAAAGCTATTTTTCAGCAATGAAAGTAAGCTGGAAGGTTGGGTTTAATTTAAGAATATGCAAAAAGTTGGTCCACCATTTCAGACCACATTTTGTGAAACAAAAGTGAAACTCAAGCCAAGGAGAACATCAGCCTTTATGATAAAGGATTCCAATCCCACTTCTACTTGCAGCAAGAAATAAAGTGGAATGTAATCCCATGCCCATTCGCTCCTCAGTTTACTTCTGGAACTGAGAGGCAGTTTCAGTATCAGGACAACTACTAAATATTACGCTAAAATTACCAACTCATTTTCCCATGGGCCACTGAATACCTGTAACAGAGAAGAGGCACCCAACTCTGCAAGGCTAGAGCTGCCTCATCCTGGTAGGAGTTTCATGCTTTCATGCAATGTTTATTGCTTAAAAACAATATTAATGAGACCACTGATGCACCAAATCATCATTCTCAGCATGTAAGCTACATTCAGGACAATCACCAACTTCCTAAAAATAGCAAGCTTCTATCTAGAACACAAGATGGAAAGCAATGTTGTCTGTTGCTGCAGTAGGACACATTTAATTGTTAAGATAACAGTAAGATAACAGTAACCTAGATGAATGAGAAGTGAACTCTATACGCCTTCACCTTGTTTTCCACACTCATGTCACCTTCTCGGATCCAACCCGAATAAAATTTGTGTACATTTAGAAGAAAACATAAGATGTTAGCAAATATTGCTAATATAAGCCATAAGGCTTCACTAATCTATGAAAATAAAGGGATTTTTTTACTCTATAAATCTAAATCCTTTATTTTTAGGTCATACTTTGAATTCAAATCACCCACTGTTTGTTTTCCTTCTTAACTTGTAGCAATCACCTAAAAATTTGAATATGGTTTAATTTTTATAACATGAAACATGGTCATGCATATTGCAAACATATGCACCAACACATCTGTGTTGAGTCCTTTGATTGATTGCTAGAGTACTAGCATTTTTTAAGAGCATGCCTTAAAATCATACATTGTTCAGACAAAAATAATTTAATATTGTGTTTAAAGTATACACAACTACACTGTACTAGGTAACACTACGCAATTTAAAGTATATAATTTTGAGGACATCTGCAACATCTGATTTTTTTTATTTAATGTGACTTATTCTTGACAGCTTGGCAGTTCTTTATTAACCTTTTTATTACTATTATTGCAGCTGTGACTATGAAATATGTATACTGGGTAGAAAACTTGAAATGAGAATGTGAAGAAGTTGTATGCAAACTGTAAAACAGGTTTACATATAGTTTAAGAGTCACAGCATGCTTATCATGTTGATCAATATTATCTCATTTGCATATACTCCATATGGCAACATTCATCTGTTGTCTTTTGCTCATACTTAGACCAAGGACTCCTTGGGGCTGGGACTGAATGTCTGAACTGAACAGCACTACCATCCATAGCGAGGACTTCTAAAAATAAAAGTGATGTGAATAGGACAGAAATACGGAAAAATGAAAATAGCTTTTTCCAGCTAGCAAATAGTTTAATACTCCTTTAAACAAAGAAATAAACAAACACCATCCCAGAAATAAGAATCTAAAATTCTGATTACGAACAAAACAATTTTTTGATTAGTGATAAAATTGTAACAGGATGGACTAATATTTTTAATTGAACTTCTGAAACCAACGTTGGAAAAGTTTCTATAAGATATAATAAAGCAGATATAAATCAAAGGATATCTAATAGCTTGTATTATCATAAGCAGATAACCATACGTGAACTTACTTAATGTAATTCTACAACGAATTTGAGGAGGTAATTTGCATACCTGCAGTAAGCATAGATTTAGCAAAATTTAAAACCAAATGGTTAGCACTGCACTCACTCCTTTGTTTTCTTATTACACATCATTTACAAAACTCTACAGTATGAACTCTACCTTATTTATCTTAAGATTCCTTGATCGCATAACCTCTAAAATGTCATTTATCTACTTATAAATATGAAAATACCCTTAAGACACTTTGGGCATTTTGTACATTCTTGGATTTTAGACTTCTAATAAAAATGAATGCTATTGACATAACTTTATGCAATGGGAAATGTATTAACTAAACTCGTCAAGGTCTTTTTAGTCATGGTTTTCAAGAAAACTGGTTCTTTCGAGAAGACCGACAGGGTAAACTCTCTGTAGCATCTTAGCATGTTCTCTGCAATACAGTAGAAAAAAATCATTAGCTATTCAAAGTAAAACTTTGAGCAAATGTTTCTAAGACATATTGACCTCCTTATAGTAAGGAAACGCATCTTGCATCTTTATATGTGCTTTGAAATACAATTTGTCTAAACTGTCTGAAGTAAATCAAAAAAATATCACTCAATCCTCTCAATAGAAACGGTAAATTTTAATTGTAGAACTTAAAACCTCACAATTAAAAGCTGTGTCGCTACTTAAAGCTAGCACAAACACAAGAACGAGAGTTCATGCATACAATCAGCTTTTCTACCACATCCAGAAGGGTTCTGCAGAACAGTCTGATGAATACAGTTCTACCTTTTAAATTTAGTTAGAAGGAAAAAGAAGTGGAATTTTCATGAAACATAAATTCCTCCATAGTCACTTTGATTTGTGAATGACTTTGTGATAATCCACATTTGATTAGTGAGAAAGCTAAAATGATGTTGATAATTCAAAGTATGCAAATAAAAAACATGATGACAAATAAATGCAAGCAGAGACTGAGAAAGGCTGTTTTTTGGATGGTTTTCTTTTTCTTCCTGGAGCAAGACATCTATGGGAAACCTTTTGATAAGCAAGCTCAGAATTTTTTACTTTCAATTGTAAAAAAAAAAACAAGGCATAGTATTTCACATTGCTAGTCAAACCAACAGGCAGACGAAAGAAAATATTAATGAATACCAACTACGTACAAAAGGAAAAAATAAGAGTGGAATTGAAAGAAAAATGACATACTTCTCAACACTATGTTCATGATTTTATACCAGATTGTCAGCTGTTTTACCTCAAAAGGGCTCCTTTTAGTCAGTGAGTCCATGTCAACGTATGCCAGATGAAATTCTAGCCTTTTGTCTGTAAAATCTGTTTTATAATCCCTCCTAATGAATCCAGTAGACATTTTATGCAGCTACATCAGCAGTTGTGTTTCATTCCATCATCCTTATCTGCCATTCAGAGGTGGATATGCTAGAAGGATTTAATCTGTGCTAACTGGTCAATCAGGAATCACTTCATTTCATTGGGAAGTGTGAAGGAGAGAAGACAGAAATGGTACACAGTGAATAAACAGGCCAGTATACCCTTGCACTAATCTTCTTCAGGAAGAGGATTAGGGCTTAAGGCAGACCTTCCCAATGGACTCTAAAAAATCTTGCTAAACTGCAGAAACCTGATTAGAATCACACCTCACAATTTTGAACAAATACAAGTATGCACTTATCACGGAACCTAAAAACTTTGGATTTCACATTGTCTGTAGCTGGGTAAACAGACTAGGTAAATTTCTCATCAATTATAAGGACAATTCGTATAAATTCAGTACTAAAATCCATACTCACAAAGCTGGGTTCTATTAATGGTGGTTCAACTAACAACGGCATGGTTAAGTTACTTCCCTTGACTTGCAGGAATGAGAAGTGTACCTGAAATAATGGCGGCAAATAGAGTCACTGCGCACCATTTATCTGTTGTTCCTCTCCTGGCCGGCACTGAGATGATTTAATATTGTTTCTATTGCAATAGGGAGGAGAGGCACCTTTGTCTGGTAGATGAAGAGCCCAAGAGAGGATTTGAAAGGGATAAAAGAGAATACTAATGGCAAAATCACATATATTAATTTTCTGGTGTCAAGTAAACACTGCACTAGAACTGTTCCTGAGAAAAAGACATTACAAAGGTTTCAAAAGCATCCCTGAGAAAAAAGAGGTTTCAAAGATTATCTTATTACAGGTAAATGTCCAGGAATAAGCAACTGCATATTTGTTAGTGCCGAATCTGTCCTGCAAAGGATAAATTTAGCAGAAGTTTTGGGGTATGTCTGTTGTCAGAAGGGAAAAAAAGCTACATTGGCTAATTTGAATTAGACACATCAAGTTTAAATAGTGTTTAAGATCTGAAAAGGAGCCCAAGATTGAAACTTAGCTTCTAGTCCTAGTTAAAATGGCCAAATTAAAACTGCCAAACTCAAGCAAATTCTCTGTCCTCACTGCTATTTTAGATCAAGTTAGTTAATTTAAAATGTAACTTTTATACGGCAGCAATAAATCTGAATTCCTACCTTCTTCTCCTTAATGGACATTTTCCAATGTCTGCCTCTCTGAGTTCTGCTTGATGAGGCCTCTTGGCCTCACCATACCTTGGAACAAGAAACAGCAATGAAATGATTTGTTTCAGGGACATCAGTATATGTGCCCAATCCTGCTTAGTGTCAACGAGGTTACCAGCATGTGGTTGATGTTTGTGTCAAGGGATCTGAACCTGACATAAATGTGACTGATTGTTTTCTTTCTTGATTACCCGTCACTATTGAATTCAGTGTTGGGGTACCCACTGAAGGAGGCATTCCCCAAAGAGGACATTTCTCTTCTGACTAGGTCTCCTCTGCGTCAGAGGTAATATGAACCAGCTCTTCTAGAAAGTACAGTAATCTAGGAAAGTGCACATCTCATCTTTCACATCTGCTACCGGGATTTAATACTAGTTATTTACCAAGCAGGGACCCGATTTATTCCAAGAAGAAGGATTAATTGTGCTCATTAGTCAATGACATGCATCAGGCACATTCAGGAAGATTCTTTTACATAATCTGTCACAAATTTAAGGATTAACATAGAGGTAGGTCACAAAGAGTTTCTCTGCCTTTTTATTTTTAAGTGGAAAATAATTCAAAAAAGGAAGGTGAAGATTTTTTTTTCACTGAACAGTTTGAAGACAATGGTGTTTGAAGGTCTAGAGTCCAGACAATTTCTGGATTCCATTTGTATAAGGGGAAATCAAAAGAAAAGCAGCTGTTGGGCAGCTTATCCTAGTTATACTTGTTCCCCTTTTACCTCCTTTCATGTCCTTTTATTTAGCCAGTGCTGAGTTTTTCAAAGAATCATAGAATGATTTTAGTTGGAAGGGACCTTAACGATCATCTAGTTCCAACCTCACTGCCACAGGCAGGGACACCTCCCATTGAATCAGTTTGCTCAAAGGCTCAATCCACTGAAAAGAATGCCTTACCTAGACTAGCGCCTGAACACACATCTTGTGAGAGATGAAGTCTGAAGGAGAAACAGGCAAATATGCAGGTCTCACTTCTTTAAGAAAACAGGCTAAAAATACATGTATCAGACACAGCCTGAAGTGTTTAAAAGAAGATTAAGAAATACCAAACTGAAAGCAGCTAGGAATAAGTTTTCTGAACAGTATCAAACTTCACCAAAAATAAAGCAAAAAATTAAGGAAAAGTTCACATCTCCTCTATTTTAGCATTACTAAAGGATATATATATTCATTATTTGTTCCTTTCAAAATAACTGGTTTAATCCAACCATTTCTTAAAACAGTCTTAATTTTTCCTTTCACTAGCACTGGAAGTTTCAAGTATCTAATTTCAAGTGTTGTCTAAAGGTCTAATAATTTATTTATTGTATTTGAAATAACTAACCACCAGAAATTGTAAGTTTGTGAAGTAAATGAGTACAGATGCAACAAAATGAAAAACAGAGTAACATTTCTGACGAAGTAAAATTAAGCAGCCACAGAAAGAGGCATCCAGCATCCCTGTATAAAAAACTAGTGCAGTTGATGCAAACTGTAGCAGGCCCACAGACTGCAATGAAGTTACGTTAAATTATACCAGCTACAAAACCGTCCCCAAGCATTATAGTCATGTTCTGTTAAATATCAATCTACAATGCATTCCAAAACGCAGCTTCTCATTTAGACAAGCCTCCTCAAGGAAGATCACCCTTATAAGACATGACTGCCACGCTGTTTCTGATAAAAGGCAGGCAGTAAGGACACCGTTTTGCTAACATTGTGACAGCATTTCATAGAGGTTGAACTAAAGGCAACTGGGACAGGCTCCACATAGAAACAGCAGCACAGTAAATGAGATACTCAAACAGCTTTCTTCAATCATTCTAAACAAAACCTAGACCACAGTCTACTAATCAGTAAAATAGCACTATTTTTCTTCAAACAGGTAAAATGCTAGATTTTCTATTAAGTTAATATAAGTCACAATAAACATGCATTTATATTTAAGCACTGCTGTTTCTGGATTATGTTAGTACTCATAGTATTCATGCTACTAGAGCCCAAAATATCTTTCTGTTTAACATAATAAAGAAATTGCTCCTGACTAATAAATCTGTACAAAAATGCAGTCTCTGCCAAGGTCAGCAGTCACTGTTGAGTACATACCAGGGGTACAATTTAAAGCCACCTGAGAAAGTTCTAATTTACACAATCTATTTTTCCCCTAAAATTTCAAAATTTAAAGGAAAAAAGTAACAACTTTAAAGAGTAAATAAAGAATACAACAGCAGCTATTTCAGTGAGAATGAAGGCAATGAGCCATATCTCACACACTCCTCCTCACTTTAAATTATGGGACTCCTCTAAGTATGCCAAGCATGAACAAATCGAGCAAGTCCAACTAAACATTTTAATTTTTCTTTAGTAATATTATTTAAGAAAGATAATTAAAAGAACGTTTTGTTCCCAATGTTCCCCTTCTCTGAATTCATTGTTCAGTCAGTAAGTAAAAATATTCTCTATTATTTGTGCTTTTACATATCCTTCTTAAATTGACAGAGTACTAATACACTGTGCCTTATGCAGTTTTAGTAACTTTTTTTGCAAGAATAAAAAAGGAGAAAATCACCTCCTAACTTTAGTATCACTGAGTGGCTTTATATGGGTACTGTCCTCTCCTTGAAAACAACACCAACACAAATTGCTGGTGCAAAAGAGGACAATGGGAATTTTGTTGCTGCCTTTACCATCACCAAAATCTCACCATTTATTGATGCCAAAAAAAAGGTGATGACTGCTCTTAAATCCTCCAAACAGAAGAGTTCAGTGTTTTCCACTCAACTTATCCCTCAGCATGCGATACCAACAACAGTAGTGGATGAAGAATATTTTCAGAGCACCACAAACAGAGGCATAAGCACCACTTTTTTTTGCTTCTCCTGTCCTTTTTATTCAAGCACTCCATACCTATTATTCATTACAATACCTTACCATAATAATTACAACATAAAAATAAAGTCAATTCTGTGCTATCAATGAAATATTTGCTGCTTCCTCAAGTGTTTGCTATTCTTCTTTCAAGCACCATATCTGGAATTGCACCACAGTTCATAAAATCAAATATCTCGATTTTTGCTAAAGTAAGTCTAAATATAACAAAAAGTCTGAGAAGCTCTAATCCACATTATCCATGAAGACTAAAAGCCAAAAAAAAAAGGAAATAACCAAATGGAAGCAAGATAAAGACTGAAATCTAAAATCATTCTTACAATTTTTATGCAAAGTCTGAAATTTTAGTATGACAAATCTATGTGCAACTTTTTTACGGCATGAAAACAGCATATTGATGGAAAAACAAGTGCTATTACACATGCATAACACATAAAACATGAAAACTATCATTAGATAGCACACTTCCAGAAGCAAGTGCCAGGTGATATGAGTATGAGGACTACCAGGATTACAGACTACAGTGGACATAACTTATGGAACTGAGCAAAGCCTTGAATCTACAATCACAGAATCATAAAATCACTGAAGTTGGAAAAGATCTCCAAGATCATCAAGTCCAACTGCCATTTGGCTTCTGATATTATACCAGCATCAGTCTAAGAAAAGGTGGTGGGCTCTAAAAGAAATTTAATCCAATCCACTTCTTGTGGAGTGGGTGATAATGCATCAGATAAACATCTGAAGACGGATAAATAAAGTGAATTAATAAATAATGAGTTCCTTAGTATTTCTCTCTTCAGTCATAAGCACAAACTTTGAAAGTGCAACCAGTACAATTTGAATTAATTTAGAAAACAACATTCAGCAGTTTTTGGAAGTGCCTGAAAAAAAAAGGCAAAATATCTAACTACTTCAAATCAGTATGCCTTATATTACTTCTTTTATAACTCATTTTCATTACCCATTATAAAAAAACCCACACAAATTTCTTTCTGGATTACAGAATATTATCCAGAATAGTTGCATAATATTTATGGCTACTCATGAGCATGCCCAGTTTGTTGATAAACTGCCTTCATATCATTGGGGGGGAAGAGGAAATTGAAACCAAAACCAAAAAGCAGTTTAATTATCTTAATTAATTCCAGCTTTCCAAAATAATGCAGAATGCTATTGAATATTTAACAAGCTATACAAACCAAAATACATTTATGCTACATAGTACACAATGGAACGCAGTGGAAAGGTACTCTTTTAGGCTCTTTGTAAGTCACAATTGAAGATAATCGCAAGCGAGATCACGTGTGCTTTGCAAATAGGCAGTTTTCATTATGTATGTTAATTGCAAGCTATAGGTTATTAATAATGAGAACAAAAGCACATTTATAAAACTGACTTCTAACCCAACGAAGACAGTCTAGGATACATGCAACCAAGAAACTATCCTGCTATGGAATTAACGGTCTTGGGCTCCCTATATACATTCACTCCTTTTTAACATATTGGTCCAACTAACTAAACTAATTAGTTCAAAGTAAAAGTGCAACCTGAGGGACCCTCATAAGGAATGTAAACTAAACGGGTGGGGAGGTCTGTAGGTGTCAATCAATAACAAAATGCAAACTGTCAAGCTTGCTTTGCTAACAAACTGTCACATCAACAATATGCAGTTAATGACTACAAATTAACTGTATACCAGATGCCTGACACTTTGTTATGACACTTAGCAAGCTAGTTGACATTTGGGTGATCAAAGCTTCTTTAATTACACTTCGTACAACACGTGCAACCTTTATGCTAATGTCCACATACTCCTTAGAGCAAGACTGTTCCAGTGGCAAAGATTGGGGTTTTGGGTCTCTGGAACATTCGTAAATCTGGATTTCAACTGAAACAAAACTGCTGGTACGCTTCACGTCATTATTCAGTATTATCACCTTATCTAAAATAACTCTTTAACTTGATGTACTATACCATATTCACTCACTCATAGACACCCTCTGTGTGAAATAATGCACTCTCAAACAGCGTTAATAATATCTATAAAAGAAAGAAGCATTAGACACACTGCATTTAAAAGCATCTCTGTGTTCAAACTGTCTATTGTCAATGCTACATGTTGATAAGTCTTTCCTAACCTAAATTAACCATACTCATCACCCAACCAAACACAGGACACAGAATTAGCAACTTTTTTAATTTAGCTAGCACTTGTTATATAGTTGGGCATGTTTATGGCAAAGATATAAACTAAAAGCAGCGCCAGGTTTGTAACTTACTGTTAATACAAGCAAATTCATTGGCTTACTGTATTGTCATGAAGGTTTGTCTCCAAAAATTTTAATTTTCCTGGTCATTCCTTAAAATGAAGTCCCACATTACACAGAAACTATATGCAAGTTGATGACAAAATATTTCTAAGGGTATTGTAGGAAAAAAAACCACAATTCTAAATACTAAGGAATTCCCTTACTAAGGGAAAATAGCCGTTAAAGCAAAACATAATGTTAAAAGTAATATCTCCATTCCTGCTTTAGACAAAAGTGATTCTTGGAAGAAATACTACAAATTCGTAAATTCAAATGGTTCTTTTCCATCCCAGACACCTAACTCAAATTCTTAAATACACAGTTATTCAAATTGCATTAACACCTTTTAACACAACTTACCAATTCAGTTTTTACCATACAGCCTTTGTTTCATTGGATGTTAACCCTGTGGAATGTTAACCACTACAATTACCACAACGCACCAGAGGAGATCAACTCTATGGAGGGCTGGTATCTTTGGGTAAAGTTTTCAAATCACATGAAGCACTGAAGCTGGGTTTTCACGTCTCAGTTGCCCACAAGTTGGTTTATTTTTCTGGATCTATGTGAGCTGATAACTTGCTTTTCTGTGAAGTCACAGCTCTGTCCAGTTTCTGTCCCAGCTATGTAGTTCTAATAAGCCAAATCCTTTACACCATTCTTGGAGGCATGCTTGCATCATAACTTGTATGGATCACATGACCTGACCTGATCAGTAGCAGTCTAAAGCATAAGCATCTCCATCTGTGCTTATCATTCCTTACCCTCAACCGAGAGGAACAGGAAATGCGCTGCCCAGGGAGGTGGTGGAGTCGCCGACCCTGGAGGTGTTTAAGGGGAGACTGGATGAGGCACTGAGTGCCATGGTTTAGATGATGGGTTCGTGTTAGTGTTGGGTTATAGGTTGGACTTGATGATCTCAGAGGTCCTTTCCAACCTTGTGATACTGTGTGATCTATTCTAGATTTTCATATCAGGAGCAGATGAGCAGTGCTCTGGAAGTGTTTATCCCTTCTACAAATACAAAGAGCTGTCTGCCTTAAGGCTTCCAGTACGATCTACTAAAGACCCTTCTATGCAGGCATATACAGGGTCATGCAAGAAACACCTGTAGGTTGTCTATAGAGTAGCCTGGCAAAGCTACTCATTGATGCATCCACCTATTGATCTAGAAAGCAAATTCGAGCTCTTCAATGTTTGGCATACCACAGCTATTCAAAACCATCTTAACAATTCCTATGCACAGTCAACGACAACAGGAAGAATATTAAGCCCAGATGCTTCCTAACTGAGTGTGGGATACAAAAAAAGAGTAGTCAGGGCTGAAAATGAGAGCTTGACCACCCATCTAGATCTACTGTGTGAAGAATATCATTTTTTTGTTTTCCAGGACCCAGATCTTTAGGTTCCAAGAGAGAGAACAATGCCCTCATGACTCATATATGGTATCAAAGCCATGTAAGTGAAATTATTTATCCCCTTCTGTGTATTCTTATCCTTGATTATTCCACGCTGGATACTGCTTGTTTGTGTCATATTCTAATTTATGGTTAAAAATTGTGTATTCATCTGCCTTTCAAAACTGTATGTCATCCAATGACCACGGATACGCATGCCTTTTATTAGAAACCCTTTTAAAGCATCATCCATCACCTATAAAGAGCAGTACAGAAACCAAAAAGCTGCAGAGACAATCACAGAGAAACATAAAGTCGAAGCCTGTTGTGTGAATTCCCCATGCAATGCTCAAGACTTAATGGGTCTGCAGTGATACACTTCTGAATACCATTTAACCCTGCTATCAAATCCAAAAGATCTGCTAATTGTTTAGCTTTTTTCTGCAAGGCAGCAGAAATACAAAGTAAAACTAAAGAAAAGTAGAGTTTCATCTTCACTCTTACTATGTTTACAAGCACCACGGCACAAAGACAGTTCTAGCTGTTGCCAGTTAATCTTTAAAAAATATTTATTTCAAAATTAGGTTTTGAAAAAGCCCAGCAGCTGTAGGTCCAAATCTGTACTCAGTTCTTTCCTATATTCCTTTTGGTAATGACAGTGTGATTCTATTCCATAGTCATATAAAAAGTAAGATTTGTGACAAATCTGATTTCTGAAGTTCTGCACATTTTATCAGTTTTGGGTTTGGTTTGGAGATTCTTAGTACAAAAAACACCACACTTTGGCTTACAGAATAAGACAAGTATTCTTTAATAAGAATCCCAAAGTTTAACTTTCTTCTTATTATTTGCACTTAAATTAATCTGGGGTAATCATTTTTAGTCCTTCTAGTCTAAATAAGTAAAAAAGGAAAACCATCAAACTTCACAACAGCACAACCCATAAACCTTAGGGAAGCTTATTTTCTTTCAACTTTAAAAAATCTTACTCAGATGAAAGGCAGATGTTTTAGACTGAGGATGATTACGCAACTGATATAATATCCATGGTTATCTATTAGGGAAAATAACAGAATTATCATTTCCATTATTTCCTATATGCTGCTATAAGCCATGCAGTAATAATTCTGTAAGTTTCCTAATATAATTTTAAGTGCTACATGTTTGAAAAAAAGTAAAAATTATATGAATATATCCACTTATGAGAAAAGCTTTCACTGATTAGAGCTCATTTCCCTAATATACAGATTTCTAAAGACAGCTCTATTTTAGTTATGTAAAGCATGTAGAAATTGGCATGTGCTCAATCACAGCTGAATCTGAAATTAGCCTGTCATTTTAGACACCATACTTTGGGAGTGGGAGAGGGGAAGTTCCTCCAGGAAAACTTTTCCTGGACATTAAAATGGCTAACGCTCCTGTGGCATGACACCCTTTTGCAGCAAGATGATATTGGTTTATTATTTTCAACTTCATTTTCCAGGAAGAAGCAAGCAGAAGAATACTATTTCTTCACAAAAGACCCAAAATGGTTCTTGTTCTCTTTGCAGAATAAAAAGAGAAATGGGCAATTCCAGGTATGAATCATCTCATCCATTGTAGTCAAAGAAATTCCTATTTCTTTTCACTCAGTACAAAGGTAGACAGCTCAAATATTGGTATCTGAATAGCAGATACCCAAGTACGGCCAGATGAATCCTACCTCAGATAGCAAATGGCAAAGCCATGCATCTATTTTGAATTTTTGCAGGACAATCGTCTAAATTAAAAGTAACTCAGCAAATATCTTAAAAATCAGTCTCAAAATCATAAGGAAGTTAGTTAACCAAATATCCCATCTTTCTATCTCATCTTGCAGCCTCTGAAGAAATATGAACTTTCTGACTCAAGTAAGAAGACACACAACTGCAGGATTGTTTTAATTCATATGCATACATATATATATTATACACATATAGTCTCTTGTGTGTGAAAAGTATTTTTGGGGCATTTTCAGTTCAGAAGAAGCTAAGTATCCTCTCATTAATTGAAATTATAAACAATAGAAAGAGTTAGCCTCATTACTGCCATGTTTAGCTTATTTATCCCCATTTCCTGAGGAGAACATAACTAGAATTTTTTCTTCTGATTAAAACAGGCACTGACTTTTTCAAGCTGTAAAAACAAAACCTATCTTCGAAAACTGCTTAAATTTGTCTATCATTGAATTCTTACTTGATGAGAATTCACAGACTTTGAGAAAAAAATATTTCAGGTCACTGTATGAAAACTGAATTTTAAAGAAAAGCTTTTCATCAGTTAACTAACCCCCCTGACATCCAAGCAGCACGCACATAATGATACTAAAGCTCACAATGGAACTTCAGAGGGCTATCAAGTCATGAAAGATCTCATAAAAAGGCAAGTGATTAACTTATTTAAACTGAGCGGGAATAGGAGTCAAAACAACCTCTCCCTCATTTCTTCTCACATACACAGCATCTTGCTCTGAAATAAACTGATCTCACTATTGATACTGGATCCATCATTTACCAGAGAATAAAACAAAATTTAGCTGATTTAGTTGGTTCATAGAACACAATTTGGCTGCTCATAAAAGAGAAAACAATTAATTCAGAGAACTATAAATTGATAATGTGAATTCAGGCTTACAAATATGAAAATTCTTTTTTCAAAAATATGTCAAATGTGATGTTACTGGTTTACATCTCTGTATGCATTTCCATAAAACTATTTATAAATAACTTCTTGGTTTACACCTCGGTATATTTAATGGCACTTTAAAAACAAATATTTAAAAGAACACAGCCTTCCAAAAAACAGTACTCACTGAAATTAAAAAGCCCCACAGCAGCTTGTTAATGTGTTCTTAATCACGACAGAAGTAGTTTGTGGGGTACATTACAGTTGCAATACAGTTAAGAGGATGAATCCATAGCAGATGAAAGTTTGCTCTCAATTCATTACCTGTAATAAAATCTATTAGATCAAGCAAAAGAGCTTGAGGAAGGGAATGGTAAATAAATACATGAAGTTCCAAAGAAAATAAAGGCATTAAAGGACAACCATTTAAAGGTTTTATGTCAGTTAACAGATCTATAACAAGTTCAAAATAGTTAAGTAGGAAAAATACTTGTTTCACAATATGTAACCTGCTTAGGATGTTTTTATCTAAATATGAACATTTTACAGGTTTGCAGGACAATGCAACCATTTTAAAATACACAACACAAAGAGGCTTTGACTTATAGTGCCAGGTTTGTGCTTATGGAGAAACATTTTAATAAATCACTACGCTATCTATGGAACTGAAAAACAGAGCTCATTCTCCCAACAGGCAGTGTATGGACTATGGAAGTATAGTCCACCATTCTGCACAGTCCTCAGTATTCTATAACCAGTACCTGATGTTCTGTATATATTAGTAACCAGCATTTATTTTTCTCCTGAAGTTAAACATGAAAAACAGTCAGATATTCAAGTGCTGTGGTTTTTTACTGCTTGTTGACTTGTCACATAAAACAGGATCCCGGGACACAATACCATAATACAAAGGTAAATCATTCAGGCTCTACATGTCCTTGACTATCACACAGCTATCTTCTCAATTATTGTTTATCTTTCCATCTCCAACAGCAGTTAAGGCTAGACTGTTATTTGGGGCAATACTAAGGCAGAGACTCCAGTCTAGCACTTTCAGTGACAGCTTCAGTAATTAATAAATAAATTAATTAATAAATAAATTAATTAATAATCTTCACCTGAAAAGTACAGGCAGATAAAGATTATGTGCAGAAATTTGCTGTGCTGTCCCCATGCCCCGCTCCATTGTATAACTATTATAAACAGTACACACTAAGGATCTGTGAATTTATTGCACAATGTTAAGCTTTCTCACTCACACTATATTTACATATGAAGTGCTCTCCTTTCACTTAGGTCTCAGTATCTGCAATGCAGAAACACACATATGGCACAGCCATCCCATACATAACAAGTGACAGGACAAGAGGCGATGGCCTCATGTTGTGCCAGGGGAGGTTTAGATAGGATATCAGAAAATATTAGAGTGGGGAAGCATTGGAAGAAGCCGCCCAGGGAACTGGTGGAGTCTCCATCCCTGGAGGTGTTCAAAAAGCATGCAGACATGGCTCTTAGGACATGGTTTAGCAGGCACGGTGGTGCTGGGCTGATAATTGGACTGGATGATCTAAGAGGTCTTTTCCAACCTTAAGGATTCTATATACTTCTTCATAACTAATGGTGAAACACAGGAACTTCTACAGTTTCCTTCATCTGACCGGTTTTGAACTCCTTTATAAAAAAATGAATAACATCTTAAAAATATAGTTCCTTGACTATCAAGTGAAAGATCACTGGTCTTTGGTTCAGACAGAGAGTTGTACACTGTACACATAATTCCAATCATCCTGTTCCACCAGTACTTATCAATGTATTTTGAAGGCTGCAGGTACAGATCCTATTGGTGGGATATACAGGAAACTTTCTTCATCATCCAGTTATGGCCGATATGTAAGGTATGTATTATCTAAGAAATAGCATAAGAGTATGAGAAAATGCAGAGACAGTGCTAGAGGATTGTGTGAAGCAGAAAGAAACAAACCTAGTGCTGTCTTTCATATTGCCTTTAGAAAAGAGTTCCTGAAGTGGACCACAACCAGAACTACACTTGCATTGTCTTTCAGAGGGAAGTATTCGGTTTATCCCAAAAGAATACACAAAAAGTGGTAGAGTATGGGTGATCAAAAGCAAAAGGAGAGCTATTCTACAGCATAAGAATGCCCAGCGACACAAGCTCTAACTAAGGCACCATACAGAAAACTAAAAAACCCACAACTTTCTAGGTAATCATTTAAGAGATGGTGAAGAAAATCTACCAAAGAACACAAATATTTTAAAAATATTTTGAGATTTTCTTGTTAAATAGACTCAAATTTGACACCTTTTACAACTATTTTAGTTGTCTAATACTCTAAAATATGGCTTTTATGAAAACATTCATCAAATATGTAAAATTGCACTGACTGTTTTAATACAAATATGTATTATATAAATATATGTATATACAAGTGTAAACGTATACATATCAGTACATAAAAGTATTGTATACATTATGGAGACACAGCTAACTGATTTTTTAAATGTGCACTCTAAAATGCTAGTATTTTAGTACTGCAAGTATTTAAATTACTGCAAGTAAAGTTTTCAAGAGTGTTTTTCCAACTACATTGTGAGTGTACCATTAGCTTGTCTCACTCATGTTAGATATCTGTTTACGCCATGAAGTTCAAACAAACATGTGACTTCTTTAAATTCTAAGCAAGCAATTTGTAGGCTGCTCATCCATTATCTCCAAGCACACTCTCTGTACAAGGTCTACTGAAGTAATGGTCCTTTCATCAAAGCCTAATGGTTTGTTTCAAATAATCAAAGTAGTGTTTATATCACTGTCCTCAGGTGCAACCATTTTGTTTCCAGGAGAATGGTATAGTACATGCTAATGTCACAAGTGATAAATCAAAGTCACTACATTTGTTTCTCTACCTTAACCGATCTACTCTGTGTCTTCAACAACAGCAACAAAAAGAATAACCCTGGCATTTGCACTCTGTAGTCTATTCCGAGAGCATGAGTAATTTTGCAGGTAGTAAAACATTGCATGTAAAACAACTCACTCATTCCTTTCTTCTACTATTAACAAGTACAGCTGGACTTATAAGTGAACCAGCACTGCTGTTATCTGAAGCAGGATAGGAAGCTGTTTCTCCCCACTACATCTCATGAATCCTGAGACTATTTTTATGCAACATCCTGCTTTTGGTTAAATACAGTATGTCTGATCAACTTAGTTCTCCAGAATTCAACATTAGAAATTTTAAACTTAGTCACTGCAGAAGGGGAAGAACACTGCAACTTTCTTAACTGGACAAAACAAAAATTGAACTCACTTGACTGATACTTTGGAGGATCTCAGACAACTCAATAGATATACAGAGCAGAAGTTAAGTTAGATCCACAACCACATTTTCCTTTCTTTATTTTTGTGACATTTTGTTGCAACATCAGTAGAAGTTTTGTATATCTACAATAAGACAGGAACTTCAAATATCCTGTGCGCCATGTTGGATTTGGTGTAGTAATTACTCTGGTGATGTTATTCTCTACCAAAAATGTGCTGGGAAATGCACAAGCAAGCAATGCCTTCCATCCAACAGGAAGCAGAAGCTGCATAGCCAACAATCATGCCCCATTTTCAATTAAAGGAATGACACCGATAGCAGCAGTAGGAGATTCTGTCAGTCCTGTTAGATACAGGGTGAGAGCCGCCTATATAAACAACCGACAGGGCTGAGAATCATGGAATAAGACGGGAATGATGATGGACAAGGGAGCTGGGGTGGACCAAAGATTTGCTTTATGGGTCTAAGTGTAAATCGTCATCATCATCATCCAATATCCAAGGAAAGCTAATACTCACAATTCGTTCAAGAAAGCAAGCAGGAATAGTTGCACAGTCAGGTGAAGAATGTACTTAATACACTGTTGGGCCTTTGGTAATGCTACCACACTGAACACATTCGAAAAATATCATTAAAATTGTGAGTTACAGCAAAACAAACAAAGAAAACTTTTCCATCCATTTAAGTTTGAAAATCTGAAATGCAAGATTAATTGGGAAGCAAGCAGCTCACCTGCACTCCAGGTCTTCTCATGATACCAGTCTGCTTCCTAGAAGTCAAAACTTGGTAAATTGCCCAGATATGACAGAGAGCACCTCAGGAGTTACTGTGATGTTGTTGCACATCCTGACACACAGAAGAAGGTAAATCAAAATCTAAAAATAAAATACCACTAATAAAATCGAATTTGGACAATTTTGTCTTATGACACTCCCTATTATTTAGCATTCACTTTGAAATACAAAAGCATAAGGAAAAAGAAATCAAAAAATATTTTCAGAGATGCTATGCCATATTGAGATACCAAAAATGTTTTTTTCAAATTGTCATCAAAAAAAATGAAAGTGTATTTGAAAAATTTTTTCCTGGGTTTTGCCCCAGAAGTTGATCTATAGTTTTTTTATCTTAAACCCCAAGTCTGGCTGTAAATATTAGGACTTTCGGTTTTAACACAGATCTGGATGTCTGCATGAGCAAGTGGAATTAAATATCATGAAGAAAACATGGAGCCTGAGGAGACTGCAGAGAAAACAGTTCTGAATCATTTTGCTTTATTCTCTGTAAGCGCTAGTTCTGTTTTTCTCCCAGGTCTAGCTGTTGATGCAAGAGATAAGCAGACATAAATGTGGTGTCATCTCTACTTAACAGGAAGCATAACAAGAAAAGAAATGGTCAAGAAGGAAAAGCTGAAGAAAACACGGTCATCAGGAAGAACTAAGAACAGTAGTTAGCTGAGTCTTAGGAGAGAGGTCTGGAAAGCATATGAAGGCCGGTTCGGTTTCTCTTTCCTATTTGTTTTCTCTCAACTGCTTCAGTGGCAGAAGGACAGAAGATGCCTACTCAGAACCAGCTAGGGTAGGATAGCATCTGGGCAGTAGATACCAAACTGAGTCACTCACTGATAGCTTCACTCTACCGAGGAAGCAAGCAGGCGCGTGAGCACTGACACAGGGAAGCATTTTAATGGCTTCTCTACCCATTTGCTTCTTCAGCCATCCTCAGCCCTTCAGCTGTTCAAATAGGCAACTCTTGCCCTGCCTCTTCACTTCTGGAGTCAGTTGCTTCACTAGATGGTTTCAAGAATCTCAGAAGTTTCTGAAAGAAAAAAAATGGTGCCAGAAGAGCTATCCAGCTAAGGGGATAATAATTGGGAGCACTATGATGCAAAAAGTCAACAGGTTAAGAAAAAAACCGTTTCTAACTCTTCTCTGTGCATTTCAAGGCTATTACCCAACATGTTAAGATGTATCATATAGAATCTTAGAATGGTTCTAGTTGGAAGAGATCTTCAAGACCATCCAGTTCCAACTTCCCTGACACTGGCAGGGATATCTTCCACTACATTAGATTGCTCAAACCTTCATCCAGCCTGGCCTCGAACACCTCCAGGCATGAGGCAGCCACGACTTCTCTGGACAACCTGTGCCAGTGCCTCACCAACCTCACAGGAAAAAAATTTCTTCCTAATATCTTACCTATATCTCCCCTCTTTCATCTTAAAACAAGTTTACCCTCATCCTATCACTACAGTCCTTGCTAAAGAGCCCTTCCTCAGCTTTCTTGTAGGCCCCCTTTAAGTACTGGAAGGCTGCTGTAAGGCCCCAAGAAATCATACAAAGAAGAACAAAAATCTCCTCTAGCTAATTTTACTGAACACAGAACAAATTCCACAATGGAAGTGTGAATAAGTTGATTAAATCTGACATTAAAAATACATTCCTACCAACTAGCTTTCACAACAAAAACTAACTTTTTGAAAAATAAAAGGAAGCACTGGATATAAATTCTCTTCAGTTCATTAAGGTGGGTATTCCATTCAGCTAAAAAAGCCTTGAAAACAAAGACTTACTTGGCCAGCCATCTAACACTAAGTAGTGATTAATTTTCTACTACCACACTCCCTATTAGTATTACTCCCAAATGTTCATTTTAATTTAAGTACTTTCTGATTCATGAACAAGGGAATAACATACAGCTATAAAAAGGTAATCCAATCCTAAAATGGCCTTAACCCCCATAATCTGCACTTCAATGGCAAGGGAAACTGTATAGTTTTGAAACTGTAATCAAGATTTTTTTTCAAACACACACACTGGAGCTGTCCTTTGCTCCCATCACTTATTAGATTACAATAAAACGACCATGCTCTCTTTATGGTGGGAACACAGCGACCCTGGGGTGATTTATAATCTTGTGAAACCCTGTCCACACTGCTGACCAGACTATTTTTTCTTTTTGGAGGTCGCTATCTGTTTCTTCAACTGATGTCTTCCTGCTGTGACAACACTGTTGGATAGCTGTCAGCACATAAGTATTTTTCAGGCTACGTATTATCTCTGCACACACTTCTTGTGGGTTGTTGGTTTTTTTTACTCTTGAAAGCATTTCTGTGTTTGGTGTTTAGACAGAAAAAGGCTCATTCTAGGAATTTCTTATTAGTCTGATGCCTAACTCAGAGAAGACAACTAAACAGGAAAATAATTAAGTGGATCTCTTACTGACAGAAATAATACTATTTCCACTAAACTTATAAAACTACTAGTGATTACATATCGTGCTGCAAACTTCTTATCAAATACGTTTTTCCACTTCAGGAATAAAATATTTAGACTGTTCATTGATAAAACAGAAAATATTTCATATATTAACTAAATACAAGTTTTAAGAAATGCCTGTAACATTTGCAAGCAGGAAAAAGGAGACAAAGAAGCAGATAACGTACATACAGTACATTAGAAAATCTAAAGAGGGGAACTTTCACAAACATTGAAATACATACACAATTCTCTTATTAAATAAATGTACCTTGAGAAAATATTTTTGAAGTTTACCCTCCTTCAGCATACTTTCTATACAAAGTAAATCATGGTCTGAGGTATGCTTATTTCATGCATTTTAATTGAAAGCATTGCTAATTTAACTATCTACAAATATTTTTAGCAATATAATTTAAAATAAAACTTAATTTGACATAGTGCACATTTTAACCCACAGCATTTTAAAAACAAACAGCACTAAAAGTAAGTATAATTTTGTGTTTCTCCTAAAATGAGTTAATATTCATTTGACTTATGCACTGAAAAATCAATCATTAAAGATAAGTTAATTAGAGCCAAACAGTGCCTTTCTTATGACCCCTGGGCAAGACATCCTCAGCTGAAAGTTTATGATGATAATAGCCTCCTAAACTGCCACTGCTATGTCAGGAATTCGGTAAACTGTCACGGGTTCCACACTATACAGCACTGATTCCCTTGTATCCCTACTTCAGACAGTACATGGATAGGTTACAGAAGATGCCTCCTTCCAGATCTGACTGTCCATTTAACAAAAGTTTTAATTTGGTCATAATTAGAACTTCATCCATTATTGGCAACACTTGCACTGATCTGAACGTTGCAAGATTTTTCCTTCAAAGTTAATGCTTAGATGATCCACACAGTACCTACTGGGTCCTATCTTTCCCTATCCAAGCTAGCAGCATTTCAAAACAATTTTCAATGGAAGTACAAATCAGGTAACCATCACTTGAAACAATATTAGAAAGCTGTGAGTAAATATAATCAGTAATTTAATTATGCACAAAACTTCAAAAACTTTCTTCATATGATAGACCGTAGCTAAACATATAACAGTCTTTTACTGGGAATTTAACTGTTCAATATTCTAGCACGGACAATAAAATATAGCATTTCAATCAGCTGTGCCCAACAATTTCTTCACCTGCCAAATATGTGGTTTAGGAAAATAAAATTATAAAATTATGTGCATTCTTCACAATATTGCACTTGATATTTAAAAATTAAATAGGCTTAGGCTGGAGTTAACACCAGCTATTCTTTATTGTTTTATTCATCACTGTAAGCTGTTTCAGAAGGATAAAAAAAGTATTTCATTTCATGAAGATAAGGACAAATTGATAATTGTAGCAAATAAGTCAGGTTGTCCTTTGCTCTCAAGGAGGTAACCTACTGTTTCACTCCTCTAAGGACTTGCTTAATAAGATGAACAAAATCTCCGGAAAAAAAAAATCAATTAAAATGGAAAAAAGTCCCTTAGGATGAAGTTAGTTTGGCAGTCCATGCACTTCGCAATCATTCCTTCAGTTTGTTCTAAGTAATATATACTTACTGCATGTTTCTAAGCAGTACTTTTTTTTCGGTAACAAGGCAGTTTCAGAACCAAACACTGAAAACCGATGCTGAATCAGCAAGGGTTGCTGAATAAAAGAGGTGTTAGGAAGTAAAATATCTGATACATACAAAAACATGATTGGAAACAAAATGCATATTCCTAGGCTGGAACATGACAAGTTAGTAGAAGGTGCTAATATTAAGATACTTATATATTGAATCACCTACTTATTAGTCTTTCCAAGCAACGGGCCTTTATATTGCAGTATGTATGGGGGTGGGGCAGAGAGGTTATCCATTCGTTCCACAAACTACAAAAGGCATTCCTGATCTGCAGTCATGAATAGCCACCAATGAATCCCATCTTTGAAGGACAATCAAAGAACAAAGCAGGAAAGCCAGGAATAATTTCTCTTAAGCACTCTTGTCCTATTTGATGTTAATTTAAATTTATTTTTTCTCTTTCATAAACCAAATTAACAAAAATATACCTACTTTTTAGATCCATTAGATTAATCACTACCTCAGATTACACTGCAGGTATATACTTTTGTATTACAGCACTTGTCACTAAACCCTGAACATCAGTCCCAAAGGCTGGCCCAACACAAATTGGCAAATTATATTTTGTTCATCAAAAATTTCCCACCCAGTGTGTTCTGTATTTAAACACAGGTAAAGAAGTTCTGTATATATTATTCCTTCCACTTCAGACTGTGGCTGCATGCTGTTATGTAGCTGCTGTGTTTCACTCTACTCCTGAATAGTAATTTCCATGACGGAGAAATGACCTTTATACAGTAAAATGCTTTCAAAGCATTTAAACTACACAGGCAATACAGACAAAATTACATTTCAATCAGAAGAAAATAAAAGTGACTATGCCTATCCATGGAAGTTAATGCAAAAAAAAAAAGAGTATGGATTCACAGCGCATTTCATATTTTGGACAAAAACTGTGTACGGTCTGGTGAGGCAGCACCTCGAGTATTGTGTTCAGTTCTGGGCCTCTCACTACAAGAACATTGAGCTGCTGGAGCATGTCCAGAGAAGGGCAGCAAAGCCCTTCTGGAGAACAAGTGTTGTGAGGAGCGGTTGAGGGAACTGAGGCTGTTTAGCTTGGAGAAGAGGCGGCTGAGGAGAGACCTCATCGCTGTCTACAACTACCTGAAACGAGGTCATAGCAAGGTGGATGCTGGTCTCTTCTCCCAACAAGAGATAGGATGAGAGGAAATGGACTCAAGTTGCGCCAGGGGAAGTTTAGATTGGGTATTAGAAAAAAAGGTCTCTATGGAAAGAGTGGTGAAGCACTGGAACAGATTTTCCAAGGAAATGGTGCATTCACCATTCATGGAGGTCTTCACTTGTATATGTGGCACTTCAAGACATGGTTTAGTAGGCATAGTGGTGTTGGGCTGATAGATGGACTTGAGAATCTTAGAGGTCTTTTCCAACCTTAATGATTTAATGATTCTCAAGTAGGATTCAGTTGCCTGAATAGGCATGTAGAGTTATTGTAGTCCCCATGCGGTACCATGATTGGCTTCGAAGAAGAAACAGATCTCCTGAAAGTCATATCTACCAGCCCTTTACAGGTGTACGGCACTGGATGCTCTCATATACAGAGCACCTCAAGTGGCACTGGCTGTCTATGTTCAGGCAATTAAATTAAGGACAATTTAAGATAAGATTGTTTGCTTTAGGCATCTAGTAGTTGTCTAAATCTAAACCAGTGATCAAGACTCTTTCTATAGTCAAAGGAATGAAGACTGGCATCTCTAGAAAGCATTTCATCTATCTTATCAAATACTTTAAGGGCAGATGAATGGCTTTTCTCCATTTGACGATAAAAGGAGCGTAGCTCAAATTTTTAAAAAATACATATCTGAGGGTAAAGGACTGAAATACACGCTCAGCCATGCTGCTTTAAAAGTGCATTATGCTGCTTCGTATCTATGCTATGTTATGGACAAGTGTCTAAAATTAAATATCTACAATGCGGTTGTCTAAGCTCCCATTATTGTCAAAAGGAGACCTACCCAATGGAGTCAAAGAAGTCTAGAAAGCTATTCAGTGGAGCAAATGTAGAAGTCTACTTTAAAATAACGCATCTTCCTTTGACCTTATCAACTAAACCACCACTCACTAAATCTAGCTGTATGAATCCAGAGTTGAATTCTTCCCTGAGAGTTTGATCGGCTGTCTGAACATAGGAGCCTAGTGCCATCTGTGATGCCCTAGAGTATCCAAGACATGCAGGCAACCTGGCAGACTTGACAAAGGATCTGGGAAAGACTTGCACTCCTCTGAATGGCAGCTGTAAAACACAGAAGATACCCTAGGGCCTTTCAAATGCATCTAGATGCCCATATTTATGCAATTGAATCATGTCCTACAATTCCAAACAGCAAGTTAACTTGGAGTAGCTAGTGCATTAAAATTATATGTTAGCTTGCTTGAAAGTAACTTCTCCACGTATAAGTCTTTTACCTTGTTTGTCTGAAATTACGGACTGGGAGATCTTCCCTTGCCAATCTTCAGATACTTAACCCTGGATTTCTATTGTACCATATAATAACCTTAGTCATAAATTTTCATTTACCTGTGCTCCAAAAGTAATATTTTTATCTGGACAAATATACCCACACTTTCTAAACAAATGATCGTGAATGTGTCATTCCGTAGCTAAAAAAAGTGAAGAAAAAGATATTCCATAAGTTTTTTCCATAAAATATAATATTCTTTGACTAGAGCACATGTTGCTTTCTCCAACATCATCACAAAGGTTTAAACTATTAGGAGCTATTAAGACTTTCACAGTCTCCACCTGATGACAGCCACCCCATCATGATAAACATCTATGTGATAGAGTAACAACAAATTTTTTATTACTCCTGAAGGTGAAGAATAAAAAAGCATGTCATAAAAATTTGTTCTGCACACCTTCCATGGTATCTTAGACGTTTAAGCTGTTGTTACATGTCATTATTCTGTCAGTAGCAGATCAAGTATAAGAGGTTTTCTGTATATTTTCCCATCATTCCCTCTCTTCACCTCCCGTTCTCACTCATCTAAAGGTTCTTGTCCCTTGCTATAAATCATGTTAGTTCAACTGTTTGGCTGGCTGTGTTCCAAAACCAAATGCATGAAATGAAAGGGGAAAAAAAACAAAACCTCTAAAAGCCTAAGAAGCGTTGGTTTGGTTTGGGGTTTAGTTTTTGTTGTTGTTGTTTCTCAATACAATTTTTTCACAGAACCAGCTTAGACAGCTAAAGAAAGAATTGAATGAATGCAATTCACAGGACAGAACCAAGGGCAGGAATAAGCACAGGAAACTCTTAAAACAGCCACCAGGTGAATAGTAACATGGAGCCAAAGTCCTAGTCCATATCTAAAAACTACACTTGAAAAACTGAATTCCTAACACAGAGAACATAACTGACGGGAAATGAAATAAAAATATGGAAATACACAATGACTCATTTCCCTTCCCCCAGTAAATAAATAAATAAACACATACAGCTATAGGTTTGGATGGGAAAATAATAAACAGAAAATAACAGGCGAAAAAGAAGAAAATTATGTGCCAAGAGGGCACACTGCAGAAGTTTCCCAAGCTCCAGAGACTGGTGGTCCTTTTGAATCTGAAAGAGCTGATATATTTAGGACAGTCACTTCTGCCCAGGCTACCAGCACACACTGACATCAATTTGGCTTACGTCCAGGAGGCCGGTCGCTTCTATGCACAGACAAAGACTACTAGAATTAAACATCTGATGAAACAGATGACTCGGAGATGGTCTGAGCCTGGAAGCCACTGAAGCTTCCATATGATCTTCCACCGCAGAGTATACGGTTCTGGTTGGCCTCCCACCCACTGCTCCAACTGGGTAGCGGTGAGTGAATATTTCAGTGTATGAGTGAACCATGTGAGCAAACAGGGCATGCACTGTATGAATGGCTACCTTCTACCACTACTAACAGCTTCCTTCTACTGCTAATAATATCTTAAGTAGCTTAAAAAGTATTCTAACAAATACTGGTCATGATCAGTGTCCTCTTCCAACTTGAATCCCTATTAAGTAAAGGCAAAGTTTTGTGTAAAATCAAAGATTGTGTTAAATGGCAAATACAAAATTATAGTGTTCCTGGATATTTAAACTCCTGGTATGCTTCGAATTGTCATTCACAAAACCTGACTCCTCCTCCTACATTACAGAAGGATCATTAATACATTCCACATTTCTTGAAGCAGTCTGCTTCATCATGTCAATTATCATACCTCAGTATCTTGCTCAGAGTTAAGATGAAACTTAGTATTCAAATAGGAAATAAGTGGTCAGCAGTGAGGTGTTTTTTTTTTTAAACCACAACCAACCTTTTTTTACCCTCAATACTACAAAGTCTGAGCTCTGGAGAATAAACACCCATTGCTCAGCCTACTTTTCCATCCTTAAGACAGAGTTAGTCTTCTTGGAAGTTGAACCACGTAAGCCTTGTTTAGTTGATTTTCACCAACTAATATTTTCCCATGTTGTTTGGAGATTCATTATCAATTACCTTTTCATTTCTGAATCTATTTTACTCTAGCAAAAGCTGTTATGCACTCATTAGACCTAGAAGCCTATGTTCAGGATTAGTGTTCTACCACCTCTTTCTTTTCTCCTCCCTTTTTTTTCCTTTTAAAAAAAAGACCTGAACCATAACTGAAATAAAGCTTTTCAAATCTAAGCATATGCTTCTATGGCAGCTTAAATTCTTGTACACTGAGGCTACCATCCTCCTTTCCCAAGCCATGCATAGAGGCACTAGAATTTGTGCCATATAGCAAGACACTTCAGATGACTCATCTACCTAGAAACTAGTCCTTCTAAAAAGGGAAAAAGGAAAAAAAAGGATTAATTTTCAGCTGGTCTGAGCAGGGAAACAACCTGCTTACCATACTCCTGTTTAATTAGAACACTGTTGTTCAGGGACAGCAGAGAGTTCTTAACCTTGTCTAGCAAAATGTGTTGCAGCCTGTCTTGATCTACATAAAATGAAAATGTGGTTATATCAGTGCATTCATCTCACTTTTAATTTAGCTTGCATAGGTGAGAATATTAGCGAAGACACTGCTGCACTGCCTTCATCAGGAACTGGCAACTGTAATGTTTGGTACAGGCTTTTAAAAGGACAATGCTCTAGCTGCTAGACCACACTGACAGATCTTCACTGATCCTGTTATACATGCTGGCAAAGTTACTGGCTCCTGCAGTCACATTTACCTTCTGCTATGAAAACATATCCTAATAGTGGCTAATTTTTCCCTGGGTGCTATCACTAATTCTTGCTCCACGCTTCTTGCTCTCCCAGTGCACAGTGATGCTGTAAGCAGGATATACAAAAACCTATGTTTCAAAAGGACTATGGACTTTCATGTCTTTCTGGACTGAGAAAGCAAATTTGTCTTGTATCTGACTCATTTCTCCTATTATCTTTAGGGGACTGGTTCTTCAAGCAATAACAAGACTTTTAAAAAAACAGATTTTAAGAAAACATTCCTCAAAACCCCAAATTCTTTTGTTTTTAAATTGCCTGTCAGTTAGACTGTAAAGCTAGCCCAAATAAGTTTGGCTTGTTTTTCACCCCCCAAATGGATTTCAAGAATCTTGCCTTCAATGTAAACCTTTCACTTCTAGGAAAAAAAAAATAAATCTGTAACACCTTTTCTATGACCCTATTCACATGGTTTTCATTCAAACAAATGCAGCCATTTCAAGCCTAAACCTGTAACTACAGCTTTTCTACAAACCCCACTGAGAATCCCAGCACAGCATTCCTTCAAAGTGCACAATTCCCTCCAATAACTATTAAATCTGCCAGGACATTCAGTAAGTGAATCAGTAACACTTCTGCTTTGCTGGGAATAAGACCTGTACTACAAGAGCTTAAACTACAAGAGCCTGAGAAGACTGGTTTCCTACAAGGAACTGCTGCTGTTCATCTGTTCATCACTAGATACATAACCAGAAAGCAATATGGTAGTGCAGCTCAAGGTAGTGAAGTGCAAATACTAAACACAACTTGTTTTGTTATTCCAGAATAAATGAACAATCCAGCTTTGTATTCCACAAACAACACGGAACAAAAGAGACGATTTCTTGCTCACACAAAACCAGTCGTGACCTCCACAAACCCTAAGCTCTCCATTTGAAACCGGTTACCTTTATGGTTGCAATTAGCCTGATCAGACTCTACATATCGATGAATAAACAGTCCCTCTCCAATGACGCCATGAACGGACAAAAATTCAGAGACGCTAATCTTAAATGTTTTACTGCTATAATCCTTTCCCTGTTCCTACATCTTAGAATGTCATTCGATCCTTCACTGTCCTTAATAAAAGCCAACAACTCTAAAAATAACAAATATGGAAAGAAGCTATATAAACAGAACAGAAATTTAATGAGAAATTCTAATTCTGTAATTCATTATAAAAATTACAAATATTATCAAATATAATCTTAATATCTTTTAAGATAATTGCGTCATCATAAACATCTTTGAATGGCATAAACATTTTGCTTAGCCCAAGCTGTTCTTTTCTGTGATTTGTTTACAGACCATATCTAGCTTGTCATTTGAGAATCCCATGTATCGGTCAGGTGTCTTCTTACCTGTTTTTCCCATTAATTTCAGAAAACATTCTAATATTGGACTATGTCTTGAGCCTGATTCAACAACCCCAATTAATTGTTGCATTACTCCAGCTGTAGTCAACAGTCCTTAATCATGTATTTTATCTCACATTGTTTAACACTTAATAGACTTATTTGCTAGCAGACTAAAGATTAAAAGCTCTTTTTTTTTTTCCTTTTGAACACTAGTCCTTCAATGCTGTTTGATCCTGAAAAGACACAAGATACTGTACTTTAGAACATGAGTGTACTATAAAGGATCCGACTTGAAAAGTCTGGTATTGTCTGCACTTAATGACCCTATCTCCAATCACTTCCTTTTTGACTCTGGAAACAGGAACTACTCAAAATACTCTTAAAATAGGTTTTCATTAAAAGTGCCATTCTTATAACTATTGATATTATTCAACCATTGACTTTTCTGAAGAACAGAAATCCACAAAGTCCTTTCACATACTAGAAAACATCTTAAAACCACTTTGCCTGAACAAATACAGATCCTTAAGTAACAGTCTCACTCCAAGAAATACCTTGAAAAATACCATCTTCTTACCGAAAAGACCTGCTTTGGGGGAGTATTAAGGCAAATGTTTGCTCACTTCAGTTTTCACCACTGGTGCCAACCCATCAAAAACTAACATGATTTTGTTCATTCTGCAGGAATCTCACCCTGTTCCTGTAGCCACAAGATTATTAATAAAGTTCTCACTGCCCTGCCAAAATTTTTGTTCTGTTACATCTCTATAGTCCCACCAAATGAAACTATCGTTTACCAAAAAACAATTAAGCTGTTCAAGTATAAACAAGGGCAAAATAAATGTTACTCGTGATGAGCATCTGAAAGAAAAAAAGGACTGCAAAGGGAAAAAAGAAAAAAAGGCAGTGAAAGATATTTTAATGAGCTCAAGCTATTTAACTTATCAAAGAGAAAGACTGAAGATCTGAAAGTACCTACCCGGGAAATTTCAATAATGTAAGCAGTTGATAAGCATGTAGTAAGCAAATGTAGAAGAAAAAAAAATACATAACAGAAGGTAGAAACTAAATAAACTTGAGTGGGATGTGAAGAATCCCTATTACTTTAAATTTGAGAAAGTTTGAGTATTCCCCGAAAATATTTCTTTAAGTTCAAATCATTATTGAACCTAAAGTAGAAACCCCAAACCTGTATTACACAGACAGCCCATTTATTTACTATCTATATTTTCCTCGCGGCATTAAAGGTATAGGGTGCCTCAACATGTCTTTCCCGACTTTGCTTGTTCACTCACATGTAATAGCGAGTGTCAGTGCTTTTCATGAATGCAGAACATCCAGTGCCCTGTTTGCAGTTAATCTTTAAAGTCATTTCTCTGGTTTCTTAAGAGGAATCCTACCTCCAAAGAAACATCTCTAATTACCAAATTCCCTGAGCAGAAGAGCTGAGCTACTTTCAGAAAGACAGTAAATAAGAGTCACGCTAATATGTTGTTGTCTATGATGAGATGCATACACGGAAACAAAATTAGAAAACTGAATTAATGGGTTTTGAAACATGGAAACAGTTTGTGAAAGCATTTGGAAAGTGATATAACATAAAGAATAGCACAAAACAGTATGTGCCTTTGTGTACCTCCAATATCACACTGAGGTGACTTGCTGACGTGCCCTAGGAACCAGCCCTAAATAAGCCTGGTTAAAGGAAGAGTTACAATGACTTCAGCATGTTGCCATAATGTGGTAAAAGGCATAAAGAGGAAGGAAGATATTAAAGTCCAAAATTGTAGGAAAAAATACATTAGATGCCCTAAAAAATATCAATTAAAAGTCTTCCATAGTTCAGAACATTATTAGTGAAAATTAATTTTTAGCTTGAAAAAAACAATGACCCAGTTTTACTTTGTATTTACAATTACCTGAAGCTGCAAAATATTTGGAGCTCCCTGTCAAACTTTTAAGGGGAATATTTTCATACAAATGATTACATGTGTGCATACGTAAATTCCCTTTTGAACTGCTTCCATACTTGAACTCCAGCACCTTTAAGAATGGGTGGAAGCAATTATTTCTGTTCTGATTATCTTCATGAAAAATGGCAGCAGAATCACAAAAGGTAGAGTGCAGAATATTTTAAGATTCACAGGAACACTTACTGATCTGAGGAAATTCATTGTAGCTGATCTAAGCCGCATGTTCCATTTCAAATGGTTTAAAAGATAGCAGAGAATGGCACTTGATAAGACAAAAGCATTTCAAAGTCTTACAAAAAATAGCTACTACAGATACAACTGTAATAAAATTCTTTGAAACTAGGAGAAGCATCGAATACAAGCTCATTTAGACATGAATCTATTCTTCTGGAAACTGATTTGCAAATGCAAGACATTTCCAGACTAGTAACTAAATACAACATAACTATGCTCAAAATAAAAGGAAGCATTTGATTGTGAGTTGTTTCAAGAGCACGTCCATGGGCACACATCTGCAGTAGTGAAAGATATTCTGTTAAAAACAACAATCAAAATATTATCTAAATTTCCAACAACAATCATGAAGCAGCAGCAATGCTCACTAAACATTAGGGCAGGTTTAATATCGTCTTTGTTACAGCATTTTCAACAATAGCTATAAATACAGTCAAAACCATTATTTCAATTGGAATCTGAGACAGCTGTGACTCTTACCGCTTTTACTTTTTACCCTCAGATTGTCATCTCAAATTAGAAAAACAAAACCAATTTTAACCTAGGACTTCGAGAATATTCATTCACTATAGAATGGCAAATAAGGAAACTTCAACATTTGTGTGCACTAAAACATACCTGGACCTTACCAACTCCCCATATTGATAGTCCATGCACCTACTACAACAGGAACATGACATATGAAACACAACCCAAATATCACAGTATCACAGTATCATAAGGTTGGAAAGGACCTCTGAGATCATCAAGTCCAACCTATATCCCAACACTAACACCAACACTAACACCATCATCTAAACCATGACACTCAGTGCCTCATCCAGTCTCCCCTTAAACACCTCCAGGGTAAAATATTCTCACCCAACGTGGGGCTCAAACCCACGACCCTGGGATTAAGAGTCCCATACTCTACCAACTGAGCTAGCCAGGCAACATCCCATCTATATCATTTGTACTTCTGTCATCCATGTCCCCATCCATTTCAGGTTTCTATGTACATCTGAGCTTACTAGTTGTGCCCGAAACAAGTGTAGAATTACCATGTTTTAGCTCCATTTATGTGGAGCTCTGACAAATAACATGAATATTCCTATCCTCGTGATACTTTGTAGTCCAATCCATTCAAAACACTGGATGAATATCAGAATATCTTGGGCAGAAATGGCAGGAAAGAAAATGTACTCTTCATTGTTTAGTCAATACCTTATAGAAGTCACCCACACAAAACATGAATCATCATTTCAGGATAGTGATAATAAAATAGTATTTCCAATAATAACAGTGAAGGTGAAAGATATTGATGGTAATTGCACTGACTTAACAATCAGGGGAACAGGCGCAGACAGCATGGGTTCATGAAGGGCAAGTCCTGCTTGACCAACCCAATGGCTTTCTAGGACCAGGTGACCTGCCTAGTGGATGAAAGAAAGGCTGTGGATCTTATTTACCTGGACTTCAGTAAAGACTTTGACACTGTCTCCTGCAGCACTGTCCTGGTGAATTGGATGAGCATACTCTCCACTGGATAAAAAATTGGCTGGACGGCCAGGCACAGAGAGTTGCAGTGAACAGGGTTAAATCCAGTTGGCAGCCAGTCACAAATGGTGTTCCTCAGGGTTCAGTGTGGGGGCCAGTTCTGTTTAATATCTTTATCAATGATCTGGATGAGGGGACTGAGTGCTCCTTCAGTAAGTTTGCAGATGACACTAAGTTGGGTAGAAGTGTCGATCTGCTTGAGGGTAGGGAGGCTCCACAGAGGCATGTGGACAGGCTGGATCAATGGGCCAAGGTCATCTGTATGTGGTTCAACAAGGTCAAGTGCTGGCTGCTGCACCTGGGTCACAACAACTCCATGCAACACTACAGGCATGGGAAGGAGTAGCTGAAAAGTTGCCCAACAGAAAAGGACCTGGGGGTGCTGGTATACCCAAGTAAGTAATCAAAATGAAGAAAAATCTGTAAAATATCCTAAAAACACCTCAACTTTGCAGTAGCCTATTTTTCAAGCCCCTCACAAAAAATAACCTGAATGGCTCAGCCCTTTTTTTTTGGTTCAGTCTCTCCTCTCTACCCCAAGGAGTTATGAAAAATAAACTTCTAAAACTTCCATTTAAAAATGTAGGAAAGTAGAGACCTTACCTGCTAATTCTTTTACATCATATAGTAATATGAGTGCCTTAATAAATGAATATTGGCAAATTTGTGAGAAAACTGTTTGTATCAGGCCGTAGGGTACTATGTGATCTCAGTTAAGTCTATGGACATCTTGCTATTGCCTCCACGTTTGCTGCATCATAACGATCAAAGCAATCTATATCCTAGGTGTTCCATGTAGCAGAATGTTTAAAACATTATTAGTGTTTCAACAACAATAAATATGAATCACTAAAAGCTGCTGAATATTCAGTCCTATGTGAAAGCCTAACATTTGTTCCTGTTAAGAAATGTGCTGATGGTTTTACAAGATAGAGCAACGCTCAAAACTTTTCGTATAGCATTGTGTACCCAACTCTAGACTTCGCAAAACAAAAGACTTATCACAAACATTACTAAACCTTCTGACATCTTCAGAAATCCAGACAAAAGGCATTCTTCTTGATGGCTCCTCCTAGTAAATCTCAGACAGATTTCAGTGTAGACAAATGCCAAAGGAAAAAAAAATCAATCAAACAATTAAAACAACCTACTAAATTTCACAATATAACACAGGAGGAACAGTGTGTATTACATAATTTACAAAAATGGCAAGACATTATCATAAATCCTGCTGACAAAGGAGGAGCAGTAGTTCTTTGGTAGTGGGATCATTACACTAAAGATGCAGCAAAACAAATGGCAGAAATGTGTTACTTTAAAGTGCCTTGCTTTTATCATCCAGAAGTTGCCGGAATTCACAAGCCAGATACTCAGATACTCTTCAGTGGCAATCTTGAGATCCTGAAACAAACATCTGTGTCTTATGAAGCCTCTTGCTATTGAGCCCATGTTGAATGCCTATCTACATAAACACTGCCTTCTTTGCATGCACAACAGACCTGAACAAACATCACTTCCAACAATACAAAGTACCTTCTCTCCACTGTGGACATTTGGTGGCATATAACATCATCTTGATACAGAAAGTTAAGCAGTTAAGCTTTTGCAGTTCAAAATATCCCATAAAGTCTACAAACCATTACTGGCATCAAAAATGGACTAAATGAATTAATATTTCAAAAATCATTAAAAATTAAGAATACTCATTTTTACAACTTCCTAAGTTTAGCAGAATATGTTCTTCTGTCAAATTGTTTTACATTTAAGAAGGAGATTGTTATTCCCAGGAAAATATTATTAGCTTTAGAACCGAAACGCAATTTTTTATGTCCTCTTTCAATAAAATGGATTGCATGTATCTTACAAATTCTCATAATAGGAAGTAATCCTATCAGCACCAAAATATACTATCCTGCATATGGAGCATTATAATAGCTAAAATCTTTTATTTAATATAAGAAAATTTTCATCATTTATTGAAATATTCTGGGGCAATCACTGGAAAATCTAAACACTGTGATAGAGCTTAATTCTGTAATTCATATAATTCTGCAATTTGGCTGTGAAGAAACTGCAACTTTTTTTAACTCATTTACCAGCACCAAAACTTTAAATTCTCAGCTCTGAGAATGCCAGCTGTAGATCAATTACTTCTGACAGAACTTATTCTTCATTGTGATAAAGTTATATTGAAAATGAAATAACAGGCTAGGAGACAGTCTTACAAACTGGTTCAAACTAGACGATCTTAAGATCCCTTCCCACCCAAACCATTCTATGATTCTACGATCCTTCCTCCATGAAACCTCCTATTAAGCATCATCAATACAATTCCAAATGCTATCTCCTTCTCTAAAAGCCCCTTCTGGCTATTTTGCAGCCTCACAAATAAGACTTTTCCACACAGCAGCCCTCTCCTTACCATTATTAACTACCTTTATATCTTATAATATCTTAAATCCTTCTCCAGAAGTGAATGCCCTCTCCCTAACTACCATTCCCAATCTAATTCACATCAGCAAAGCCAAAAGTAACCTCTGGAGGCTTGGGTGTAGACCCTTATATGTTTCTGAAGAAAGGTAGGTTGCCCATGGTAAAGGCCAGGCATATAACATATATTTGCTGGGTACCCAAGCCTCTGGCTTCTGTATTCACTTACAAACATGCCTCAGGGGTACACTTAAGTGCATGCATTTGTCCCTGTGCAACTGGAGTCCCCTTTTTTCTTTATACTCATAACTGAAAAACAAACACAGCCCACGGAAAAGCTGAATACACTGCCTGCTAATTACTAGATAACACTGAGGAATGTTGAGTTCATTTCCAGGCAGAAACTGAACTCATAATCTGAAAATCAAATACGGAAGAAGCATTGCCTATGGTTGCTGCATAGTATCCAGGGCACATCGCTCAGGTCGTGGGGTTCTACTCCATTATGTACCCAGACAACAGTTCATTGAAGATCAAGATTGCAGGAGCAAGTACTTAGAGAACCAGACATCGATGAGATTCTTAGAAGTGGATTAAAAAAAAAAAAAAAGGAAGAATTCAAGGACATTAATACCACCTTATGCAACACCAAGTGAAATTAGTATTATATGTTTTGTAGATAGTGCTAGTAGAAGAACAAAGTATTGGAATGTCAGCTAGAGAAGGAGGTATGTAGAAAGAGAATGTGCACAAAAAAACGTCTTTCCAGCGCTCTGTCTGCAACATCAATAAAACCATCAATTATGTTTTTAGACTGAAAAAATATCAACTTCTACAAATTGTTGAAGATCTGAAGTACTTAGCTTGAAAAAAGATTCCAGATGATGAAAACACACTTGAAGGATATAGAGAACTTTGGTTTACCTATATAATTTTGTCCACCTACATAACTTTCAGGTTTATTCTAAAAAGCTGTTATAGTTATCTCTTTCCACAGAAGCAGAGTACTTCGGGGGAGTGGGAAATAAATGCCTTTAGAATTCTAAAAGATCAAACCCAAAGCAACTACCTGTAGCAAAACCCACCTTGCTCATCTTTTGCCAGACTGAATGCAATCACAGAAAGAAAACGAGAGATGATTTTTTTCCCCTCTTCCCTCGCCTTTAGAAGTACTAACAACTTTTCTCTTCTTGCTTAGCCACTAAAGGAGGAAAGTGATAATCCCTTTGAAATACAGCACTTAACACCTATACGGTAGGTGATAATTGCTGCATTCCAAGAGGATTAGCACAGTGGAACCCACTTTACAGTGAAATCAGACCATTCTGAACACAGTAAAGTTTTGCTAAAACCATGCCTACCCAGGCAAATTCTGAGCTTCCCACTGGTTCTGTATAGAGAAGGATCTTGTAGCTTCAGACCTGCAATAAAGTCGCTGAAGAAATCAACTGGTGTTTAAAACAAGTTTACTGTTCTAAATAATAATAATAATAGAGTAAACATATAGTTTTAGTGTTTTAGTGTTAAAACCATTCTGTAATCCCGAGCTATGCTCGGGACACTGCAGTTAGGATGCAGGACAATTTCATGGCACACAGGACAACAAGACATAAAATTGAAGGCACAGTTTCCCCTGCTCCCCCCACCACCATTTATTTCTGTCCCCGTTGCCCATTCACTTGTAACAGCACAACTGCTGATGAAAACACATGCTGAACTGTTTTCCTCAAACAGATGAGAGTTAATAAACATAATACTGAAAAGGGGGGTAAGCAGGAAGCACTTTTAACCTAAACCTGATTTTGTGCAGAAAATGCTCACACACGGTTGTACAGGCATAGCTGTACAGGATCACTGTACCAGAGGTAAGAGAAAAGCAAAATTATCCAAAGTAGGCCTGCTATCAAAAAAAAAGGCTGTAAATGACAGCCTTGCTTCTACAGCAGTAATATAAAGACCAGAGAGATATCATCTGATTAAGGAACCATTTATCGGATTCTTTTGCCTAACATATTTATGTGATACATTTATTAACACATTACTTACTAATACATGGATTTATTTCATACTTGTTTTTCATCAATTTTCAGGTTGCCGTTATATGCCCTCTGTGCATGTGTGAATTTTCCAGCTATAGATCTCTGCAGAAGAACAACTCACTTTCAGTATATTTAGTCAAATGCTGTTTATTTTGAAGGGGAGAAAAAATACCAGGAAAGGTTTAATATATTAAGCTTACTTATGTTTAAAGCTGTTTATGTATAAACACACAAATATATTTATTTTTACTTTCCAAACCATTCCATGAGTCTATGAATCTATGATTCTTAAATTTGTAAAGTATATCTCAAGTTTCCTTGTTTAACTGCCATTGCTAATGAAGAGAGGATAAATTGAGAAAAGCTGGCAGCTGTAAATGTCAAGATTATGCCCTCCTTATTACACACACTCCCTTCCACAAAGCCCTCAGATCCTCTGATCATCATATATGGCAAGTGAGCACTTAGGAATGATGTCAAAGGAACTACTTCAACATCCAGGCAACTTTCAAAAACAGGCAACTCTTAAAGTGAAGATAACTCCAAATAGCTAAGTAGATTAAAAATGGTGACTGAAGACAGAATTTTCTCCCAGGCAAATTGCCAATATTTTTTTGAAAGGTAAACTCCAGCTTTTAATTAGCATGAACACTCCTTCCTATGAGCGTTGGCACTGTCTGGATCATCTTAAAAAGGAATAAAAATGGCATCCCACGATTGTTCTGCAGAGCTCGGATTTCCAGCAAGCACAACAGAGAAATTACAAACCACTGTCTATAAGCAGAGCCATGGAAATTGAACATTGGTATAAGGTGAAGAAATTTTTCAAAACCAAAAAATGCCACAACCAAGTAAATATAAAAAGAAGTAGGGGTAAAGAAAACACATTTAAGCTCGGCAATTTCTCCACTTTTGTTATTGGTAGTTTTTCATTAGTTACTCATTCTTCTGGTTCTGTAAATTTAAAACCCTATTAAGAAAGCTTAATCAAGGGTGATTAATAACTTGTGATTTAACTTCCCATCCTCCCACAGTTCAAAACGAAGTGAAAGTTATCCTCAGCCTGGCCTGTCATGGTGGGCAATGGTCCAAATCAAGAAAAGTGGGTCAAGCATCTCTTAAAGTCAATATTAAATGCTTTAGCAAGCATAATTATCTATTTGTATCTCATCAAATATTGTTTCACACTTAAGATTTTGAATAAAAATTTCTTCTGAGTGGAAAATTAATATGTCAATAATGAAAACAATACACATCCAGTTCTCTAAAAATTATATCGGTGATTTTTTTTTTTTGAAATGTGTATGTCCACTGCACCATTTTATAATTATCAGAAGATACTTCAGGGCATATGTTGTGCTGGTGTACAGCGACTTCTCTGGTGGCTGAAATCATTCAGCCTGTGGACTTGTGAACCACAAACACTCATGGCTTAGCAAATCCTCATACGACACATGTCATATCGTATCTTATTGCTTCAACACAACCCTTGCACTCCTACTGTATCACCAGTAGCAAAACGCTTAAGTACAGATGGGCAGAGCGTCACTGACATCACACCCTACGGAAGGCATCCCTGCTTCCATCTCCAGTCCATTAAAAACACGAGCCTTTTCTGTCCTGAGCTCAGGACCGCTCAGGATGAGCATTGACATTTGGTACCACAGCATTTGCAGGGGTGGATGAATTTTGTTCTGGCGGGGCTCTGCAGATTTAGCAATTCCTGGCAATCTTTTGTAAAAGTGTTTAAAACCACCTCGAGTTCGCAGAGCGACTCATTTGCATGGCCAGAGTGCCAACAAGCTCCTACATCAAACATTCCTGGGAGGTGCCTGCCCAATAGCAGTGGGTACAATCAGCACTCTAATCAGTGTTGAAATCAGTGATAGTGCTGTCTATCCACACTATGACAGACAAAAGCTGAAATGTATTAAACATAGCAATCCATCATCCCGCAGATGGGAAGCAGGAGCCAACAGAGTTCAGAGGGAGTGACTCCCGCTGCTAACAATGGCTGAAGTACTGACAGTTGACTACTGCTTCTTGCTCCTCACCGGGCTCTTCTCCCAGTTTCCTAAGAGCCATAAATGAACAAACAGCCCACTGAAGAAGAAGGATTTAAATGCTGTAGACTTGCTGATAGCTATTATTTCAACTCAGAATGCCGACAAAAACAAGCTTAATGAGACATGAGTTCTCAAAATAAAGGTTGTAACATTAAGGAATTGTGAATTAAAATAAATAAGAACCCCCCAAAACACTAGCAAACTTAAAAACGTTAAGCATGTAAATCTCATCTGAATATATGAGAAGCTGACAAACTAAATATCTAGCACTAGCAGCTGGAGACTAGCTACAAACAACAGTGCTCCAAATTAAGGAGAAATTTCTGTGGAATACATCATTATTTTAACATGAAGGATACAAAGTTTTTAAGGGGAGAGGAATGACTAGCTGACTTTTAAAGAAAAATAAGTTGGGAGCAAAGTAAAGCTATTTATGAAAGTTGATTTTTCTTTCCTGACTTATTTCTTGTAGGACACATGAGTCACACAATATAGCCAAAGGAAAAACTGCAACTGCTAACACCACATTAGTAAAGTATAAAAGGGAAAGACACTTTTCTTAGCATTTCAGCCTTGTCATTTCCAATTTTCTGCTCTTTGGACATGCTTGTATTCAAATTCTGGAACATCTATTCAGCATATCAATCCTAATTAGACAATCTGGGTCTGGAAAGGATGAGAGCTGGGTCATTTGCATAATTTAATCATAAATACTCAGTGATACATATTTCCAAATGCATTTGTACAATTATCTTTTCATCCTTGGGGCAATGGTATTAATATGATTAGGCAATATTTCTGGAAAAAACAGACAAGTATGCACTCTTTTTAACTGCAGCTTAGGGCGATATGAAAAATTAATTAATTTCTGAAGAAAATCAATTTCTCTACGTGACCACATTAGACATTGCTAAACCAAGACACACAGCCTTTTCTCAATCAGAACATTTTATCATTTCCAAATTCTGATTGTTATATGAACATTTCAATAATAAAATTGTTAATTATTTAAATTATCTTAATACAAAGGTATAGAAAAGTGACTATTTCTTCTTCATGCTACTCTGACAGACATCATGTTTTAAAAAACGTATTGTTTGACCAGTCAATAGGAAACCTTAGCATTTGGTCTGAACTCATCTTATGTGATCTTTTATTAATGCGCATTATACCGATTGAATTCAAGGACAGCAAGAAATAATTCAGCGCTGAAAACCACAGCTGAAAAAGTAGAACCACGCTAACCTAAAGTATTTTAAAATTAATATAAGGTTGCTGCCTTGTTAGTTTTGTTACAAAGAATTAGATAAGGTGTTCCTTCAACAGAGGCATACTCGTTACAAAAATGTTGTGACATATGTGGGATACAGCCAAGCACCCAGGTGGCTAATCTCATTTTTAAAAGAAAGATACTGCTTTGTATGTTAATTGGTGCAAAAAAAAAATTACATTTATGTTTTTATATGTACTTTCTTTATTTCTTCTCAATCACCAGAAAAAGTAGAAATTACTGCATGCAAATGTTCAATATTCATTTAATTTGCATGAAGGTGCTTGAACAATTTTTTTATTCTAACAAGCTCATTTTTCATGCGTTTTGTCTTTCATCCTAATCTAGCATCTGTCATTCCTTTTTGAAGTTATTATCGGCCCAATTCCCTCTTGGACATGGTTGCTGGGTGACCGGTATCTTAGCACCCACTTTGACAGGAACAGATGTGAATCTGATCAAGAGATTTCCCATGAGTACCTGAAATCACAAACAACTTTCGAGAAAAACAAACAGCCTCGCTGTCACCATCCCTCTCTTACCCTCCTACCCATCCTTTCCCCCATCCCCAAATGAAAAAAAACCCAGAGTACAAGGAAGTTGAGGGAGAGTTATCCACTGTCATTAAATGCATTATTATCTGGCAGGTGAGCTTCCCAAACATCTTTCAAGCCATTTCTGCCTTCAAATGGCGACTCTCAGTTTTAATAACCACCCCTTGAATACTTCCAAAGAGGACTGTTTGTTTCTAAGGTCCCCATCTTCTAAACGTTCCCACCTTGAACTTGTCTTCGTCACATGAATGGTCTCATTCAAATCAATGCGATTACACGTGTAAGCAAATTTCACATGCATACAAGCACCCACCACTTGTTTTATAAACACCTAACTAATATTTTGATTACAAATAATGTTCTTTGATACTTCTCACATTTGAATGCTAGTATCTGTTAAACTCCAGCTTATGAAACTTTTGCTAGCTATGCCATATGAGTACCAATACTGATGAAATTTAAGGACCTGCATAATTTTATTCCCCAAAATTGCCCGAGATGCTATAGGCAACAGGACTCCTTAGACAAACCAGTTTCTTTCCTGCCTGCAGAATTAAGACTTTCCCATGCAACCCAATATCATAGCAACTGTATTTGTTGCTATACATGTGATATGGAAAAATAAGAAGAAACCTGGGAATTACAGCTCTCTGCCTCTAAAGTGATTTTCTAAACATACAAAGCATAGGTGAGAATTCCCAATTATGAGTGGCTTTCTCAAAAAAAAATGTATTCAACAAACTATTTCATTCTAATCCCTTTTTTTTTTGCTGAGGCTATACCAAGGCATCATCAATGCCTTATATTTGCATGTTAGTGTTCAGTGGTAATCTCCGTCTTATGTTCTAACAATAACTTCTTTTACAGATATGTACAGATATCGTATGGATACGAGCCCCAGGAAACAGGCAATTGAAGGAGACAGATAATCCATTCTTTCAAGTATATAACACACAAATACCTTCTTCCCACCCAGTATCACTGCCACAAGAATTTCATCCCACATCAAACTGCAAAGTAAAGCTTATTTCTGCTTGCTTGCTTTCCCAGGCACACTATTCTAAACAGTCTTACTTAGTGAAGAGAAAGGAAACTTTTTTGATCCAAAGACTAAAAATTTGATCACACATACGTAAACTTATAAGGCTGCATGTAATAGTAACACGGGGTAAATCTGCTTTAACATTCTGTCAACCAGCCTTTCACTTCTGCCTCTTTACTGTGCTGCTCTTCAGCATGTTCCCAGCCCCATAGCCTCAGGGCTCTTGTCCCTACTGCTGCTTGCTAGGGTTAACAACTGCTGCTTCCAACCGAGGATCCTCCAAATTTGAAGTTTTCACAGTGCCTAATGAAATGGGACTTCCATGAAAAACTATAAATTTTCATCTTCAGTTTCTTCAAAATCAAGAGCTGTGTGAGGAGAGTTTGGATTTCAGAACCCAAAGATCTGAATTTGTTCCTTCTTTCTGAGGTGTTGTTTTATGATTGGAGAGGTAACAAAGAAACTTTTCCTCTCTAGATGCAAAAAAAATTTAAGACAAACATTTCAATCACAGTGAAGCATTCACTGCCACTACAGCCAATGTTAAAGATTTCCCTTATTTACCACGGAAATCAGAAAATGGATGAAATGTTTTACTGCGAAGTCAAAAGCCTTAGACAAGTCTGATCTAAACCTACCCTGGACACGGGAAAATCAATGCATCTTCTACCCAACTTATGAGCTTCCACCCAACTTGTAGGAACTACAAAGGAATACCTAAGCAAGTAAGTGCTCAAGAAAAATATTTCAACCCCTGAATGCAACTGGACTTTTACTTCCCATTAAAAATCATTTGGGAAAAATCCAACCTCTGTATCTTGGAAAAAATGCCCCCCTCTACCATCTCAGGATATCAGCATCACACCATAGTCAAAACTGTTGATGGCGTAAACAAAAACTGAATCACTAAAAGCATGAGGCCTGACTTAGAGAAAGATAGAAGAACAGCTTAGGGATAAATATGACCACTTCTTTGAGATGAATTAGAAAGGGACATTGGGTACATATTTATAATAAATATATAATGGTGACAAGTAATCACCATGTAGAAGACTCGCCCTTCACTCTGTCAGTCAAACGAAATGTGGGCCTTGAATAACAACTATACCGTGATGTCTCACCAAAGTCACGAATGGCTTAATACAAACTGTAAGGAAGTACTCATCAGTGCAAAAAGCAAGCTGAGTGAATCAGCATCTTCTTACTTGTGATAACAAAATTCCCATTTCTCCTCTTCCAATCCTCTTTGCCCAAGCCAAAAACCAGTGACTATAAAACCAGGACTAGGTGACAGTGGCAGCAGTAATTCCACATAAAAGCCTTCTCCACTACATCCACATTTAAGAGTAGAAAGTACAGAGCTAGGGATTATCCACTGAGATGTTCAGTTGATCTTAAGAGTTAAGGTGGTGTATGAAGAGAAAAGTTATCTACAGTAGATGAGTAACATCCAAATCTGTCACTCATTCACTATGAACAGGTAGCCTTATACAGGCACTTAATGCCAATTTCACACTGAAAACTTCTTTCAGGGATAGGAACGATTGCCTGAGAAGAGGAAATGGTTTCCACAAGAAGGTGGAAGCAGAGCCTGGAAGGTTTGCAGAGCCTCTGCGGGATAGTAATTGCTGAGGCAAACATAAGCTTAACAGAGCACTCACTTAGTTTGTTAAATAAAACAAAATGCAAGCTAATTCTAATTTTAGTGTAACCCTACAAGCATTTGGATCCAGATATTCAAATTAACTAAGGAACCATTCCCTATCCCTAGGGCCCACTGTTTCAACTCAGCTGGCATACCACAACCTGGCGCTACACTGGAAGATGCGTTCGGACACCCCAAGTACCACAGCTTCTCACTAGATAGGGGGAAGCACTCACCATAAGTTGTTCAGGCTTCTAGCTCAAAGCAAAAGGACTGGAAGACGAAAACCATGGTAGCACCTACTTATTACCTTCACTGATTCCAAGAGGAGGTCTGAATCCATATTTTCCAAGTTTTTAGTCTAACTGAGGGAAGGACAAAGGTTGTTCCAAAAGAAACAAGAAAGGAGTCTGATGTCTTCTCGGAAACTATCTCACTGGGTAATCCTTTGTGAACCCTGAACCACCACTTCCCAAGTCCCTGATGAGCAGCCTAAGGACCCATCTGCAGAGTCACTCTCTTCTCTAAAACCCAGACAATGTTTACTGACTACAGTCACTGCCTGCTCTGGGCCTATGCTCACATTTCACATGTAGGAAAACAAAGTCTAAGCTACAAAACCCAGAGGAGAGTTTACGGTTGGAGGATTTAGCCCATATTGAACAAATTCTATAATTTAAATTTTTTGCAGCTTAATTATATGGAGAAACCATCAAACATTTTAAAGAATTAGAACACTGAACTGTTAAATATTAGGCACATGACCCATACCTAATGTAAAGTAAGTTTCTAAAAATGTCCTCAGAAGAATTTAGTAGAAAAACAGGTGTAGGAGAGAATTCAAATGTGACCCATAAGGGCCTAGTATTTAGAAATGAATTGGGATCAGTTCATTCCTTTCCCATGGGGTAACTTGTATAAATGTAATTCTATGGTTTCATAAAACCAGGTCAAGTTTCTGTCCCTTGAGGTCCTTTGGCAATTTGAAGCATGGCAGCACTTTTTCCTGGCTACAAGTTCAAATCTGCATGCTTTCTGGATTTGTGAAAGGAAACGACTAGTCGAGCTGAAAAGATAGACCCATCCCTGATAACAGCACACCTTTCGCACAGAAAACCACTTACAGGGCAAAACACGATTCCACAAAACAGTATTTAGAACTAGTTGGCCCTTTTCATTTAAGCTGATGAAAGTGCCTGCATTCTCCACCGCTAAAAAAACATTTTTCTTTCATCAGCTGGCACACCAAATAAAAGAGGAGACGACCTTATCACATAACAATGGCAGCAGTTTTAACTGATGACATCCTTCTCCTTTAATGTCAAAACGTTTTACTTATGTAGTCATACTTTGGAATATTTGTGAATACATGTATGCTTCACAATGCATTTCGTAACTATTATTTTAATACCTCTCATGATATCATTGTATTATCCTGATTTCAGTAATACAACATGTAAAATGAGATGCAATGGGACAAAACCATAGGAGTCACCAGAAAAGATAAAACCTGTACTTCGCAGAACCACACCAGCAAAAGCTCATCCGCAGAAAGCCAAATGCCATGGAGGCTTCTCTCCTCCAGGAAAAACTTGAAATTACTATGTTTAACACCACAACCAATACACTGTGTAGTGGGATCTGAACTTCACTGCAATGAGGCCAGAGCGATAAAGGGCTGAGTTTGATCACTCAACTCATAGAATCACAGAGTGGTTTACTTTGGAAGAGTATCCAATTTCAACTCCCCTGCTGCGGGCAGGGGTACTTTTCACTGGATCGGGTTGCTCAAAGTCTCATCCAACCTGGCCTTCAAGACCTCCAGGGATGGGGCATCCACAACTTCTCCAGGTAATCTGTTCCAGTGCCTCAAAAAATCACCCTGTATGGCACCATACTGTTCCTGGGTCATTACTCAGCCTATATAAAGGGTGTATGGGCCAGCTCCACACAAACATCTTCTACTGTGTTCCTCCAAGCCCAGAAGCAGGCTGAAGGCCAGAGGAGGCACCCAGGACTGCCCCATCTCAAGCCAAAGGCAAGATTGTTCTCTGCTGGGACCTCTCCACAGCGACAAACTCCCATAGGAGAGCTTTTAACAACAGATCTGAAGAGTGAAGGAAGCATAATAGACATAAATATTCAAGAGTCTTTAGGAAAGTTACTTTCCCAGCATGTCTAAACCTGAGCGCTATACATTATGGAGATGGGCTGCTTCTTCTGAAGGTAAATTCCAACCTTTCCTCCACTCTCTACTGAGCCAGAGAAGCTCCGAACGGTAAAATCTGTTCGAAGTTTATTAATTCTTAGCCACATCCCACCTGTTGTACCTTGAGATGGCCTCAAGCCAATTCAACAGCTGTGGCTATACCAAAACATCTCAACTAAAAACCTCATTCATGCCCTCCACAGGAAATGTTGTGATTCTTTACTTACGCAATTTGCATATGTGCTCCTGAAACAGCTATATGCTGTTAAATGAGTATTTCTAATACATTTTCCTCACAGCTTCTCAAAAAACCTACTTTATATATAGCTATAATTTAACTGTAAATTACTGTAGTAGAAGTTTCATTTTCTACTACTATCTTTATTTTTAACAAAATATTTCAGGAGCAAATTAATTTTGAGGGAATCAGTAGAATTATAAGCCATCTAGATTACTCAATAATGTAAGACAAAATAATTTATTAGCATTTCATGTTTATAACCTGGTCTATTAAAAGATATGACTGTAACCTAAAGAAAAAAAAGAAAGAACGACTGATCCTGCTTTGAATTAGAACAACATACAACAAAATTTGCAACAGAATCATGGCATTAGTCTTGAGTGGTAGATACAGACACAGAGAAACAATGAAGTCCTATATATCATCTAAATCTTAAGAATTGTTCCAACAAGCTAAGGGAAAATATGTATTAAAAACAATAGAGAACACATGATTTCTAATTTTTATCAGTCCTTATAATACACTTAATACCACCTGAGGTATTTTCCTTCCCCTCTTCTTTTATTTCTTTTAAGCAGAAATTCTTAAGGAAATAGAAAACAATTGGAAATTGGTTTCACTTCCTTCCCACCAAACTATCAGTGAGTATCAAACCGAAATGCGAAAACTGATGGCCACGGCATACATCTAGGAAGTGTCCATTCCCTTGGAAAAGAGATCATCTGCTTCTGTCCTAAAAAAATAAATTAAAAAAATCCCATCACAGAGTATAAAGTCACAGATTATGCCAAATTCTGATATTGATTCCTGCCAGAACATTGCCTCAATTTCCTAAAATTAATTAATACGAGAGAAAACAATATTCACAAAACATTAAAAAACGCATCGTGAATCCATTTTATGCAACAAGTGTTAATTTACAGGACACAAAATCGAAAGCATTTTTTCAGTGCTTTCAAACTGTCCCTACAAATCCAAGAAAGAACACAATTAAGATAGCTTTCTACCAAAGATGTCTACTGATTCCTTTATAGCACTTCCAAATATATTCTGCATATGCTTAGTATGGAGTCTATTGAAAGCAACAGGACTATCCACATTCTTAAAGCAAAGCATATGGTTTAAAACCACAGCATTTTTATTTTAATGTAAATAGCTAAGTCCTACCGGTGACCTTCTCCAACAAAGAAAGGTTTTTACAGCAGGCTGGGAGACTGGAAACAGACTGTATGCTTTGTAAGGACAGACAACACTGGCATCTATTAAAACATTACATAAAATCAATTAAAACATTAAATTTAGATTTCACTATATTCAGAAAATGACAATACAAAAATAATAGCTTTAGTAATGCTTTTAAATAACGCTCAAACTACCAATAAGCTTTGATTAATCACCAATATTATCTGTGTTCTTTAGTTTACTTTACATAACTACCTTTTCAATCTCTTAGAGTTGTTTTATGTAAGATGAAAACACTAGTGATTTTCCCAAAAATAAGATTTAAAAATATATCTGTCATACAACAATTTGTAAATACAAGCATATTCTGAGACAAGTCCTGAAAAAGAGCCTTTTGACCAAACGCAAAATACCTATTGCCTGTTCTCAGTATGGTATCATTAATATTATCAGTCTAATATTAACTTCCTTCAGAGTTAGGAACTTCAATCCTAATGCTACAAATATATTTTAGCTGTCAATTACGCTAAAATGTGTGCAGAAGTCCCACTTAACTCCCCTTCTTCCCCTTCTTCCCTTCCCATCCAACTCCAGTATGTAACGCTGTGATTATGCCAATCAGGTAGTCTGTATGCACACCTATGTATGGCCCTCTGTGTTAGTCACACAATCTAAAGAACAAATTAAACAATAAATATGCGCAACTAATTGTTAAGATGCTTTTTTTTTTCTATTTTTAGTATCACATGAAATTAAAATGTGTATAAGAAAACTGTTCTGAAAGTTTAGCTTGAACCTGAAATTGGTTTGGATCAAAAGGACTTTAGGCAGGATTTAGCCATTTGGCAAATTTAGAGAATAATTCTATAAATTCTAGGGATTATCAAAATTTCATGACCAAAACATCTTCTTATTGTAACGAGTTAATGTGGTGAGGTGCATGCGAAATTTTAACTGTACCTTCTCCACTGTTGCTGAACTATGGCTGATTTCACTTTCCAATGGGCATAAAATCCCACTGTTTGATATTTCTAACAAAAGCATACTTTTCATACTGAAATAACTTGAAGAAGATGCAAAGTATATAGGATGCAAAGAAAATATCGACAGTAAATTACTTTTGGAGTGAATACGGTAACATTTAATGGAATAAACGACAAAAAGTTATGTGTTACCTACACTGGTATTCTCAGAGGTGCATAATAAAAACTTTAGACTGTTTTATTACATCCAAATCATAACAATAAGAACATTAAAAAACAGGTTTAGATTATTTTAGACAGTTTCTGTTTACTCCTAATAAACTGTTTGGATATACATGATTTACAGGCTCTTCCCATACAATTCTGCAAATTGTAGTGTATATATTCATACACCTACCGCAACAGCATGTTGATTCTAAATGTATTTATCACAAAACATCACTTAAAGCAATGTGAACTGAAATACATTTTGAGATCCATTTCCTCAATCATAACTCAAGCAAAACAGTTTCATTAGTTTTAGTGAATGTATCCAGAACTGCCGCTCAGGGTCCTTCCAGTCAAATAATCCCGTCTCTAATAGAGACCGCTGGAAGCTCTCAGAAAAGAATCAAGTATACAGTATTTACAGAGTTATACTTCCTCAGTGCAGTCTCCCAGTTCATCGCTATCAGTGATTCAGAGTAAAGAATTCCAAACTGGGACAGAACCGTATCATCAAAAGCTGATCCTTCTTTTCACAAAAAAACAGTAACAGCATTTTTCTGCTTTCTGCTATGGAAATGTGCTACTACCCTTTTCCTAGATATTAAATGTAAAGATTTTTGGTTCATGTTTCAGAATTTTTAAGAATAATTTAAATTATAATGGAAAAAGAAAAATTTTTCCTTAATGCACACTAGAGAAATTATCTATATATGAATTAACTCTCTGGATCATAACAGCTTTTTGCAGATGACTCCTCAGCTCTATCATTTAAATATGTATTTAGGCAACTAAAAATTTACTGTCAATTCATATTATGTCAGTCCACATTATGGCGCTGTTACAGCATGCACACTTAAAGATTATTGAAAAAAATTACTGTTCATGTGCAGTATATAATTTGCAAAAGGTTAATAACTGTTTTAAAACAATGAATGGAATTAACTCATAATGCAAAGCAGATGCCCCAAATGTTACTTTTAAAATAAAACATATTTAACTTATAAAAGAACAAAGAGGATCTAAATCCTGTCCTCTTACTTAAAAAGAGACAAGCAATGTGGTTGTTTCAGACTCTCAGTTCACTGGCTCATACAATTTTGATAAAACTCTGTAGTTTCTCACTACTCCCTCTGCTATTCTGGAGCCAGAAATGAATTTTTACAGCTAAACCAGAAAAGCTCTTCCACAAAGAGGTGATACTGACAACACTGAAAGAGATTTACTTGTACCAGAGCAGCAGAAACTACAGAAATTATTTAATGTATCTACACTACAGTTCAAAAGGAAAATATTAAAATTCAACCCAGTGTATGACAATTCTCTGCTTCATATGCAATTCACTTTAGATGATGAATTGCAGGCGATAGGCAAAAACAACCTTCTGGAACGATCTAGTAACAGGAGAAAACACAAGAAATGCTAAATGGCAGTCAAACAAAATTAGCATTTCCAACAAACATTCGGAACACAAACCAGATGACAGAAATATTAAGCAGACAAGTAGTAAATAAGATTACTGTAAGTGCATTTAAGTTGATGGTGCTGAGGAATTGCTGAGAGGAAGAGGGGTGTGGGAGCACCCAGCACCATCCCAGCGAGGGCATGCCGCGGGGCACTGGCTCCGGGCATTCCAGGCTACCCCAGGCAGCACGCCTGCAGCTCCAGAGGGAGAGAAGAGGCCTAAGATAGACTGAGAATTTTAACAGAGATAGCAATGGCTTGTGGAAATAAAAAAATCTATTTGCTGTGCTTTCACACAGTCTGTTGTCGTAAATAAAGCTGATAAAAAGCTGAAAACAAAATTGTGCATTTTTATATAAACTACAGTCTCCAGTAAAAGATTTCTTAAAAAGACCCCAAACTCTATCCATATTCTAGCTACAAGATAAAGCAGAGTTAATCAAACGGAATACTTCAGGAAAATTGTGTGAAGCAATCAGGCAAATACGTCTCTCTGCCCAGCACCAGCAGCCCCTCACATCCCTGCATGGGAACTGCACTGGCAGCCTGGCAAGACGGGCGACAAAACATTCACCGGGGAGAAGCGTTCCCCTCCTCAAGTATCAGACACTGGTCTGCTGCCAGGTTCTAAGTATCAGATTAAAGGGATAAAAAGTCTGTTCTGCTGTAGTAAGTATGGCTCAAAGATGTCAGCCTGTAATATATAACATTAACCAATAAATAAATACCAGCAGAGGGATATTAAAGTTCTGTTATTGCAAGCAGTTGGGGTCTTTTAGGCTTTTTTTTAGTCTGAGGAAGCCACCTCCAACCCTTTTACTCCTTCTTTACAGTTACTACAATTTATACTGTGGCCTTCCAGAAGTCATCTTTGCTTGTAAAACCTTCCATATTTCTGCTGATTATATTTTAGTAATCTGTGGCAAGAAGGAAGGTCATCAATATAAAGCACAGGTACTATATATTTGACATTGCTTCCAGCTGCACTTGCTGACCTATTCATTTAAAATATCTGCAATCTGCACTAAGCTATCTGGGTGAGATACTCCTTTAATTAATATAAACAGAAAAAAACATATGCAAACATACAGTATTCAGTAAACAGGGACAAGCCAGATCCACATAATTCGAAAGGAACAGAAGTCAGCAAAGAGAGACTGAATAACTGCCGTGTAAGACAGGCTTTGAAGAGAACTGTTTCATGTTCAGCATCTTTCCCCTTTATAAGAAAAAATCAATTAAATTGTATTCTGAAATTTGTAAACAGCTTCCAACCAGTGCAAATAATTCCCCACTTTAAGTGTGAATGTCAATGAACTCATTCAAAATCATCTTCAAATGTCAGAAAATATTAACATATCCTGGCCACAGGAGGCAGGTCAGAAGAAGGCACACGCTTTTAGTCTTTACTCGAGTGGGCACGATCCAAAGCCAGCCTAGATCTATGGGAAAAATCCACAAAGCGACACAGCATGGTAAAATTCCACGACAAGTGTTCAAAACACAAGAGACCAGAAACAATCTGGGATCAATAGCTTCCAGGTCATTAATCCTGTGCAGGTGACATCCAGTGCACAGTTTGCTACTCTCTTTCACGCACACATTGAAGAAACCTGACTCGATTGGCATCTCATAGCTTTAAATATTTCCCATGTTTTGCCTTTATCTTTCCCCTATTTGTTTGGCATATGGCCTTCTAGCATCCCATTAATGTCAAACCATTTAATCGGAATGTAAGCTAAATGCACAGTTTGCTATTTCCTGGATTTCTGTTTGGCAACCAGTGCTTTTTATGAGGAAAATAAAAGCAAAGGTCAGTATGACCAGAAAAGAAAAGTCATCTTCCATAACGGAAGCTTATTTTTCCAGTGAACTGATCTGGAAGCCTAATTTAGAAAAAGGTCCTTTAGAATCATGTTATTATTAGTAGTATCACAAATAAACACAGAAACCAATTCACTTTACAGACCTCCACATTAAGCATTCAATAGAAAATCCCTTGGTGTTTTATTGATTTTTGGTTTATTGATTTTTTTTAAATAGCAATATCACAGTTAAAATGTATCATTTTGGTGAAACGGGTCTAAAACTTTTCCATCTCAAAATAAGTTATTACAAATTATTTCCACAGCAACTGGCAACTAATGATTCAATCCATTTAAAGAACAAACTAATAGCTTTTATTTGGATGCCTTTTTTGATTAAATAACATATTAACCTTCATGAAGCTTTCCAAAAAGGGATTAGCGTATTCAAGTGCATCAGCTGATTATGAGACAAACATAACAGTGTTAAGATGTTGGTTAAAAAATTTTGGATCTGATGAGTATAACAATTTAGCTGCTAGGATGCAGCTGGCTCTGACAGCATCCATCTCAACAGAAAGTGTCCACTCAGGATACAAAAAAGACATCACCCAGCTAAAGTGTACAGTAAGTGAGAGCCTGGAAAGGTCGCCTAAATCACTAAACTGAGTAGGTCAAAATATCCTGCGCAATTACTGAAACATCAGAAATAACTAAAAATAAGTAATCTGTAAGGAAAGAAGAATCAGAACGAAATGTATTGGAGAGGAAACCCAGAAAGTAAATACAGTTTTATCTCCTGATGATATCATCCATTTTGACCAAAACCCACTGACCCACTTTGCTTTATCCCTCTATACTACAATAATACATTTTGCATACCTATCGTATATACTTTCCATTAAGTTATTTGCCTAATGGATGTATAAATAAGTCTAGTACAATCATGCTTTTTAAGGGTCAAATCCTATCCACTTCTGAGCCCACTACTGTAATTTCTGCTACGCTTGATGATAACACAGCAGACCTCAGGAACAGCTGAAAAGTGGCTGATTCGGGGCTGTTGACATAATCAACCCGTGTTACAACCAGGCTGCCAAACCCTTCTATAACCCTGCCAAATCCAGGAACTGATGTCCCCATACTCTCCCCTTTACAGCACCCCCAAGAAGAGTGTCTCCATTTTTTAATTTCACGTATCTAAATTACAATTCACACGGTGTCACCGTGGTAAAATAAAACTTCCACGAGTTTATTTTAAGAACAGAATCTTGGAACTCGTGCAGAGCTATTACAAGTTACATGCCACACAACAATCGTCTAAGAGCAGCTATTAATATTCATGTTGATTCCACATGAAACAACAGCAGTTTACCCGAGCAGCTACAGTTATGTCAGCGCTTGGAAGTTATTCCAAGCTGGTTTTGTCCTGTTGCCCTGAATATTCAGAAACTTCAACAATCCATCTAGCAACAGCTACTGCAGAGTAAGTGCTTTGCTTCGCCTCTATGCTAATGAGTCTCAACTACCCCCAGCTACCTCAGGCAGGGGGAAAGGAGGGAATGTCACACCCCCACCACGAGGGAAGGAGCACAGCATCTCACGGGGTTAATTCCCCACGTGTTGGCTGCTGTTGCTGCGCCTTTAATTCTGACAATAGGAAAGTGAAACGAGCCCACTCTGTTTCTGTGCTTATATTGAAAGTAGCATTGGAACTTTTGTCTCAGACCTCCTCCTCGGAGCTTGCGCTCCCTGTGAAGTTCCCACCGCCTCTCCAGCGCTGCACAACCACAGCCCACCCCCCAACTCCTTCCAGAAGCAGCCGGAGCACCCGGGAACTGGAGGCGCTTCCGACCTCTCTGATCTCGGAGTCACAGCAGTTATGCGATCCCTTCTCCTTACCAAGCAGATTCAGCCCTGTAACCTACTGATGGAGAGATAACAGCCCCACGCTTTCGCCCTCACAGTTGCAAAGCAGGCTGCTATTGCAAGCAGGAATTTCCTCTTTTGCCAGCTTCCCCCTCCACCCCCAGCACCCCTTGTTCAAATTCTGGGGCTTCACCCTGGCTGCGAACACCCTCCTAGCACTCGCAGAGAGCGCGGCGGTACCCGCGCAGCCGGAGCGTTGCCCTCCATCCCCGCCTTATTCCGCGCGGTAAAATAGGATTCAGCCCTTGCCAAATCCCTTCCGTGCTGCCCCAGTCGCTTTCTTTCCCGGCTGGCAGAGGCCAGGATCTGCTCGCACCTGCTCCCCGGGGGCAGACCCCCTCTCCCCCCGGGGAAAACAAGCACCGCTACCCGCAAAGCAAACCAGCCTCCTCCTCCTCCTCGCCGTCCTCCCGCCCCCCCCTCCCCCCACCCCCCCGTTCGCCATGTGCTGTCTTGTAGACCCTTACAAAAAGTGCACGCGCCCCTTCGGATCTGTGACAGCAACTTATGGCCAAGCGGCCTCCACCCACCCCGGGATAGGACTTTGCCCCAGAGGCAGCTCTAAACCCCATCCCTGAGTCTTGTGTCCTCTCCCCCCTCGTCCCATTCCAGGACCCCTACCCGCCCACTGCTGTGCACCCTTTGGGCAGCTTTTTCCCAGAATCGCCCGTTTGAAACATTCATGAAGGGATACAATTGAGGATGGAGGGGGTCGGTCAGAAAGCACTTTTTGGCCCCGCTGCCCCGTCTCCCCCACCGCGTAAGCACCGAGGGACAATGCGCCGGTTTCCCTTGGGAACAATGATCCCCCCGATCCACTTGCACGGAAAGAGGCAGAAACACCCCTTCTTCTCCTGCCTCTCTTGCCTCCGTCCCACCAAGAAGCGGCGCAGACAGCCTGCGGAGGAGGGAGAGGGAGGGGGCAAACGCATGTGGCCGCAGGGCGCGGGTGACCCCGCCACTGCACTCCCCCCCCCCCCCCCCCCCGGGTCCCCGGTCTCGCGCGGTGGCAGCGGGAAGCGGCACAGCGCGCGCCCGGTCCGCACCGCGCGGGGGTGGGACCGGGGCGGCGGCAGCAGCGGTGGCGGGGGGAAGCGGGGTGTGCGTGTTACCTGGCGTTGGTGCAGTCGTTGTAGAGGGTCTCGAAATCCTTCCTGGAGATGAGTTTGCAGCGGTTGACCCCGGGCTGGATGGCCCCCAGCCCCCTCAGGATACGGACCTGTTCCACGTTGCAGACCACAGGCGTGATCTCCAGGCGCTTCAGCTTGGTGTAGACCGTGTGCAAGCCCCCCACCAAGTGCTTCAGGAAGAGGTCGAAAGCCTGGGGCAGGCAGATGAGCTCGCAGCCCTCCACGGTGAAGGAGGCCACTTTGGCCCCCCTCAGATCCACCATCTTGCACTCGTTATTCTGGGGAGTGTTCTCCACCGGGGACGGGGTCGAGTACACGGGCTTGCCGGGGAGGCTGCTGGCTGCACTGGCCGCGCTGGCATTGGGAGTGGAAGTGCTGCCGCCGCCGCCGCCGCCGGTGCCGGTGCCCAAGCTGGGGCTGCCGCCACCGCTGCTGCTGCCGCCGCCGCCGCCGCCGCTGGTGGTGGAGGTGACTGTGGCCGCCGCCGCCGCCGCTGCGATGGGCTCCGGCCGGAATAGGTTTGTCCCCGAAGTGACCGGCGGGGGAGCGATGGATGGAGACGGAGAGGAGGTGGCCGACGAGGACGAGGTGGTGGTGGTGGTGGTGGTGCAGGCGGCAGAAGTTGAGACCGGAGGCTGAGGGGGGACCAGCTGGGTCGGAGGGATCAAAGCAGCCGGTACGGCCATGGTCACATATACGGCGGAGGGGGGCAGGGGAAGGGGGGGAAAGTTCACACACACACACACACGCAGGGGAAAGGGGAAATTAAAAAAAAAAAATAAAAAGGAAAGGAGAGAAGGGAGGAGGGGAGGAGAAGAAGGGGGGGATAACCCCGGATCAGGTGCTGCGGCGAGCGAGAGAGCAGGGGGCAGAGTGAGAGAGAGAAACGCACAAAGTGTCCCGCAAGTGGGGACGGAGGAGGAGGAGGAGGAGAAGTCCGCTCCGGGCGGCGGGGCTGGGGCCGAGGGGAGGGGGGAAGGCAGTTTCTTTTTGTGGTCCTGGCTCTAGCACCACGCTAAAGACGAAGGTGAAAAGGAGGAGGTTTGGAGGACTTCGGTTCTCTCTGGCAAGTACATTGATCAAAGATTGAGAGGGGAATGACAGAGAGAAAATGAGCTGGGAAGTGCTGGCTGCTGCTGCCGCCGTCGCCGCCGCTCGCTTGCTGGACGAGTTGTTGTTGTCACACGGTGCGGAGGGGAGGAGCTCCGGCAACTTGAAATACCCTTTGAAGCAGCAAAAGGCTCACTCACTAGTATTAACCCAAATTATCCAACCAGGAACCCGGAGCAGGGAAATAGAAAAGGAGAGAAGTCTCTCCCCCCCCACCCCCACCTTTCAGGAACCGTTAGATTACACGTTTCATATTTCACCCCACCAGAGACGAAATGTAATTTTCCCAGCCCTGTGCTTGTCAACACAGTTTGTGAAGAAACAGGAGCGTCTCTCCAGCGTTTTTCCCCAAAACTGGGGCGGGCGCTGCCCGTACACCTTGCCGGGCTGGGGCAGGAGCACCCACCGACAGCAGCAGAAACCGCCGGACAGGGCTGTTGCTGTTGTTGGTTTTGTTCTCCCGGGACCTCAAACGCTGCTTCTGCCGGCGGGGTGGGAGTTGCTGCTTAAGGTCCCCCCGCAGCGCCAGGGCCCCTTTGTTGCGCGGGTGCGCAAGGCAGCCCCACCTGCAGGGTCATCGAAGGGGACGGGGCAGTCGAAAAACTGGGCTGCGGCGGCACCGAAGTAACTTAGGAGAGAGGAAAGCGCGCGGGTTCCGCGGCGCGACAGGTAGCGGTGGTGGCGCGCAGAAACCGCGCAGCGTGGTCCGCCCCACCCGCGCAGGTACCGCGCAAAGTGAGCTGCTGCACTTGCCTGCGCATGCGCAGTGGCGCAGCCCGACGGGACGTGCCTCGCCTGCCGGGGGCGGGCCCCACGCGTGGCCTGAGACCCGCCAGCTGCCGAAGGCGAGGATGGAGTGTTAACTTGTGTTTGGGGTATTGTTGGGGTCAGCTGGGAAAGACCAGAGCTCCTGTGTCTTGAGGGCACTTCGTTTTTTTTAAAGAGGTCTAGGACTTCTTTCAAAGGGGGGCTTCTGCGAAAATAGGGTGTGGGGTGAGTGTAATTATTCCAGTTTTAAAAGTATAAGCTGTATACTTAATTGTAATTCATGTATGTGCCCATAGCTGCCTCTTTTTTTATAAATGTATACTATTATGTGAGGTATGACTCATGGGATGACACATCTACAGAGTGGATAATCTTAAACGGTAGTAATTCCGTGCAGGGGAATTTCCACATTATCAGATATAAAATATTCTCATATGGTCTACTTGCTTATTGTACTTTAAATTTGCTCCAAGGGAGTTTGCGTTCTAATACCAGAAAAGATGTGTTTTACTAGTGAAATTTTAGATATCCTGCACTAGAATCTTTAAAATTGGCAAATGAAACCGAGAAATGCCACTAAGTGGCATTTGCTTTGAAGTCTTAGGTACCCATTATTTTGCAGAACACTTCTTCAAGCCATTTTCTAGTGTTTTTCAGAACGTTTAGTTGGAGGATCTTGTACAACTTGAGTTCCAGTGGTGGGATCTAGTGTTCTATAAAATTTGGAATACGTCAGAGAATGTAAATACGCTGCATCTTTCTTTTTTTTTCAGTTGTAGAAAACCAGCTCTGTCCATGTTTTCTTTGCTTCAGCTATCCTTTTGTGTCTCACCTTATTTTATACCTTGTGGAGACGTGGAACAGTCCTCAAGAAGATGAGGAGAGCACCAGACACATGTGATACTGCCACTTGGAGATCTGAGTGCACTCTGAATTAGGAAACGTTCCATCTCATTTGTTCTCTACCTTTCCTGCAACATGATGTACACCAGCCCTTTTGCTTTCCTTCTTGCTGTGTGCCTTCAAGGATATATAATCCCCATGGTTCAAAACCTTATAAAGAAAATGTAATTTGAAAGGGTTTACTGCCATAGGTTTGGGTTAACCTTGAACGATTCAATGCGACATGGAACTAGAAAACTAGAAAGAAAGACATTATTGAAAATGTTCAAGACTCCACAAAACTTCTGGCTTGGTAAGTGTTTCTAATGATTATGGGGAGCAGCGGGGTTTATTGTAATTCACACATATACTCACATAAACACATCAACAAATTCTGACGTTACTCTTCGTAAACTTTTTCAGATTGCATTTTTCTTACTAGCTGACCCTTTAATGTAATGATATTGTTGGGTGTTCTGCTGTTTTCTCCCTGAGTTGGTATCAGCAAAACTCAAATTACTGTAACTGATATTTGAAAATTCTCCCTGTGTCAAGTGAAGACTTATGGTGCTGAAATCAATAAGACTGTTTAAAATTCAAAGACCTGCAAATCGTTCTGTTTGTCCTTTGATAGGGCCTAGGCTGATTAAAATGCGACCAAGAAAGCTTAATTGCTGCACTAATTAAGAAGTCTTTAATTTCTTTCCTGGAATATTGTTTGAAGCTGGGTTTCTGGTTTGCTCATGTAACTGTTCAGGGCAAGTATTCTGTTTCTCTGTCTCTCTTTTTTACCTTTTGACCGTTTTTGGTATATTAAATTGTATGTTAAAGCACAAAGATGTATTGACAGTGATTGTAATTTATTGCACTAAAAAGACCGATATGGAGTTCACTATTTTATTAAATTACAATTCTGAGGGCAGCTGTAAAAGGTAAAATGCAATTAGAAAATGCATTGTAGCTGTTGCATTTTAAGGAATCTGAATACTTGACTGACAGGAGGTACATCAGCTCTCTCCCCCTTCTTCAGTTATTATTGATAATTAAATATTTGAATTCATTCAGAAAAAAACCCCGTAGAAATGTATTTATCTTCTGAACATGTGTGAAGGAATGGACCAGGGAGAGGGGAAGCATACAGAGGACAGGCACCTGGTGAGGATGACTAGTGTATTACTGTGATAAGTTCATCCACAATATTTTTTTTGCCTGCATTTCTTTTCAATTTATTGTCCTAAAAATACCTTTCTGTCTTGTATTTTTGTCTTATCCTTCTCCAGTGACCTATTTTGCTCTACGGTTTCTGAGGAGAAAAAACTAAACTATTTCACAAAGCTTTCTTTGTGTTCAATAGAGTAATGGTTTAGGTTTAATCATACTGCATTATAATTCTAGCAAACTACTGCTGAGTAGAAGATTCTACTTCTGGCAAAGTAGAAGGTAAGTTTTATTTTTCTTTTAATCTCCATGGTCTCAAGCAGCAATCCTTTCAGGAGCTCTCTGTTATTTAGAGAGAAGACTGAGAAAGAGGCAGGGACCTCATACCGAATCCCCCTGCATCGCTCAGGAAAATAGAGTCATAGAAATGTAAGTCTGTGAATTGGGATCCTTTTTCCCCTCCTTCCACCAAGATATTTACTAAACATTGAAAACACAGTGAATACAGTTGAGATTGATGTGTTGTACCAGTAATAAGAAACTGGATGCTGCAGTGCTCTTTTTCTAATTGTTGCATTATAGTCAAATTAGCACAGACCTTGTCCAATACAAATACAAACTGGATTCCTTTCAGTGACAGGACAAGTAGATAACATGCTTAATAGATACAAAGGGAAATTTACCATTCCAAGCACGATGTCACGCTAATTATGTTTACTCTAATTGAAAGGAAGGTTTTGGGGAACCTGAAATTACTCATAGGGTATTTTTAATAACTGAATAATAATAAAGTGCAGCAAACGTTGATCACAAACCTTTTGGTCTTTCAGAATCTATTGGAAAATTAAATGAAAAGTGGAGTTTGGTACAAACAATGCCCCAGGGCAAAAAACAACTAACACTAGATTTTCCAGTCCAGCCATAACACAAATCAATTTGAGCCCACTTCTATGGCCAGACTGCCAGATTGTTATGACTGCTAATTCACTCAATCAAACAGTGCATTAGCACACCCGGCACAAACAGCTTTAACAATAGCATGCAATTCTGAACAGTCCACCATATATCATAAGAAGTCCAGAATACATGGAAGATTGCTTTCACATTCTGTTTACTGCAATTTGTATTTGCATATAGTGCCTGCTTAACAAAAAAAAACCACAACCTAAAAGTGGTGTAAGAATGGAAGTGAAGAAACTTCGGGAGCCATTAAAAATAACTTTTAAAGTCTTTGAAAACAAGAATCTGGGAGCAAATTATCACCTGGGCTGATTGTTTGATGTGCATCTCTCAGCTGGAGAGTTCAAAACAGTGGCTGCACATCCCCAGCACAGGACTGGAAGAGGAACTGTTCCGGTCTTGGCAGCTCGTACACGCCCTGCCTAACCCCGCCACTTTAGCGTCAGAGCATCTTTTGCCGGCTCTTTGCTCCTGCGAGTCGTCTCACCGGCTCCGGGGGTATTCATCGCCTGAGTAAAAGGGCAGGATTTAGCCCCAGAGAGTTATCCTTCAGATCTTCCCCTTCATCCCCACGAGAAATGAGTGTTACCTCCGGTGATGCTAACTGATGCTCTGACCAAGGACGCGCTGTACCGAGAGATGCAATAACCGACGGCTTGGGAATCTTCTTATCCCTTCGCTCCCTCCTCCCCTGCATCCGATATACACACAAACACACGTCCACACCCCCACCCCACTCCCACGCACAACCGCATATATGCAAATTGCAAATACCAAACGCCAATTAAGCTACTTGCTTATTTACGATTGCCCCCACCCCCTTAAGTCCCTGTTCTGACTTGAGAAAATATGTTTCGGAGTCAGTAGCTAAAATAATCCTTATGTTGATTTTAGCCTCTCGGTCACGTTGCAGCTGGTGGAGTCGGATGGTGAAGCGGGTCGGGTTCCCTTCTCGGAATGGATGAATGTATGGTTGGATGGAGGAGATCAGTGGGCTCTATCTGCCGGCACTCACCTGGCAATGACAGCCAGGAGGGAGGCTGCGAAAGCACAAGGAAAAGAATAAGCAACTTCCCTGCGAGAGTGGAATGAAGGCTGGAATGGACTGGGAGCCCTCGGTGATGTTTGAGTTACGCTTCTTGGGCTGTCATTACAGGTCGTCACTCCAACGTGTTAATTCACCTACCAACAGGTTTGAAAAGTCGCTCAGAGCAGTAATTATGAAGTACAGAGTCCCTGCCATTAGATTATGTTAAAGCGATGTTCTAATCTGAGATGCCCTTTCCCGTGATTTCCCCCTTACAGAATTAGTTCGCTCAGCCACTCCATCCCTAGCTCCCAACCCAGGCTCATCGAAATAGAGACGCTGGAGAGCCGGCCCGATATTTAAATATTTCTGGTTTTCTAAGACGCGCCCCGATCTCTGCCGGTACCAGGGACGGTTTTCCTGCCCCGTGCCCGGGATCCGCGGGGGACCGCGACATTCCACTCCCTCCTTCCCTCCATCCCTCGACCCCTACTGGTGTCGCCGAGCTCCCGGCCATGGGGCGGTGAGAGGGGCGGGGGACGGTGGCTCGGCACTAATTGTTTTCCCTAATAATAATATTAATAATAAAATACACACTGGGCTCCTTTTTATATATGAGCTGGCAGCCTGCGAGATGCAGCCTTTTACCTCCTCAAGTCACTTAAGGGAATGAAAAACATTGGGTGGGGGTTACCTTTATTATTCCTATATTTCAAAAAAAGCAGACAAACATTTTTAATTGTTCTGTGATGTTAGGGGAGGACCTTTACAAGTCCAAGCCCTTGTTTGAAAAGTTTCAGCCCAGAGCGGAATTTTATAGCGAGTTATAAACTCTCAGTTAAGAGGGGGGATGTTGTAAATGGAAGTGCTGACACAACCTTAACTATAGCGTGTAAACGGCTATGCTATAATATCCATTAAGCAGAAAGAAAAATAAGATGGCTGATCAATAATTTATACAAAGAGTACCAACTGCAGACATAATAACTGTAATGTTTGCAAAGCAATCTCTCGCTCTCCAGGCTTAACAGTAAACTAGTGGGGCTGTTAATTTCCAGCTCCAACAGATAAGAATACAAACAAATTACTTAAACTTGTATTTTGCTCGATATTTTACACGCCTCGGTAGGATAAAATAAAATTTAATTACGGTGCAACTTGGACTGGTTGAAGAGCCTCCCTCCCACTTCCCTTCCGCCTGCTGTTCCAAAAGGACCTTTCTTGTGCAAAGCTTCGACCGGGAGAGTAATAGGTTGGTTGGACGGGCGTTGTAAATGGGTCGACTTTGGGGTCACTATAGTTCTTCGCAAAGTTATTCATACATGGAAACAAAATGAAGCCGTTTAACTTCAAAAGAAAGTTGCAAGGTTTTCCAGTGCCACGAGCTGGAACACAATACCCCCACCGGCACGATAAGCATCAGCTGTCAGAGGACAATGCTCTGACGCTTTACATGCAGGAGGCTACGGGGAAGAAAGCTTTAAACAAACCAGTGCGTCTTCCGCTATGCTAAGCGGAGAGTGGGCGAGCAACTGTTATCTGCATTTGCATGGGAGCGTTATCTCCCATTTCCGTCCACTGTATTTAGACAGCAAAGCAGAGGAGCAAAGTCTGAAAGTTGCTCAGTAGGCTCGGGTAATCTGCCGAGGTACTCCCGAGTGTCTCTTGCAGTAGTACTAAAGCGATCCCGTCTTTGTTAAATAGAAACATGTCAGTGGAGCAGATTTTTTTAAGAAGTGCCCCCACCCTCAGCGTAGGCAAAACAAAGTTGTGCTGCTAACGCCGCCAAAAGAAGCTCAAATTTAACGTGGCATGTAGAATTCCTTCGGAATTCAGCTCTGCTTCTTGGGGACTTTACGGATGTTTTGTGTAGTATAACTGGAGTGACACCTTATTTTTGAGCCCTGAGCTGTAACGTGGGGTACTGCTTTGACAGATCCTGCATTAAAAAAAATGAAAGCAGTAATCTGAGTGGTGCTTGCTTGTTTAATGACCTCTGTCTTCCAGCTCAGCTCCAGTAGCGCAATGGCAACTGCCTGCAGACTGCACACAAAGACTGAGTCTTTTATACCGAACCAATAGGTTTTGCCCCCTTCCCTCCCACCCACCCTGGCCACAATGACCGGTTGGGTGCAATGTGGAATTCGGGGAAACTTAATAGAAATTGGAGCGCCCACTAGTGCCGTTGTGCGTGGGGAGCTGGGCTGCGCGGCCAGTGTTCCCCCCTGCTCCCTTCTGATTGCCTTCGCATACTTCCACACCCCTCTGCTCCCCTCCGCTCCCCTCTGCCCCTCTCCGCTTCCCTTTGCACCCCTTCGGGAGGAAGGAAACGCAGGCAGAACTGGGGGGGAAGCACAAAGGAATGAGATACTGCCAAAAATAGGTTTAAACTCGTTCTTATTAAGTGGGGGGTTGTTTTTTCATTGTCTAAGGGGAAGCATAGAAAAAAAGGAAATGGAAAAGTTGTCTTTTCCCTGCTTTTTTCATTTCACTACTCCCCCTCTTCTTTTAGGAAGTGTGTGAATGGAGCATTTCACAGGCAGCATCTTGACACTTGCATTGTGAAAGGAATTAGAGGGGCTGCCAGGCTGTAAAGACTTAATAGAAAACACGAACAACACTAGTTTCTGAGTTTTGGATATTCACCTGACAAGCAACACTACAGAAGCTCTGGTGAGATCTATTCATTAGGCCCACTCTTCATTTTCTTAGGTGTTAGAGGTTTGTGGGGGGGTTGTTTGAATTTTTTTTTACACACATCTTTTTCAGACTGGTAAGGGGCAGCATTTAGATTTTCTTAGAAACTATTCTCCTTGCTTTGGAGATAAGGATGACCTTTGCAAGCTAGGTGACACACAGTCCTCTACTGTGGGTAGATGAGCTCAAGACACACTTCCACACTGGCAGTGAATGTTTTGAGTAATTGCTTTTTGTTTGATGTGCATTGGGATTCTGGATAATGTCCCCAGTCAGATCCAAGCACTTACAATGATGTCCAGCACAATATGATTTCCCACTCAGGATTCCAAAAGCTGTAAGAGGCAGCTTTGAATTATATCACACACACTGGTCACAAGTAGGTGACAATGAATTAATCCTGTCATCTTCTAACTTCTCCTTTAAAAACTTCCAGTAAACCTTTGATTCACATTGTATAAACTTCTTGAGGTATTAAGACCTGTTTAGCCAAGAAGGAAAACTCCAGATATGTTTTCAAATGTCTTGGGCTCAATGTCTAAAATCATCTGGTGGATGATGAAAGGCGGACAGAATGAACATGTGTCTCTTTTCTACCTCTATTTGACAGGCACATCTTTTCCTTTATTGTTGCTAGGCATTTCTTCATTAATAATAAGCACCTAAATATATGCTTAAGTAGTTCTTGATGCCAAAAATTTGTCACACAAACCTGTAAATACAGAAGGCACTGAATACCAAAATAGTTGGAAACAATTTGCAGGAGGTTCTGATTTGCTCTGTTTTCACATTTCCAAAAAAGACACTTATTTTAAAACAGGGTAATACTTGGCGTAGATATAAAACATAAAAAAAGTTCCTGTATCTTTATGGTAGTTATAATACGGATAGTATGGCCAAAATAAGTTCCCTTAAAATATATACTATTGATTTTTGTGGATAATGGCAAAAGATTTTTATTATGGCTGTATCTTTGAATTTATAAATAATATAACTTCACTGTTGTCTGTTCCTCTTCAGTGCTCAGTGATTTACATGCACTTGAATTTTATTAGTAGAATACTGGACTTCAGGCTTATGTATGTGACTGCTTATACAAAATACATTCTTGGAATGTTTATCCAATAAAAATAGACTTATGAAGACATCAGTTCCTCCATACATTCTCAACTTTAGGCGCAACTGTAGATCTGTAAGTAGGTACTTAACATTGAAATGCAAGAAGCGAAGTCACAGAAGTGCCAAAAAGAATTAAAAAAAGAAAAATGTATTTGATTCTTATATTTTGAAATGCTAAGGGAATTTTAGGGGAAAATCAGTGACTGCTCTCACGTAAGGAATGAACTTAAGGAAATTGTAAAAGTATACAAGGAGGTGAGTTGCAGTAATAAAATTTTATCTATACAAAATATTTCTTGAGTCAAAAGTGTATGCTAGCAAGTTGGTTTTATTAAAGCTTGTTCTCCTAAACATGTGAGTATGAACTTAACTTCAAAGCAAGAAAAATGAACTGCCACCATCTAAGTTGCTTTAATGTAGTTGGTTAGAAAGAGTTTTAATTGTCTTGCTTTTGCTTAATTACACCCTTCAATCTGATGATCTGTTTTCACATGCGAGGAGGGATAGGGCAAGTAAGAGCCACAAAAATATTAAGGTACCATATCCATACTACCAGTTGTCACATGATTTAACAGGTGCTTAAATCCCTTAGTACATAACGTCATGTTGACACAATTCATGAAATGTGTAGGTTTCCTTTGCTGGAAGCATAGATAGAGGCCCAAACCTCAGTGTTGCTAGGTGTTTTTGAGGAGAGAGTTCATGCCTAAACACGAACAGTCTTGCTTGGGTCCACTTATATCCACCCAAGTGGGGCTTCAAACAAAGTAACTCTGAAATAAGGCTATTCTGTATCTGTATTTGCATTCTGTGATACAGCTAATAACCAGTTAAGAAGGTCACTTCCAGGGTGGAAAACCTGTTTTCACACATCCAGCTTCTATCATTCCCACAAAACAAGAGAACTAAACCAGATTTCCCACATGGCAGCAGTGAGCATAAGGAATCAAATATAAGCTCTGCCATGGTGGAGGCTTCTCTGGTTCTTCTTTGGATAATTTAGGCCTGTTGTCTGGTATACTACTACCAGGAGAAAGATCTCCAAGTAGACTCTCATAGTTCTCACATAAGTGTGTATCCTTGCTGAGAAAAGTTTTTAAGGACTGAATTCAGCCACACTTGCTGTTGGGCTGTGGAGCCTCTTCAAAACCATACTGATAATGAAGACCTCGCTGTTCTCCACTGGTAAATTTGTCGTATTTTGAAAGTGGGGCTCCTAAGTAATTTAGGTACTTCTAAAATATTATTCTGTGAATTTTACTTTCTTTTTTAAACTGTTCTATCTACGACCATAAAGCTCTATTCAAAACAAACATTTTTCTTAACAGCTTTAAGTTTTATTTTTTACTATAAAGCTGAAACAATTACAAGGAAAATAATGAATATAACAGTATATACAATTGAGAAAGTGTTTTCTTGAGTGTTTCGTTTCCTACTGATATAAACTCAGAACTCAGCACACAGTTTACAAGTAAGGGCCAATAGCTGAATACGTTTAAATACAATGACAGATAATAGCTGCAGTAAATACAGATACAGATGCTACATTTATGCTCTCAAATTAAACTTGCCTGGAAATGTTCCTATGCAATAACACAAACTAGGGCATATGCATGTTTGAAAACTCTTCATCTGTCCAAAAGAGGATAGTGGCACCAGCCTACCAGCAGGGAAGGGTCTCTGGGATATGCAGCCTCCCTCTCCATCAAACTGCATCCAGGAATCAGCAGTTTTCAGGATGCTTAAAGTGTGCTGGGGGCTATTTGAACAGTTTTGCGGCATAGACCATCACATTCCAGTACCTGACAACATTCCTGGCACTGTTTAATTTACTAGTGCAAATGTAGCTTCAACTGGTTTATATTGCAGTAACTATGTTGAAACACATATCACATTGGACACTTTTATAGGTGCAAACTCTTGATCTTGCAATCTTTATATGGGCAACATTCTTACTGACTTCTAGAAATGAAATATTTTTTAAAAAGTTTCCTTAATTAGTGAAGAATTCAGTCTTGGCCTGTAATTAGAAAAGAAGAAGGAAGTAAAATTATAACCCACGAGGAGCTTGCTAAAATACTCCCTAAAATAATTTTTGAATGGCATTAAAGTATTGCTCACTATTACAGGGCCTGCTTAATTCATTTAGCAGCCTGGACTAGAGATTCAGGTTTTTGTGCTCTCGTGCTTTTGTGCTGGGTATTTGGAGCTTAAAATGTAAACATGAATGCATTTTCTGTAAGAGACCTCTAGAAAAATGTTGAGGAAGGCAGGGCACATTCCTTGCTGGGTTTTGTGTTAGATTCTTTACAGTCAATATCAGTCCTGGAAACCAGCCTGGGGAAGTTTGAGATTTCTTGCAACACGTTGACTGCTGTTGATTTTACAAGGGTATTTGTAACTTTTATCGGTACGAACACCATAAAAAAGCATTATGCAAAGCGACAGATGCATTTATTTGCATATTTCCCCCCAGTTAATATGAACTAACATAGTACTGCCCTATTCAGGAGTCACATAGCTGCAATGTCTTGCACTTCTTTTTATAGCTGTAGCTTGTTTTGAATAGTCAGATATAAAGCGACAGAGTAAAGATTATTCTTTAGAATTTTCATTTTGCCATTTACAAATCAATGACATTTGCATCTGTCTTAACACATTAGAGAAACAGCCTGTGAAGGAAGACTGTTTTACAGGTTGAGCTGAAAAGAAATATTGAATGGAAAAGTATTGCTAGTTTTATTAAGAATCAGCAGATACTATGAATGATATACTTGACACTTCACAAATAATAACACATCAAAAAAACCCCAGGAAGAAAGTTACTTTTTGGCTCAGTCTTGCAGTCAAATGGTATTTTTCCCAAATAAGAATTTTAGGGTCAGTTTTGATAGTCTAACTCTACAAAAGAGAATAAAGCTTTCCTTTTTTTTCCACTTGAACAGCTTTCAGATAGTAGTTGCTAATTGGAGGTCTGTTAGAAAGATTTATTTGGGAAACGTTTGACTTTCTTTCCATAGCTTGTTTTCCCACGGACAATGTTTTTAGTACCCACCTCAGAAACATGTTTTAATGACAAAACCCTTAATTATTGATGGAAAGAAAAACCCCTAAGCATATACTCTTTGATTCATTTCATTGGCCTCTCATGTAAATTCCATTCCAGCAATCTCCAGTTCATCTCCTCACTTCTTGGTGGAGACTGTAATAATACAGAATGCAACATTGTTATTGCTTGCTGCTGAATTATAGTGCAAAACTTGGTTAACTAAAAAGATTAGGCAAACAAAGTCCTTGTACCTGTGAGAAGTCTGATCTTGCTTTAAGGCTCAGTTACTTCTCTGATAACCACCGATTATCTCTTTTGCAGAAACAATTCCGATAAGGCAAAAGTGCCCTCTGTAGGGGAGAGGCTGTAAATGGTGATGGGGAGCTGGAGTTTAACATTCACAGAAAGCAACAAAAAAGAATAATTTTTTTAGCAGTCTTACTCTCAGAGAGACGCTGTAGACTCAGTATTATGTAAAAATGAATCAAAAATAACAAAAAAACCTTTGCTTTAAAATAAATATGAAAATTATAATCTCAACTGCAGATAACAACTAACAGTTTTATAAAAAGCTTCTGCAACACTAAATGTGTAATGCAATGACAACTGGGCTGCAGGAATCTCCTAAGTAAAATGAAATACGAATTTCAGTCGAAAGAACTTTATGGAAATAGGAAAATTCAGAAAGCAACATGCTTAAAAAGTCTCTGTAGCTTGTAGTGCTAAGAAGTTTGCAAAGCAGATTTATTAACAGTCCTGGAGGGTTAGCATATTGCTTGCTAAGAAATTGCTTTTGTTAGCATGCCCACAGACACATCTTAGCTGGTGTGCAGAATCTCTAGTGGCTATTTGTAATTATTTGGGGAATTCTATCCACAATTTATAATGGCGGCTAATGCCAGTCCAGAGAGAGAGGCAGGGAATCTGACACTAGTCGTAGTTCATTATTAATTGTTTTCAAAGCCTCTCTTCTGTAATCTATTAGGGTGACTTGTGGTTCTTGTTATCTTGTCCAATACTCACCCTCACTACTTTTTTTTCTACATTTAATTTTTTTTCTTTATTTATGTATATGCATATATTTTTGGAGTAACAATGGCATGTCATATGGTAACCTGCATTACTATGTAATGAACTCTAACAAGGAGGGGGCAAAACCTTTCAGAATTATTTAGCCTCCTTTCATCTTTACCAGAAAGTCAGAGAAGAAGCAGAAACTAATTCTGGTTGTAGATTTGCTATACATGTTGGCGTTCCTATAAAAACCGAGATTGAACCATAGTTTAGGAAATTATGAACGATGTTGTAAATATGCCGTCTAGCCTACTTCTAAATATGTTTTTGAAGAGAAGGGTGAAGGTTCATCCTCTATGGAAAAGTTAAGCCTAATAAGTTTAAAACCTATGGGTTGCTAAAGGTGTTTGAGATCTTTTTCTGGTCTAGATCATTAATAAGTGTCCGTTTTCCTAGGTCCTAGTGTCTGCTGACAGTCTTTCAAAACCGAGGTTGAAGGAAAGGGATGGTATAAACCAACAACATTGCCTTTCCTAATTACAGGTTCTGGTTGAACAGAGCTTGTTCCTTTCTTTACTCAGTGTTGCAAATATACGGTATGAGGGACCTGTCCCATATTTTGGACTATGTAAATGTCAGATTAATGCTATCTTTTGTTTTAATTAATATTTGAAGCAGTAAACTCATTGCCTTCAATCCGTTGAATAGCATTGAACTTCCCTGTCTCATTTTAAGAGAAGTAATTTCACTACATTACTTTTTGATCTTTGGGGCATGCTTCCAAGTCTATTTACATAAATAAATGTTTAGGGAATGCCTGACGTTATGGAACTATGTGGGCTTCTGATGTGCCCTCTTCAAATCCCATTGCTTACTCTGTGAACCAAATCTGACACACAGCAGGATATTCACACTACCTTCTCTCACAGCCAAAATTAATGTAACTCAAAGGACAAAAGTGAGGAACCTAAGTCGTGTAGGTGCTACCATACTATATGAATGTCCTTCACAGCTCAAATCCTCATGACAATTTCTTGCCCTGACATAGAGCCTGTTTACACTGTAAGGTCTCTGGTAGATATTGTCTTACCCTGCTTAATTATTGCAACTTTAACAAAAGTTTGTGGTTATATTTGAAATGTGAAAGTAACCTCAGCCTAGGTCTCTCTTAAGTACTTCTTTGCACTATCCAACCTTTCCTCTAAACACAGGACAAACATCCAAGGCTATTTTTTTCCTTTTGGTGTCTAAACTTTCCTTTCCTGTGTCTAAACATGCCAGCTGGATTCCTCTGGTTTACTGTATTGATCCTTCCCAGTCCTTTTTTAAGATTGTATTTACAGTTGCCAATGTATTGTACTTTTTTGAAGATATGTAATAGATTTAATTCTGGAAAAGGAACACTTATCAAGCTTTATATTCTTTTGGATTTTTTCCTTAGATTTCATTCAGATTTTTTTTTTCCCAACTAGTTCCTCAGATTCATTGTATGGCAGCTGCTTCCAGACAGTACTCTCACAACCTATCTTTAGATGCTTTGTTTTAAGTGTCAGGGATAGATTTCTGGTCTCCATACACAGTCAATGAAAAGAAGTATACATATTCAGTGCAGAAGTTCAGAAACTCCAATATGATGTTGTGAAAAAAGTCCTAGGTGATCTGAGACAGGCCTCTGTCACAAGTGGACTGTAAAATATGTCATATTTTCCTTTTAGTTTATCATAGAATGTTTAGGGTTAGAAAGGACCTTAAAGATCATCTAGTTCCTTTGTTTACTATTTAATATTATTTTCTTAATTTCATCAATCATAATTTTATTTGTATCTTATTTGCTCTTTACTATGCTATCTTTCAGTTACTGTGATCATGTTAATAATTTAAGTTCTTTTTTGACTGACCTTTTTCTATCTGTTTTTAAACAGTCATGATCAACCTTGACTTGAAAAAATTAGTGGTAAATCTCATAGAATCATAACGGTTGGAAAAGACCTCTAATATCATCAAGTCCAACCGTCAGCCCAACTCTACCCTGCCTACTAAACCATGTCCCAAAGTGCCACATTTACACAGTTTTTGAACACCTCCAGGCATGGAGACTCCACCACATCCCTGGACAGCTTGTTCCAAAATTATCTCAATATATGATTTCTGATTCTCTGCTGTATTTGGACTATTTTGGGGGGGGTTAGGGTTCTTTTTATTTCTTTCTTTTTTTTCTTTAAAATTATTAGAGCATTCTGTAATATACAAAAAAAATTTGACTTGTTTCCTGCTACTGTAATTGACAACCCTTTCTTTCCAGTTCAAGAACATACAAACAGTAAAAGCAAAGTGGCATTGCGCAAAGTCTAAAGTATCTGGGGTTTCCAATCTTTCTTTCATATAGTTTTATTAATTTTTACTCCGCTATCTGCAGCTTTGATACCACTGCCCCCTGAATGGTTGCCAACTGTCTCTGGGCTCTGTTGTATGGCATTATATTGCTTGGCCCCAATCCTGAAAAATTTATACACTTGAGTAATTTTACACATGAGAGCAGGCCTGTTGACTATTGATGCATAACGTTAGTTGGGAGTGCGTGCATTTTCAGGGCTTGAATAATTGTTTTGATTTTACCGGTCAATCATTGCAAAGTATTTGTAATGGAATTTTTTACCCAGTTCTAGATTTTTATTTCTTCTCAGTGTCTGTAAACTGTCACAAGTTCTATACAGTTTGGACATAGGTTGGGTGGCTTTCATGATTAAATATACTCTTAATTTTGTATTTGTGGTGATGATGCCCACAAAAATATTAGGGTCTGGATGACTTGAATGTATTACTGCTTCTTAAGTATATAGAGGGTTTTTTTTTCATTTTACACTGCAGATGAGTAAATGAATAGTAGTCGATTCCCATAGCCCATTCCCATTCCATAAGTCATTCCCATGATAATGAATTAGCTATCAGGCAAACTTTGGAGACTTTTATCACAACATCTATAACTAACCATTTAAGTATATATGTGCATGTGACATATTTCTTATTTTAAAATAATTCTAGCTTATTGTTAATTTAGTACATGCTTCTAATGCCTTCTGATTGCATAATTACTGAGTCTTCTTGCTCAACTCTCTAGCTACATAGGATCAAGAGTATGTAACCCAACAAATATTAGAGAGCAATTACTATAAAATTCTTTCTCTGTCTCTATGCCCATATTTTTATTATTGCCATCCCTTTATTTGGCCATTTTTACTAGTAACTAGCAGTTGAACCTACTCATCCTTTGTTTGATTTAAATAAAACACATCAAAATGTACAAGAGCCTGAATCCCTAGCTGCTATGACTCTCCAGGCTTCTCCTGAGTCAACAAAACAGTGTAGCTATTTACTGCCTGAGAAACTGGTCAAATAGCTACGAAAGCCAGAGTATTACTCTGTCTAATGTTCAATATTGATTTCAACTTCTTTTCCTTTTGCATTCCTTAAATAGAAGGCATTCACATCCTTAATAGAGTGCTCCTGCTTAAATGGTAATTTTCTTTAAAACCTAAATACTTCTTTTGGGCCACTGTTTTTACTCTATGAAGGCTGTCTTGTCAATCTCATCCTTATGGAGATCTCAGTAATATATAGAATTTCCTTTGGAATTTTTCCCCAATGTTGTCCATTTCCTGCCAAATGTTCAACAGTTTGAGAATAAGCAGTCTACATATCCAGACAAAATAGAAACAAAGTTTTAGGTGATAAAACCTGCTCAGTGTAATTTTTCTTCTGCAGTTTATGCTACCTCAGAGATTTCTATTAACTTTAATTTGCTTAGATATTTAAGATGTACATATAATAAAAATCTGCTGATTACACAGAGATATCTGTATTGCCCCTTGTGCAGCCTAAAAATAAAGGAAGGGGTTTTTTTTCAAATTTACATTCAGTTTCACTTGCAGTGTCACAGTGTGACTTAACATTGAGACTTAACACATTTGTCCATAAGCTCGCTTTAAGTATGTCACTAGCTTTAATAATTTCCATGGTGAATAAGAGTCTTCAGGCAACATATTTTAATGCCAGAACCATTTCAGATTCTCAAGGGCATTGTTTCAGAGTATTCTTAGTACTCTGTTTTGAGTTGTAGTCACTGATCCATTGTAGTGGTATTGAGCACCCACACAAATTATTTAAGTCGAAGTGATGAATACTGGGTAATACAACATAGAAATCCTATTTCAGGTTACATGGATAGTGTCTTGGCATGTGGATTTATTAGCTACAAGACATATATTTGAACAGGTCCTTATCTACCGTTTCGATGTACTTATCAGAAAGCAATAGAAAAGCTATAGTTATTGAATATCTATTTTGTAATGCAATTACATATTTGTGCTATATGTTTTAAATAGTATAGGAATGGTTTGAGGTTGAACTTATAAAAATTAAATAGAACTATATTTTAGGTAACTTCATGGAGATTAAGAAAAATCAAAAATTATATGTAGAACTGTGGTCATGGTGAGAACAAAAAGGAATTAAGAGTTTTAAGAAAGCTGATTCATGGATGTTTAATAAGATATCCCTTTGATCCTTTGCATATTAATTCCTTTCTTCACTATCATTTTCCCTTACATATCAGAATCTGACGCAGGATTTCCAGAAGTTTAAGGACCTAGAAGCTCAACTGTGAACTTTCAGAATTAAGGTATTCCATTATGAGATTAAAATAACTCACTTAATCAGAAGTACCTACTTAACTGGGTTTTTTCTTTCTGTTATGTTTTTGCCTTTATACCTTTTATCATAACAGTTTCATGAAAGCTCGTGTTTTTGTTGTTTTTTTTTTTGATCTAACTCTTTTACTAGGGTTTCTTTTTGTGTATACTATTGACCTTTTTTTGAAAGCACTGTTGACTCATCCTGAGGACCAAGAGTACAGTTTAAGGGAAAAATAGTTGACCTACTCTTTTATTTATCAAACAGAATTTGTCTTCTTTTATAAGTTGTGTATACTTACTGATGTGTTGTATCACACAGGAAATTATTTTTCCTATGAGCAGCACAGATTGTCTTCAGTTGCTGGAGTCTGTGAGGTCACCCTTTCATAGTGATCTACTGTTTCCTTATTTCTGTTATTCAGAAAGGCTTTTCCTTTCTGCCTTCCTAGATTTCATTAAGCATATTTATCAATTTCATCAGGGAGGTGAGTCAAATACTTCTAGTATTTCTGCTGTGATTTTTATATCCTTTTGCTTTGTTTTTTTTCAGCTTTTGTTGCTTTTAACTTATCCTGAAATTCTGTTGGGGTGAGATTAGTTGTGTCATTTCAATTATTACATATAAAACTGTGATTGAGTTAAGGAGGTACTGTTAATGATCCCTTTTAAAGAATCTTCCCATCTCTTCTGTTTCAGCAATGAGAATTTTCCTTTTTTTCTTTTGATTGTCCAGTTTGAAACATTACTTGCTCAAAAATACTACATGGTTTCACAGTATATCATGTCACGTCTTGTATTTCTTAGCTCTTTAAATGTTCTTTTCTCATTGAGGCACTGTATTTCCACTCTTGCTGTGTGTATACTGATAACCAGTTGTGACATGAATCACATTGTGTCTGTGCATGTCCCTTTTTTCTTTCTGTTCAGCTTCCTTTACCTGATACACTAGAATAAATCTATTCCTAAGGCCAGGTTTGCATCCCTTTTACTACCCTTTTGTTGTCAATTTTGTGCTGTTGATCGTTGTTATTCCGTAATCCAAGGGTATCTTTGTTTTATTCTTAGTTTGGAAGAGCGATGCTTGTAGTCATCCCTGACACCTACTGCCTGGCATGCTGTTGCATTGTAGCCACATGACCTGCCTTCAGATAATGCAGCTGTGGTCAGATTTTTCTCTTCCTATCTGAAAAATCTGACATTTTTACATGGAAAATTGGAGAACAGTATATCAGGCACCAAGTGTTATTCGGTGAGTTTGGGATTTCTAGTCCTAATTTTCTCTTTGCACTGTCTTTTCCATGTTTTTCGCATTGTAATTCAATATTGAAGTCATCTGTCACTAAGAAATGAGCTGTATTCTGGTATTTTGTCAGTAACAGCTTGGAGGCAGCTGCAGAATCATCTTTGTCTTCAATGCTGTCTTCCTTTGCTGGAATGTAACGCTATTTGACATAACTTTGTTCAGGATTATGGTTTGGAATGTGGTGTATGTTGCATAATGCTCTATAGGTTTCCAAACGCTTAGTGGCTGGGGGTTTTTTGTCATGTGCTATAGTAAGTACTACTAATTTTTGCTTTCTCATAATCCCTGCTCTGTTCATTGGCGAAACGTTTATTCGTTTGTTCAATACATTTTATGTGTCTACTGTAATATGTTTTTCCTGCAGCCACTTTTGGCCTCCAGACTAATAGAATAGAGTAGCTTGTGTCTGCTCTGCTAACTCCAGTCCCATCTAAAAGAGACTGGCCAAATCCACACTAAACAGTACTTAATCATGGGTCTCCTCTGACTCTCATGTACTTTCCACTGTAGCCCTAAGATGTAATTTTTGTTTTGGGAGATGTATTTCAGTTCAAAGCATTATGTAATGTGAGAATTGTACTGTAAATCATCTGTTATCTGAAACAAAAGGTGTGTTGGGTGCCCTAAAGCACAGCATGGAAGTATGTGGCAGTTTCTGAGAGTGCAAAGCTTTTTAAGAGACTGACAGAAGACTTCAAACCACATGCAGTCTCATCTCTGCTATATACTGAAATCACTACTGCAGCAATCCCCAGAATTATACTGAGATTTTTGTTTTGGAGGGATGTGGAAAATTAGCCTTGGCTAACAATCAGATACCCACCCAGCTGCCCAATTATTTCCACCATTCACGGGGACAGAAGGAAAGAGAAAATAATAACAGGAATGAGAAAGCTCATGGGTCAGGATAAAGGCAAGGAGATCACCTACCAGTTACAATCATGGGAAAAACAGACCTGACTTGGACAATTTACTTATAAATAAAAAACAGTTAAAATAAAAATGTAACCATTAGTTTGGGTAGTGGGAAACAGCGAGACGAACATTTAAACAATACATTTCCTTCCCCCTTTCCCAAGCTAAATTTCACTCTTCCCCTCCCCAAGAGGCAAGGAGGGATGGTCAGTATAAAACATTTATTCTCTGTTGCTCCTTCCTTCTCACACTTTCCCCTGCTCTGACAGGGGCTCCCCATAGACTGTGATTCCTTCAGGAACATCAGTCTGCCTCACCATGGCCTTTTCCATCAGCTGTAGCGTGAATATCTGAATATCTGCTTTGGCACCATGGTGCACCTACTACTCCTCTGACATTGCTGTTGTCCCTGATGTTTCTCACATTTTTGTGGGGTTTTTTTCCCTCTTCCTCTGTTTGTCCAACATCTTCTGCCCTTTCTTAAATATGTTTTCAGGGATGCATCACCAAATGTCCGATGGGCTCAGCTTCAGCAAATTTGACACAGTGTTCATGGGAGATTCCTGCTCTTCTAGAACAGAGATTAAATCCAAGAAGGATACTCCAGGATATCTAAGGTGGCACTATACATCTGTGCTGGGTTAACAGAAATGAGCCCAACTTGCATGTAAATAATGGAAGGTCTTTGAAGAACTCCAGAAGTAAACTTCCCCATTCTGCCTTTGTAAATTTAAATTGAGAAGCATAATCAATTGAGTAGCACATGACTGCTGAGAAAGTAAAATCTTTGCATGATTTACTTATTTTCTGGAATTGCAGACAATAACATTTTTGATATACAGCTGCTTTAATCAGGCAGAAAGCAATATGTGATCACATTAGGATATTATTTGAGTATAAACTCGCCAATGTTCTCAATGTTCTCAATGTTCCAGAAATTTTCTATATACTATTACATCTTCTCATTTCTTTTTACAGTATATCAGATGATCAGTGATATCTAGCCTGTAAGACAAACTGCAGCTCTCAGTCTCCAGCTTCCAGTATCTCTTGGGAGCAGGACAGAGTATCCTCTACAGGGAAGGTGTTTTTTTCTGTATCTGCTGTATACATCAGTTTTGAACTACAATGTGGGTGTTTTCTAGAATCACAAGGGAAAGCATAATCCAGTCTCCAGATTAGAATACCTAAATGAAGACATCAATAAGTGAGATTCTACGTGTGATCTAAGATGTCTGCATGGCACGTATAATATGTGACTCTGTTCCTCTAGAGAGGCAGAAGGATGGCAGGTGGGATACTCTGTTGCAGCTAAAATAACCCTATACACCTCTGTTTCCACAGCTGAATCCTGCTTTTTATCTCTTCTGACTAAAATGGAAATTTAGAGAACTAGGACCTAATTTTATTCTTTAATTTACAGATCTACTACCATATTGTGTGCCCTAGGATGTTTAAGACATTTGCTTATAGACATGACACAAAATCTGAAGGAAATACATGGCCTCTCAATGCATAACCTGAAGGCCAGGAGAAATAAACCACAGCATTTAAAATGACATTATCCAATAGAGTTCAAGATACTGCGGCACTCCCTTCTGGCCCATATAGTTACCTACAGATGGATGCCTATATTTAAGTGTCTTCATCTCACACTGCATTGCAGTCAGAAAGAGGAAGGTTAGAAAAGCTTTAGAAATTGCTCTCAAGTGTTGTTTCCATGCCATCTCCAAATTTTCAAGGCAGCAGGTCAGTCACCATTCCCAGGTGTCTCTGTTGATTCATTAATAGCAGCACAAACAGTAATTGCTACTCAGCTACTACTATGAATAGGCTTTTGCTGAAAAAACTCTATAGCTTCTTCACATTAATATGGAAGTTAACATGAAAAATTTAGAATGCTTAGTGAAAACCTGTGATGACTTTTTACCTTTAGTATTATCATTTTTACATAGCAACAAGTACATTACACAGTGCATGAAGAGTTTTAAGTGTTTTCTCATACAGCAAATTTAGAGTATAATTGATTCTAAAGAAACAAACAATCTGAAAGTATATATAATAAAGCTTTTAAGCACTTGATTACATAAAAAAATCCATTTCACATTATATGACCTCATTTTGAAACCCAATAGCTAAAGAATGTTATGAATTTCCAATATGAAATTGTAGTTTACAATCCATATTGTGTGAGATGTGTACTTGCATTTTAACTATAGTGTTATATATTTTCATAGTTGTAAATGCAAAGGTCTTATAGTTTAGTGACTAGAAATGCATAACCTTTACAGCTATAAATTAAGTAGTCTTCTGCCTCTGATGCAAGTTAATATTTAACTAGTTTGTGCTGGGTTTAAGTATGGGAAAACTGTTTCAAGAATTTTATTTTGTTTTTACGCTATGAAGAAGCATTTTTCAGGAATTTGTGCCTTTTTTAGTCTTATTTAGACAAACGTTTAGTATTAAAATGTTCTAGAAAGAGATCCTCAGGCGTTGATATATATGCATTGGTTCCCTAAACTTACAGTTCTCACGGCCTCCCTTAGAAAGGCTTTTTTACCCACCAGTTCTCCACTTTCACTTTGTTTCTCTTTTCTCTTACCTTACTGTTTTTCTCTTGTCAAAATCATATTGCTTGTCCTTTAGTATATCTCCTTTGCTGGAGATGGAAATATCTATATTATGTCTTCCTATGCAACTATCCCATCCTAGTCTTACATTTCTTTCCCTTTCACTACATCAATGGGACTTTTTCTATGCTGTCAGCTAGCGAAGTGATTCTTGCAGGTCCAGCAAGTTTCACTATTCTAAGCAAATGCACTTAGGATAGTGTTTGCAGTGTCTGAGTTCTTGGAATTGGATTCAGCCAGCCCAGGATCAAATACAAATCTTTAAATCCCGGTCAAGTCTTAGTAATGCAAAAACAGAAGACAAGGAAACAAAGACATTCACGCAGTAAAAATTGTCACGCATGCTGACAGATTGCAATGGCTAGATTTATAGCATGTTTCTTGTGGATCTGAGAGAGGCTGTTTGATAAAAGGGATACTCTCTGGTTTAGTTTGGGGCATGTCGTGGGGCACAAGGTTGGAACCATACTGGTAGGGGGAGACTCCCAGTGTGTATTTACCAGCAGTGCAAAGGGGATTTGACATACCCAACTAATATAATGTCTTTCCCTGTGGGGACTTACAGTGTTTCCAGTACTTGAAGGGGACCTATAGGAAAGCTGGGGAGAGGTTCTTTATCAGGGAATGCAGGGACAAGACAAGGGGCGGTGGTTTTAAGCTGAAAGAGGGGAGATTTAAATTAGATATAAGGAAGAAATTATTTTCTGTGAGGGTGCTGAGGCACTGGCACAGGTTACCCAGAGAAGTCATGGATGCCCCATCACTGGAGGTGTTGAAGACCAGGTTGGATGAGGGTTTGAGAAACCTGATCCAGTGGAAAGTGTCCCTGCCCATGGCAGGGGGGTAGAACTGGATGCTTTTTTAAGATTCCTTTCCACCCAAACCATTCTGTGATTCTATGATTTTATGACTCTTGTCTGGTGTTAGGCAAGTGGTGTTAGGACAAGGGAGACATCCAGCATCACACTGTATGAGGACAGGTGGAATATGGAGGCAACTACAGCGTTAACCCAGAGCAAACACCACCTTAGGGATACATTAGACGTGTCATGGGGCTGTGTGGGGCCAGTTCACAGCACACACTGGATTCAGTCTTCTCCCTCCTGGGGTAGAATAATAATAAAATCAAGAAATCTGGTAAAAAATAGGGTGGGTAGAGAAAGCTAATATGAAACTAGTTGCAAGAAGGATCTATGTGTTTCATTTGAACTAACATGATCAAAGAAGAATTCATTTGAGTTTTGGGTAAAGTTTACAGCAGGTTTGTTTTTTTTTTTTCCCCAAACCTCCTTTGCTTATCTGGAGTATTAACTTTCCATTTCCTCTGCTGAAGCAGATGTTTTGCTTGTCGCAGACATTAAGGCACTCTTAATGTGCAGTTACTGAATTCTTTTCTAAAAGAGCATTTTAAATGTGACAATGTTTCTTACATTTTTAAAGCAGTGACCTCATTTCGAAAAGACTTTTTTCCAATACATATGTCACTACTGGAAAAATATTAATCTGCAAAACTTAATAAATGTCTGCATTTACTAAACATCTACCGTACAGACATCATCTGTCACAAAATCCAGTCATGCATCCTTGTGAGTCCTGGTATTCTGAAAATGGTTTGTTTCAAACAGGAAATATATTTTACTTGCGGATTAATTAAAAAAATATTTAAATTAATTCCAGCAGTTAAAAATGTATTTGCAAATCATACCCTAAAGGACTAGAAACTAAATATTACTGTGCCCACAGAAGGATTACTTCAGTAAAGCAAACAGATACATTCTCCTTATGTCCAGACCCATCACCATTTGCATGTTCTTCTTACAAATTACTTTTAATATTAAATATTTCCTAAACAAACTGTTATTTAAAAAATCAGCATGAAAGATGAATATTGAAAAGTAATTAGAAACCTGAATACCTCATAATTCTACCATTCCTCTTCATTTTAATTTGTAAATGCATAAATTTGATTAATCTTTATATTTTTGCTGTGACAAGTTTAAACTGCCACTACACTTTGATCTTTTAAATGATCTTTTTGTGGCAGTCTAGGAAATTTAACAGCAAAAAAGGAACTGTGCTTTCCAAAGAGACAACTGATACAATGGATTTTAAAAAAATGTTTATCAGTTAATCAGAGGCTTTTCTAATGATGATATCTATTACAAAACACCATGGAGATTAGAAAGTCCACACAGAAGAAAACTAGGTATTCTAGTATGTCAGTTGCTGTATCTAAACATTATATTTTTCAGATAAGCATACCATGCAATTGCTTGCATTCTTTCGTTGCTGATGCCATCTTCAAGTCTGCCTACTTGAGCTTTTTTTTTTGTTTCTATCTTATTTTCTTCACATCACACAAGCTGGGGTTTATTTTAATCTTTTTCTGGGAGGTGTTTCAAAATGCTATGCTCCTCTAATTTACACAGTAATGAGGTTGCCCTATCTGTGACCTTGGAGAGCTAGTGTGGACTTCCTATATGATATATTTTTGGAGGAGATCTCCACCCCCGATTAGGGCTAATGGGTGTTGAAAAGCTGTCTCTAAGAGTTGTTTTAAGTCAGCTCTTTGGAAAATCTTGCCTTTAGTTCCCAGAGAGTGCAGCTGTTTTGGGGAAAAGAGAAGCAGAAAAAGAAGCAAGGAGAGGTTTTATGAACACTTGATAGCTAATGTGAAGTCAAGTTTTTGCTTTAAACAAGGATTTGGTTTCTTGTCTTGTATAATGAATACAGCACACATTCCCTATAATTATAGCACTTAATTTTTCCCGTCCAAACATTTTGAAATAGCCAAAGATTCAAGAAATACTCAGTATAGAAACCCTGTAACAGAGGGTGAATGTATGACTTCAGTCAAAGGAGCTAATCCCTCTGTGCTGTCCTCCAATTATTTTTCTTTGCCAATAAGTATTATTTTATCCATAATGAATTCTGTTCAATGAACACTCATCAAGTTCCAATCTTAATTAGACTCTGACAAAATCTAACAAACAAATCACTGTGGTTGGATAAAGGCATGTGATCTGGAGTGTGTGAAAATAAGAGGTTGTACATTTAAATTGCTATACTTTATTAACCGCTATAAGTGCTACAAAGCAACAGATATAATTTATTACAGCCTTTGATGGTCAGACACACACAGTTGAATTATGATCACAAGATTTCATGTGATTCGGTACCATTGCCTATCTTTATGGATATCTAAAGCTGTTTTCTCATTTTGCTTTTTTTTCCCCCTTTTTTTTTGTACATAGAGTTATATTTTATTTCAGTTATCAGATGACAGCTACTGTGTAAAAGTACTTGAGTTCCCTTACATGGTTTGTATTATCACCAGAAATCCTTGATAAAAATGCAGCCTTATTATATGTGTAGTTTATTCTCTCCATATATTTCAGAATGTATATCCTAATTTGATATTCCAATATATAATCAGTCAGCACTTTCCTTTCATGTTTTTTGACAGAAACACTGGCAGCATACCAGGCAATTAGTCTGAAGAATGATTCCAAAACCAGTCTTACTTCTGCACTCACTCCTTATATACTTCGCTTGTATGGGATGTTTGTGTGTTTTAGTCTCTTAATCTGTGAATTCTTTTTTTCTTCTTTCTCCTTCTACTATTTGAACGAAAAGGTCATCCCTTTACGTACTTGTTGTTTTCTCCTTGGTTATTGCCTTGAAATAAACTCAACTCTGGAAATTAAAAGCTATTTTTTTTGACAGAAACTGTCTATTTTTAGTCTTAAGGACTTTTTTCATCAGTAGCCATATAATGGAAGGGCTTTAGAAATGCTAATACATTAAACTTCACTGGAGTTCTGAGGCACACATAACAAATATTTATTATGGTAGCTTTTCTATCCTATGGTGTCTGTCCATAGGACCGAGGGATGAGGTTGCAAGTTCAGAATATATCTCCACATCACCATTTCTGTACATATGTAGTAACTTTAACTTCAAGGTATACAGTTCCTTCTCCACACTTATTTCCTAGCTGGTAACATTTAAAAACTTCCAAACCCAATTTTTGACACAATCTTTTCGTTTTCCTCCCCAACGTCTAATTTAAAAAATATTTTAATATTCTAACTATTCTGCATGCAACAACATGCATACAAGAGTAACTAAAACATGGTCCAGATTTGTGAAGAGCTTCATGGTTCACTGAACATTTTATTTAATATGGAGATTGTATTCAGAGTTGTTTGATTTGCAGAAATAACAAGCCCAAATGCTTCAGTTTCTAATGGTAATTAGTTTTCAACCTAGACAGTCTGTTTAGTTATATATTTACTACCTTGTAAAGAACTATCACAACAAGCCCTAAAGCATTATTTGAAAATTAATAAGCTAAAGAAAGAGGAAATTCTTCACTTTTGCATAGCAACACTCTCTGTGTTCTACTTTTTTTGATTGCAAAATCCAGCTTTTCAATTATAGGTGTACTAAATTGTGATGCTTGACAAACTATAAAAGGCAATTATCAATGTTTCTTAGTACTGTAAATGACTAACGCAAGTACGTTTTGCTGTAAGGGAAACAAAGGCTAGCATTGTGAACAGAATTCCTTTGCTTCCTGAGTCAGACTAGAATAAACTCTGATTCACATATTTTTGGTGTTAGTTGCAATCAATATTAGTTTCTGTGGTAGTTAAAATAATGCATTACAGATTCCATTGCAGTTTACAAATCAGAAAATAAAGACATATTATTTATTCTGTGTTATAAAGTTCGCTTGGCTTTTGTGACATCAGACAAGGAAGCAGGCAGAAGGTTAGAGCACAATTCCTTGCAGTGGTTCACATATTCCTGCCTTATTCTTATACAAGAAAACACATGAAAGAGTCACTTCTTCACCCAGGTATATACTGGTCTTCTGTTCTATCCCTTGCTGCTTTTCAAAGTTAATGGAAGAAAAGCCTCCTTTGCCAGGTACTGTGTTGGGGTTTTTTTTGACTGGTCTCCTCTCCAGTGGCTCAACAATGGGTGAGTTCTCAGCAGCTGCAGAGGCTAAGAATGCCTCCATTATTCTAACTCAGCATGCCTTACCATTGATTTCTGCCTCTGAACATGGATAGAGGACACGCTTGAGCTGGCAGAAGGAATCGCTTCATGACATAGACACCTCAGAAGAAGTATGCATTATGGAAATCTTCTTAACAAAGAGAGTTCCTCAGTGATCATTAGCATTAGAGGTTCTCTCAACTCTCTCTCACAAATGGCAATGGAAAGGAAAGAAGGGAACATTTTCAAATCTCAGAAAGACTGACCCTCTCCCTTTGTGCTGCTGTGTCAAAAGAGCTTTAAATGCCTTTTCATTCCAAATCAGTATAATTGCTTTTGTTCAAAACCAGGTCTAGGCTTCTCAGCAGCGGAGGTAAAGCATAATGTGTACTATTTCAAGGTCAAGGAACTAAGCCACTTGCTTTGCTGCTCCTCATCACTGTCAGTGGTAAAATTAAGTTTTATGGGGGTGGCAGAAGACTTTCTGAGGTGGAAAATATATGAGGTGGAGTAGAAGGTCTTGGTGGAAAATCAGACTGCTGGGCAACGCACAGCCTCATGAAGAGAGGAGAGCTCTGCCTTTGCCCTCCATGCCACACAGAGCTGGACTCAGCATGGAGCTAAGTGGATAGGTGGTGAAATGGTTGCATCCTCAGGCTTTTGGACATGTGCAGCAGTCTTCTGAAACTACCTGATCTGCAAGGCCATATTTACACATTGTCACTAAACCACTTTAACAGCTATGGCTTCAAAATAGGTCTGTTAATCCTGGACAAGACTCACGCCTCTTCCATAGTTCCTTCTCCTCTTCTCTCCTGTCCTGTCCCCTCCTCTTCTCTTCCCTCTTTGTTTTTCAACAGGGTTAATTTTCTTCCAGTTCAGCTCCCTGAACCAGATCACCAAAGTGTCAAGTAAATACTGAAAACAGAAAAAAAAAAGGAAGCAGAAAGCAGGTAAAGGGTATATTTCCTTGCCATCCTTATCTTCAGTAAAATCCAGCAATCCAAACAGCTTATATTATAAAACTAAACAGTTAGTTCCTTTTTCATTCTTGCTCAAAATTTTAAGCCAGAAAGGCCACTTCAGAACAACAACTAAAACACCCAATATTGAAAAGATACTAAACCTGAAGCCTCGAGAGTGCTTTGTATGGAGAAATGAGACACAACTCGCCATATTACAGCTCTTTAATAATTTTCTAAGGGCAGTCTTAGTTTGAAGTCATTCCTGCCCAATTCTGAAAGTTACTGCTTCCTGCAGGCAAAAAAAATGGTCTGAACCAAACTGCCAGAGGAATGACAGAATCATCCCTAAATGTTTTCTGTTTTCTGAGAAGGAACTTTCTTTTTTTTCCCAGTGGGTTTTTATCTGGGCATTTCCCTGACAGAGTTTACGAGGACAAAAATGGTCATTCGTTTCTCCAAGCCTCTTCCAGTAAAAATGTTTACTCACTGTAAACAAGGTTTATTGTGTCAGAGAAACAGGAAATACAGACTTCATATCTCAAGATTGCATATTCTAACTTGTATGTTTTCTGAAAGTCTGTGATTTCTGCAAAACACAGGAAAATCTCTACAAAAATACTGATAAATCACACTGCTTTGGTCCCAAAGGACATAAACTAAAACCTAAAGAATCTGATACAGAATTACATCCTTTTTTTGCATACATGACAACATTTGGTGATTATTTTGTGTTTTTAACACCAATGTCCATGGACATCATAGGCAAACAAAAAAGTAATGTCTTTTAAGGCAAAATTTTTTTTGGTTTCTGTAATATTTCTGTGATATATTCGTGGGCATGAATATATGATGACATGTTCAATACAAGGAAAATACGTGTTTTTTGGTAAAGTATTCATAAGAACAATTAACCTGTAGTACATTAATGCATATGTGAAATATAACATATTCATAAGCAAGATAAGTATGTTTAAATGTCTAATTTTCTTATAAGAGTTCAGTTAAGTCAGGCTGTGTTTTTTATGTACTTGAGAAGTTAAAATGTGCCTGATGATGTAATAAGAATAAATAAGAGCCACAGTCATGTAACAAGGTGTGTTAGGGATTGTTTGAGGCACAAACATTGTCTACATGTTTTGATTAAAAATATTGTTAAAAAAAAATTCAAAATAGAATTGGAAACAGTGTATTTAAAAGTTACAGTAGAAAAGAAATTGTTTCCCAGAGAAAAAAAAGTCTCTGTTTTCTGTAATTCAGCTTGAATAACTCAGCCAAATGGATTATGAATCTGATAAAAAAAACTGTTGAGGTTTTCTTGTTAGACTCGTGTGAAGTTAGCAATAAAAACATTAAAGTAATATCTTACTGCTTTTACCAAGTAGACACACAATATTTTCTGTAATAGCTTTAATAAGTTCCATATGGCTAGTTGGAAAGATGAACTTAATTAAATAACACAGTATTGGTTTATCTTTTGCTAACAGTCAACACTTTGGTTGAAATTTTAAAACTGATTGGAGGAATGATGCAGAAGGTTATATCCTTGTTACAAAATGACACAAACCAGATTAAAATTTAAAGAATATTTATCATTTGCTGTTATGTTCTATTACACTTTTTCTTTTTAAAAGTAAAACTTTTTCTCTCCCCATTTACACCATCTGAACAGAGCAATTGCTACAACAGCTTTAACCCCCTGTATTCCTTTGTCTGAGAGGAAATTGTATCTGCCCTTTCTGCCATTAAATAAGGCTAGAGAATCAAATGCACTATAAGACTGCTCTGCAGTACCTTTCACTACAGAAATATTTGTTAAGGGAAGTAAGCATCTCCTTGTCTAAGAATATGTTACTATAGCTAATGTGACAGGATGAAAGCCTCCTTTTTCAAAACATGGTTTGTTTTAAGATTCAGATATCTTAAGGTGCTTGCACTGAAAATCATTAGCACTTGTTAGTTTTTCCCCAAGTTTTAGCAAGAACAACTTCCAGAACTCATGCAAATGTATTCTATACCTAAAATGACATTTTGCAGAGCCATATCAGCATGGAGAACTGAATTACTTACAAGTAAATTGGAAGTGGGGACTTCTACACAATCCTCCCTAAACTGAAAGAAGCCAAAGCAAATGAATGTTTTCTAAAACCTTGTTTCCTTTTTCCTACTACTAGCAGGGAAAATACCGGCAAAACTGTGGGAAAATCATTGACATTCTTACTTTTCTTTCTGTTGGCTTATTCAGACTGAAAGTTAGTGCTACAGTCATTTCTTAGTGCTACAGTAACTTCTCAGGAACATTAAGCCAAGTAAAAGTTATCCAGAAATTAGAAAAACAATGGAGTTACTTCAATTTGTGGAATAATTTATAGATGAAAGATGAAATATACTCTTCGTAATCTAAGACCTTAATCATTTGCTACTACTGAAAGGAAGTGACATACAGCATACCCAGTCCTGCCATGAAGACAGTCTTTACCATAATTCTCCCTGGAGCAACAGGAATTAGGGAACAGACAAGCTAAACAGGGCTGCCACCTCCCTATCAAAACCTGTCAAGCCAAAATACTATTACTTTTGTGATGTCAGTGTCTTACTAAAACACTTGGCATTAATTGACAACTTCTTCTGCAGCATTAGAGACTTAATTTCAAAGTTAGCAAAACCCCATAGTTTGAAGCAGCAGAGCCCAAGTGTCAAAGCTGGCAGTTTTAAAAATTAGCCTAGTCGAAGACAAAATGCTTCTTGTCAGGGATGACTGCACACAGTCTGGGTTGAAAGTCTGTCCTGGTCTCTGTTGTCACCAAAAAACATGGCCCACGTTTTACCACTGCGATGTTGGGAAATACCTTGAGGAGACTGCAGAGAAGATGTTTGTTGTTATGTCTGACAATTTCTAAGGTCCATCCAAAATCTGAATCAAATCCCACGTGCTAAACCAGTTCCTGTTTCAAAGAACGGGCCTATCTTCGCTGCTACAGCAGAGAAGAAGACAGCCTACTGGGCTATGTAATAAACTGTCTGTCAGAGAGATGTTCTTTGAGATACAGTCTGGTTAGGACCTTGCTTTCTCTTCATAGTGTGAAGCTGCAACTGTACTCATATGATTTTTATTTTGAAGATGTTTTACACTTCAGTGCTTGTGAGAATTAGTTGTATCCTTGTAGAGAGTCAAGGAAGTTTGAAAGAGACTAGGTCAATTGTTTCAAAACTACTATTTTTTCTAATTCACCAAACTGACATTTTTCATTCTTTTTTTTTTTTTGCTTAATCCTTATGTTCAACAACTTTGGGTAACCTCAGATTCTGGAAATTTTTTAATCACTAAGTCATCTCATAATAGGTCAAATAAAAGCTGAGAAGGACAGTGCAACTTTAAACATCATATATAAGAGTTAAATTCATATTTCTTAAACTCTATGTAGTTTATTCTTTTCAGATTTCAGAGAAAAACTGTGTCATGACACATTTAGAGGCTTGGTAGCATAAGTTACTAGAACTAAAGATGTATATGAAAATACAATGTTTTTATTACAAATAATTTATTAAGAAAAGACTGGACAGTAAATAAAGCAGACACATGCCTGTGAACTCAAATTATAAGAGATATTAAAAATATGGATTTCTAAGAGCTATTTTTAAGCCAACATTTTTTAGCAGTTCAGACAGAATTGTAAGTGAGTGTAAAGCAGTCCCAAAAGAGGAATGTGGGATTGTTGTAGGGGGAACCTTTTCCGTTAGGAATGGCTGTGGAAAGCAACTTATTCTCGAGACTACCACCTTCATTAGGACTATGTTATATATAGTCTTTGTACAAAGTAAAGTCCAAGAGATAATGAGATTAATAGAAAAATATATAACAGATGTTTTGTATAATGTCTAATGTGATGTATAAGTAATTTCAATAAGGCTTTTTAAAAACTTAGTCCCCTAAAAAGGTGCATTGAAAGTATGGGACACATCTAGCAAATTGAAGCCAGCACATGAAATGATAGGCTTGTTTATTGTAATTACTTTTTACAGACCTTTTAGAAATAGTTTGTGGAGAAGCCCCAGGGTTCTGCACCACAGATTGCAAAACACTGAATTAAACAGCTAGGACTGGTGGAGGAGTTAGCCAGTGGGCTAAACACGAACAAAGGAGTAGTAGTCTCTAAATACACAGAGAACACAGAGCCAGGGATTTACATAGCTCACAGTGCGTTAGGCCAGTGATGTGAGAAAAGAGCGCTAGGTTTATTTAGAGCGGTCAATACCACTTGTATTTGCTACTGAAGTTTACAGTTGGAATGCATACAATCAAGGAAAAAAATTATACTGAATTATACCCTAGAAGGTAAGTTTGTGATGAAATAAAGAACACAAAGGAAGCGAATAGCTGGAGCTGACAGGGTGCTGATGTTATCCTGAGAAAAAAGAGGTCACTGGCACCCAAAAGTAAAAGAGAAAGAACAATGAAAGTTGTGTCTGAAGCTAACATTTGAGAGCCCCAGCTCTAAGAGTTTCTTTCTAATCATCCATAGCTGTAAAGGCTGAGGGATTTTTTAGGAATTCTAGGTAAGATGAGCTAAGTAATTAGAAAGCTCCAGTATCAAGTAGGTTTGCATTTTACATGTTTTGATTGTAACCATTTAGAATAATCAAAAGCTTCACCTAAATCTCACTGAATAAGTATTTCCTTCCTTAGTTTCAGCTTTACTCTTCTGTGAGGCAAGATGCGTGAGAGTGAGAATACAGACTTTGGAGGCAGCAAACACAAGCAACACTGTACCTGTGCTGTGCTGAGGGATTCCAGAATCTGACATGTTTCCTGCCAAATTTCTAGAGGCAATTTAATGTCAATACTAATAGTGTTGATTTTGAGGAAGGACCCACCAACAGTGGTTCCACGTACTGTGGTGCAGACAATAGAGAGACTATGTCGTGCCAATCATACTCCAAACTATCACAGTATTTACAATCTTTGTCTACCAGTGGCAAATTCAACAGGCCAGCAGGTCCTCAGACCTTCCTTATAGCAACTGTCTACCTGAAAGGTTACATCTCTCCACTCCATTTCAACTAAAGAGATCTCTTCCCCCATGGTCAGTGCCTTAGCTAAGAGGTGGTGTCACTCCCTCTCTCACTGCAAAGCTGTAAGCAAGGAAAAGTAGACCTCCCAAAATGAGCAGTCTCTTCTATGCTCTGAGTAAAAAAAAAGAGCAACACTTTGAAAAGTGTCATTTAAACTTCAGTCTCTCTTCATGGTAACCATGTCTGCTCTCACTTTTGGCTTTTGAGGATAACAAACCTTTAATTTTCCTCATGTCTGTTGTGTCCAGTTTTGAGATAGGATGATCAGCAAAGATGTCTAGAAGATAAGCACCAACTTTACACGTTCTGAGAAATTTTGAGTCATTTTTTCTGCTTAAAAATTGTGATTCAGAAATGTTTGAAGACATATAAAGACTTATAAAGATTGTAATGATTAAAATGAAGATTCTATAGCAATAATAAGACCAGAGAATACTGCTAAAATGAGGTAATCCCTAGTATGTAATATAAAAGTTAGTGGTACAATAATGGTAGGACATTGTGGAGCACAAAGGGATTGAACATTTAAATCTTGAGGGGATATTTGATAACTACAAATCTGATAAAGCACTATTTACACATATAGTTAAACTTTACGTACATGTTTCAGTTACGGTATCTCAAACTAGGGGAAGAGAATCTGCTACCAGACTGTAACAGATTGTTCCCACAGGACATCTGCTTCATGTGTTTAATTTCTTTTAAAAAGTAGGCAATATTTTGTAGCTTTAAAAGTATGAAAGCATAAAATATTATTTGATATTATGTCAAAATTAAATAGTTGTCCTACATTTTTTTCTTTTATCCTCAGTAGTATTTAATACTGTTTTTCAGTAAATTATCATACAGTAAATTATCATACAGTTTTTTAAAACTATTGTAGCATTCAGAATAAGAAAAACACTAAAATATTTTTGGGCTATACATAGAGCACTTCTTTGGGATCAAACAGCTCACTGAAGTGGGATACATGCACTTACATCAAAGAGAACTAACTAGAAAACCAATATGTCAGAACTGAACATCCACAAGGGATTTTTTTTTAGTCAGGTTTAATTCCTGGCAGATTCATGCTCTTTGACTGATGAAAGAGTAAGTTATGGAGTTAGGTACTTGGGTTATCCAGTGGAAGATGTTTGTACAAAATCTGATATGGCATTTAGCCAAATTTAAGCTGCAAGTGTCTTTGTCTGTATGTTCTAGGGAGGACACTAGTGCTAAGAGTCCTTGGAGTGAAGGTAGCACCACCGGCAGTATAGACATTTACACCTGGGCTAGTTATCCTGCACTGTTTTTGTGGACAAGGAATGCAAGTACCTGAATACAAGAGCCTGTTCAGGGATTAGTTTATTTTATCCTAATAGAAACATCTCAAATAGGTCAGGTTAATTTCTCCTGAAACATATCTGTTTCCCTCATTGACTATAAAGGGAGCCTAGATATCTCGCTCAGGTGTAGATATTTGCTTTATATAGATATAAGCTTAAATGGAGCTCATTTTACTTGATTTGTAAGTCCTAACTCAAACTCAGTTACGGAAAAAAATAAAAACTATGCACAACTACCCAGCCATAAGTGGGATCAAAGCAGGATAATTATATTCTTACACATCAATACAGATGAAACTAGTGGGGCTTTTCACTGCCTAATAATCTGAAGTACTTGCCAGACAGGAAGATATCTGGGATCCTGTACTTTCATCAAGAACACTGTGCTTTCACTCCCAAGAACAATACTTTACTCGTCAGGCTTTAATTTAGCTTGGAGAAGGCTCCTTCAGCCTACCCAGAGAAGCTACCTGAGTGAAGGCAAAAGTACATCATCTTCAATGCCACAAAAGAGCAAACAAGGGCAGGATGATCTGTAAAGCAGTGATGACTACAGACCGCTGGAAAGACAAACATAAACTAGTGCCTGGTGAGAAAATAGATCAGTAAAAAATTTAGGAAGTGTCACCAAGATTTCTGTCTCTAGATCTGGAGGCCTGATTTCCAGGCTGGTGGTCAAATTTCCTTTTGTTTCCTGACTACGTCTGCACTTTTTACTTTTGTCTTATAGCAATCATTTTATTGAAGTCTTCTGCTCTGTGGTGTGTGATAGAGCAGATGAAGAGCAGAAGTTCTAAGGGAATAATATGATTCGTAGTCTTACAAAAATTATAGAGACATGTATCATCTTTAGTGACGCCAGGTAGAGCAAGAGGGCAGATCTAGGAAGAGTGGGGTAGGATATCAGTAGAAGATCTCTTAATGAAGAAGCAGGTATTTTTTTTTTTGTTAAATGAGAGAAATGTGGAGAATTTAAAGCAAAACAGATGCAGCCAAATTGATGCATTCAGAAGAGAGAGAAATTATCACGGTCAAGAAACTATGTATTTCAAGCTATTGATATTCCAGGTGGGTGCTGGAGGGGTAAGAAAATACAATCATTACTATTTCCTTGCACGGGTGCAGGATTGGCTAGTGAGGCAGCAGTGATTTACAATGGTGTCAAGGACATCTTCAACTACTAATCAAGGAAAAGTTCAATTCTTTCTGTACTCAAGTACATATTTCATTTTTTATAATCCGCTTCTATACAGAATACTGAGCCCAACCCCCACCTCAGCCCTTCAAGACCTGTAACTAAACCAGATAAAGTGCCCATCCCCAGTGACTGGGGTACTACTACCTAAGTAGATCACAGCGGTTACAGAAATGGGAGCAGCACTCTGCGTCCACAACTCAGCCACCACGCTGCCACTGAGTCTTTCATTCATGTGTTCTCCATGCACCAGACTGAATCTGAGAGTTTCAAAAACCGACGGCTTTTCTTTACAGAGGTTGAAAATGGAATCCTGAGTGACTCAGTCAATAAAAATCAACCCATGTGTTAACCATTTGTTAAGTCTACCACTTAGTTTAATTATAGAAACCTTGTGTTTGAATAAATCATATTTCCAGAATGCCATGCTGGTTTGGGGTTTTTTTTTAGGTCCTAAAGTATTAAAAATCAACCATTTCTCTTGCTGTTTTGTTCTTCTGGCTAATCATTCCCAGTAGTAAACATGAGCTGTGTTCTCAAAATGACACCAAATCTGAGCACAACATTCTAGCAGAAGAGTAATCTTTCTGGGCCTAAACGTCACCTTGCCTATTTGTACCTCAAAGACCTGAAACAGTTCTCTTCCCCATGTTATCATGCAAGGAAACAATGGTATTATGACACCTCTCATTGTTTTCTGAGCTACTGATTTCCAGAATATAGTTTTCTACTGTTTAGATGTGACCTAGATGCATAATTTTGCATTTAACTTGAATGGGTTCAGCTTGCCAAGCAATCCAAAGTTTTCCTTATGACTTCCTGGTCTTGCTAATCATGTATCATTCTGCCAATCTCTATGTCATCAATGTAACATATCAACAATGTTTTGATACTTACTAAGGTATATGGAAATGTTGAATAACATCTTCTAATTCATAGTTCTTACCACCCATATTTGAAACCATTATTTGATAAAGGGTTCTTACCGAAAAAAATCCACATTTGAGAGTGGTATGTTAACCAGTTCCTAACATATCGAGTGTCTACTTATTAATCGTATGATGTCTGTGAATTTAGGGCACTTCAACCAAGCATTTTTAGCATGCAGGCAACCATAGTGTTCCTTGAGGTCAAAGAAGATGCTGAATATTTCCATACTGGGAAACATAGGGAAATAATTAAATCTCCTTCTCCTTATAATTAATAAAACAGTAGAAGCTTTCACCCCATTATTACACTGGACACAAATTCAGGGGCATGTAGCTGATTTGCACATAGTTTTGCATCTGTAAAAGAGATGGAATCAGAAAACAAAATAAAAAATAATACCAAGAGGAATGAAAACAGGGAAAACCAGTGTAGTCAGGACAGAATTGAAACAGGGAGAGCTTTTTGAGTGATGTGCTGTCTGGAAAGCTGGCATAGAACTGTGAGAAAGGAAATGTTCTCTTGTTATTTAATTGTATTGTATTTGGAGTAATAGAACCTCTGTGTACATTATTTGTAAATCAGAATGATTTAGAAAGAAAAATATTTAACTCCTATAGCATCAGGGAAGCCAGGGTTTCTTAGATGAAAGCTGAGATTACCTCAGCCTGTTTTTATACAGAAGCAAGATAAGCAAATGTCAGAGGGATTCATCCCAGTCCCTTGGAAAGAAGGATTCACCCCTCTTAAATAGAGCTGAAACTGAGTTAGAAATATAAAATTACATTAATACTTCCCCATATCTACCAAAAATGAAGCCACTGGTTGCAATACACTTTACTGAATCATTTCCCAGTTTGAAGTTGTATCACATTCATGTTTCACAGTTATCCTGTAACAAGATCCATATCTTTCTGTGATTTCCACCTCTTCTGCCATACTCAGTTCATGAGCTATTATTAATAGTAATGCTGAACTGCTGGATTTAATTGATTTTCACAGAATGATGTGGTAGGTGATGTCAGAAGGTATTTGTGGAGATCATCTTGTCCAATCACTCTGCTCAAAGCAGCAGCATCAAAAATAGGTTTCCAAGGATCATGCCCACTTAAGATATAAATATCTATGGGAATGGAGAATCCACAACATTTCCAGGCATCTTGTTCCAGTGTTTGAATTTCTTTTGTAACAGACACCCAAATTTATATTCTCCACAATGATCCTTCTTTCCCCCTGCCCCTACATACATTGCAGAAAAGCCCAGAAGACAGATACCACTGTGCCTATCTGTCACAGATTTCAGAGAACAGAATTATGTCTCTTCAATATCTATTGATCCTATGGTGCCAACAACATCTTTCTCTTAATCTATTCTGTCCCTCTCAAGCAACTTTTAACAGGTGATTTTAGTATTTAGATTATATGAATAATTTTGCCAGATTTCACTAGTTTCAATTGTGTAATTTTTATCTTTTTCAATGAGAATTTCCAGTTCTTCTTGCTTCTTACCTCTAATTGACATGAAAGCAACTTAAAAAATGTTTTTTCTTCAAGCTTTTGACCATTGTTTTGAGTTGTTCATGACATGCTGTTTCAAACCACATTGATGCCTCTACATTCTGTTATTAATTTTTCTGTAATTCAAATAGAAGACTCCCTTTGAGAAACTGTGTACCATCTAACTACATTGTCCTTTATGCAGCCTTAATGGGATCTGAGATTTTAAAAAAACTCCTTTGGTTCCTCACTAAATACCCATTCTCCAGTATATATAAATATATCTTTTTTCCTTTCCATGATACCAGCAGACTGACTGCCAAGACCACTTCAGCTTCTCCTTCTTTATCTCTTTTCTTGGACCTCATTGTAATTTGCACATTCTGTCTATGGGATGTTTGACTTCACTGTATATCACAATCAGTAGAGACTTGCCAGACAACCTCATAATCCAGCCCAATTTTGCAGTTACAATGGACCTTGTGACCACACTGTGTACCTATATAAACAGTGCAGATATTTACGTAAAACCAGTGAGAGGTAGATAAAATATATCCTCTTCTGCAGAATTTTACAATGCAAAGATATCAAAAGCATAGTTTAGAGCACCTGTTTTATAAATGATAATATACAATAAACACAAGGTCAGTTGTACAAAATATAATGGACAAACTTACTTGAATCATTTCCAGGGTTTGAACAGAAAAAAATTCTTTTAACCTAAAGTCTGCCATGTGAAAATATAAAAATCACAAATATGATCTTTCTACGTTGACACAGTTACAGTTTTTCTACTTGGGTATTAATTTTTTTTTTCAATTTTTTTACTAGGTTTTATGGAGTATTTGTTAACCTAGTTTATTTTATCTCAAAGTCTCCTACTGTCCTACTGCTAGACAGAGTTCCATTGATTAACCAACCACAAGGCTGTTAAAATATGCTCAAATGGATGCTAAGTTTAATGTTATTCGTATTTTATTTGCCAGTGTTAAACAAATGAAAAATCCTACTAAGACACACCTCAGATGAAGCTGGGAAAAGATCCATTGTCAAAATAATCATTGCCAGAAATCAAACTATGAGTATTTTTGAAAAGTTTTTGAAAAGCCCAAAATTAAAGAATAAAATTCTTTCAATAAAGAGAGGGAGAATGAACAAATAAAAACAAACCAAAACCAGCCAAGTTTGTGTTAGGATAGGTCTAATATAGGAAATAATATGTAAATGCTTTAATATATAAAATTATTATACATTTTATGACATATCCAAATTTAATATTAAAATTAATATTGTATTAAATATCTTCAAATGATGACAAAAGGCAACACCCCCTCCAACCAACAAACAACCAAACAAAACTAAAACAAAAAAACCCCAAGCTCCAGTTTGGGCTTCAAACTTTCCATTTGTTCCAAAAAAGAAGACTGAAACTCTCTAGGAGTTTTTCTCTGAGAGGAAGTCCAGAAATTTTGGTCTTTTTTCTTTGCTGGGTGAAGACATTTCCAGATAGATAAAGGAAGCAGAGTTGCAGTGTAAAATCTATAGGCATTTTATGAGGCAGATCCCAGAACTCCTTTTGGCTGTGCAATAAGGTCCTTATTCCTATGCTAGACACTCAGTGTGTGCTGTGGAGGTAAGAAGACAAACTGTCTCTTTTGGAGCACAAGACTGCAACTCAGACTGTATTTTACAACAAAGAAACTGCCTCTTGTTTCACTGTGGTTTTCCCTGTGTTTTAGAGATGAGAGTCTGAAAGCTGTTGCAATGCCTTTAATTTCTTCATAAAGTATCAGAAAGAGTTCTGGATGTTTGAGGAATAAAGCTAAAGTGCATGATAACTCCTGTGTTCTTTCTTTAAAACTTGTGTCCATATGGGGGTACTTGTCAGTCAGGAATATAAAGGGAGATGTGTCAGTAAACTAATGACCATGTGCTGTCTTCCTGGGTGGCTACACAATGTTTGCAGAACACTTTGGTTCAATACTTCTTTAAAAGCATGAATTGCAACAAACTGTAGATCTTTTGGTTATGTTTTTACTGGAGGAGAATGCTTTCATAAGAAATTACTACACTCTAGTAAGGTGGAAAAATTCATTGGAGTTTCTTCCCCTCGTCAAAAAGATAGGAATGTTGTGACTCCTGTGATTTTGTTTCAGTGTGAACAGTCACACCAGGATCCCCACATTCAGGACAGGATTCATCTGACCTACTTTGAACAGATACATTTAATCAGTGTAATCCTGCTGTCAACAACCCCCCTGAAAAAAAGTTCATGAAAGCATGAAAGTGTTCATGCCAAGGTCTTGATGATAGCAAAACGCCATCCTAACAATCATCAAAAGTAACCCTCATTACAACCAGGAGGGAAGGAGCAATCGATGCTGAGAAAACGGAGCTACTTAGCTATATTTTCCATTCCATTTCCATCCATTTGTTCTCAAAATGAAAAATGACAGATTTTGATGCCTGTGTGTGTAAGTGGTGGAATGACTTACTTAAAGCAAAACCAAAAAAATGCTCTTGAGATCTTCTCACTAATTCAAGGCAATAGTTCAGAAGTCATTATAAGTTAGAAAACACATATAAAATGCATTTTTATTTTAGGGTAAAATCCATTGTATGATCATTGATAGCGAAACACTAATTCAAAATATGTTTTCTCTTCTGCCTTTGGTCAGATTCTTCTGTCATTTATTTGAGGGAAACAGAGTGGGAATTTAAACTCTGGTTAACTCCTTGCTCCCTCTGGATTAGGTAATATATAGAGTAATATAGAGTGTTTTGCCATGCCGTGCATCAAATATTTGAGTCTTTCAGAGGAGACTACTGGTACTTATTATTATATACACAAATTTCCAAAGATTTAACATTGCCATTCCCACATATATTCCCATCTTGTGACATTACTACAACGATGGGAAGACTGTAGCCAACCCAAGCTGGAAAGACTTTGCAAAGCAGCAGTGGACTCTGTGTATCTACATCAAACTAGGACTATGTTTATTACTTTTGTTTTAAGACTGCTCAAATGCTCTAAATCCAGACTAAATATTACAGTGTTAGACAATAAACAAACATTCCCTGCCCCAAGGAACTTACACAACAGCAACACAAACACAAGAAAAATAACCAATAAGGATTAGATAAGGATTACTTCTTTCTTTTTAGCCATACAACTATGTGGTTGAAGAACTCGTAAACTGAGTTTTAAATTAGATTTATGCTCTAAGTTGCTTACACTGTCGTTTTCTTTCTTCTCCATTATTCTTTTGTTGTAAATGGTATGATGACATTCTCAGAGTTGCCAGGGAATTATCTTTGAAGCAATATTTTATGACCCCCTTCTTCAATCCTCAAAAACATACACAAGAGAGATGAAATCTAACTCACAAAAATAACTTAATTGTGCATTCATTTAAATAACCTTTAAGATCTTCAAAATGAGGTTCAGGTATTTGTGTACTATTGGATCCACTTACAACATGCACCATGAAAATCTTGTTAGGTATCTGTTGCAGACTTTAAAGTGCTTTTCACAAAAGTAGGTTTGTGCTTAAAAAAAGACAAATTACTCAGTGTTAGAAAGAGAAGGCTCGAGCAACTTGGAGGTATTGAAAAGATTTTTGTTTTTTGAAAAGGACATCCAATTGTAGCTAAAATATTTCTTTTCTGAAAGGAAATGGAAACAAAGAAGTAATTTTAAAGGGCAAAATTGCCTAAAATCACACAAAAATGGAAAGTCTATATTAAATACAATGATCTTTTTGAGCCAATTACTCTTTCCTTTTTTTTCTTGATCCTTTTTTTTCCTCTTTACAGAAGTACTTAAGCTGTGTAAATTTACTGGATTTCTCTTGGAGTAAAAATTCCCCCAAACAACAAAGCAAAACAAAGCCTCCATAGAAGTTTGTTAACTCAAAGAAATATTTTTGTGTGACATGTTTCTCTAGTCTCAGTTTTCTGGGAGTCATATAGGGGAATGTAGGCCTAACATTCAAATCAGCTCACAAATACATATCAGGCTTTATGAACTTTATGCAATACTCCCCTTTACTTTTCTCAGTCATATGTGAGAGGTAACTGTCATTCTCTACATATTAAAGGCATGACATACTCTGAGACCTAGAGTTTACATATCTACACTGCTCATCCAAGCATCCTGTAATTCAAATGCTGCAAGATGACATTGCTCTGACACTAACCACTGGCATCCTATACATCTCAACAGCCAGTGTTTTACGTAATGTCACACCTTCTGGGAAGGACCTGTTCAACACTGCTGCAAGCGTTGATAGAAGACAGTGGAGAACTCTTCATGATCAGCACCACCAACCTTATTCACAGAACAGAAACAGAACTGGATGCATGCTGACAGGTGAATAAGTGTCATCTTTCTCCTCAGCCAGGTTTAAGAATTAAAATGCAGACCTTCATTGAAGTATTTTTCACAAAAAATACTGCCTTGATCTGATGCCTGACGCTGCATTTGCAGACAAAAATATAAGGCTAGCTTCCTAAATAAAACAGCTCTAGGACAAGAACTTGAATAATGGAATTCCCTGCTCTGTGTCTTCATTGATTGACTGTTAACTCACTCTCTGTCTCTGTTCTGGATCACTCCAAATAGCTCTTCTCAAAATAATCCCAGGCAGAGATCGTTGAATATTTGATCTCAGGGATGTTTCTCAAACGACACTCCAGGATAAGTCTATCTCATATGTGGCTCTCTCCAGCCACAGATGTTCTTCAGCTTTATGCTGTGAAAATTTGCACCCTCATCAACCTTCACATTCCCTCCTGCCACATCCCCCAACATGCAACACGGTTTCTTGAGAGCCTTTTTTCTGAACTGTTGCAAAGTCCTTGCACTGTTTAAAACAGTTTAAGTTGTCAAGACATACTAAACACATGAATTAGTGCCAGACCAATAGAAACACCTCACCAGTCCCAGAGTAACTCCAGAATGGAGTGCTCCATGGTGTGGACACAACACATTTGTTCATCCTAAGTACTGTAGCTGCAAGATTCTTCCCTCTGTTTGACTGCAGGGACAGTTACTGGTTCCTCGTCTTCTTTTATTTAGCTATGGATCTATTCATATTGATCTAACATTGATCTAATCAGTCTGTCCTGTGAACTAAGCACTTGAGTTTTGAAAATTGTTGATAAAGAGTACCTTGAACTGCAGAGAATATATAGGAAACAGGTCCAAGCCCATGTGTCTTGTTCTATGAAGGAAACAGAGTAAGGCAAACTCAGTGAAAATCTGGAAAACAGTAAGACTGGCATTTCTTTGGGCATTGTACACAAAACAGGAGATAGCATGTGCTAGTAAGCAGGAAAATTGCTCAGAAGAAGGTGTGTATCATTACTGCATTCCTGCTTTCATTGTAGATTTTGTGTATTTAGGTTTTTCTTTCCTTCTAATTTGAAAGAAAAGAGGGCAAAATGCTCGGTAGCATCATATAACTATTCATGTCTAATCAAGGCACTGCCCAGTATCTTTACGCTGTTATAGATTTATGAGTGTATCATCTCTGAGAATTATGAAATTACCACTTAGAAAAATGCAGCACTGATGCTATGAAAAGTTTGTAAGCATGATAGTTTGTTCTGAGATTAATGCAAATGGCTTTTGTGTTCATTATGGAGATCTCTCTGTATATCTTAATTCATATATCAAACTTCCATAGTTGATAAATCCATCAGGCATTCCTCAGTGCTTTTCAAGCCTTCAGAGAAGCAGTCTAACTACATTCTTGAATTAAGATTTAGAAGTCATTAGGGTGGGAACATGTAAGGAAAAAAATACATTTAGAATTATAATGAGAGTAAAAGAGTGTTTTAATTCAATTATAAACAAGCACAGTTTATTAGAAATAAAAAAACTTCATACATAGTAAAAATACAAATCGTAACATCTCAACAATTATGGGATTACTGCTAAAGCAAAAGATCTCTATTAGCTTTTGTTAGCAAGAGACAATAATACTGAAGTTGTTATTGCAAAATGGAGAATTTGCAGACTGTTATTGTAGGGTTTCTAGACGGATTTACACCTGCAACTGGCCAGCTGAAAGCAGTTCCTCAACAGCAGCATGCAGTATTCTGTTAGCACTTGAAACAAAAACCAACTCTCTACTGGGAGATAATAATTCTGACGTCACAGGTGGTGGACTGTGAATTTGTTGTTCATGTGAGTAAAGAAGGAGCACCTACCTTCCTTACCCTAGAAAGACAATCCTGATTCTATAGGTATGACATCTGTATCATTAACGCCACTCATAAGACATATCTAAGTAAGCTTTTAATTGACTAGCTGGTGATAATTAATATATTACCATAGTACAGGGCTCCACACCAGCTGTAAAACCTGACCAGGAATGTGGATTTCTAACCCATAACCACAGACTTCAGTGTAGCCATCCTCTGTAAGCTCCAAGACAAACAAGGGAGGAACAATAAATTCTTTTTTACAGGCAGACATTTTAAAATACACATAACCATCTGAAGATGCAATTATGACATGCAACGAGGCAGTTAGTTAGTGGGATTTTCATAGACATCTATATACCTAACTTTCATATCATAAAATTTCTAAGAATTGTAACATATGCCCATCTGTATTGTGATAGGTTTAGAAATTTGGTGCATCGAGTTTAAAGATAAACCTGTACTGGTAAATTAAACAGTGCCTGAAAATGTTCCTATGTCTCTTAGAGCAGTTTCTGACAAAGATTTTGGCTTACAAACAATTTGTGATTTCAGTTTGGGTTTAGTTAATTCCAGAAACCATTACCAATGGAGAGTTTTCAAACATCTACCCGTCCTAGGAGACAACCCCCCCACACACATTTTATTAGCATAGATATGGGTGTTCCATGCCAGAGGGCTTCAGTTCCCAGGAACATGCCTGGTCACCTTTAATGTACTTAGATGGCAATAACCTAGATGGATTTGTGCAAAGGGTCACTGAGGAAGTCTGTGGCAGAGCCAGCAATTCTGCCATATGATAGACCGCCTAACCAAAATACAAATTATACAATAAAATACCAGCAAAATATTTTTCCAAAAGTACGGTGAATAGTTGTGTTAGAAAATATTCTCCAATCTTTAGAATGAGTGAAAATATAGGCAGTACAAGCACTGCAGAGGACTTACAAAGAAAGATCTTCCGATTAACAGAGAAACATTGCTTAAAGAAGTTTCAAAATAACATTTCTACAGGAGTATTTGTCACAGACAAAGACAGAATAAAGCTGGGTGATGTTGGAATTCATTTATTTAAGTGCCTGCAGTTATCATTTCAAGGCAAATGAAGCAATAATAAATACAGAGCATTTGAAAGAAAGATAATCTGTATCCACCGCATTTTAATAAACAGTAATCACAAAAAATCAATGCAGGCACATTGGATCTGTTTTTCTATTAGTTTTCCTATTACTGTTCTCCCTTTCTCTTCTTTCACCTCCTTTTCCTAATACTTGATGGAATGATGTATGGTTCTTATTGTTTTAGTGTCTGAACTTTTGTCTTTATTTTTCTTTCAATAGCTGAGATTTAAACTTAAAAATTAATTTCCTCAAATGCAGTGTCTATAGTACCAGTATGAACACCTAGTGAACAGTATATGTCTCCGTTTATTCTCTTTTTGCAATTAATAGATCAGAACTGCTTCTTACTAATTTTAATCCGTAGTAGGGTAAATGAGAAGGATGACACTTTCCACTGGGAAGTCTAAGAAGGAAAAAGTGGATCAGTAATAAAAGTCAGATAAGTTTATCTTAAAATTATATTCTGTATCTACCCAATTTTTTAAAAAACTGTTAGGTTAAATATAAGATCAAATTCTACAGATGTTTACCGAAACCATACTTATTTCTCGGGACAATAAAAAAGAATTCAGCACAGTTGACATTTACTGGAAAGTAAAAATACTTTTTACTCCCGCAAATATGACTCTGTATCAGATGGACCACTGACATTTAAGCATAATAAAAATAATCAGACAAATGATTTAAAAAAAAATCTGAGTCTAATTTAAAGAACTTATTTTATACCTATGTAAGAATAAGAAAAATTTGACTTCTGGGTAGAAAACGAAAGTAGAGTAGAATTTTTTACAGTGATTTTCTATCAAATACGTTTCTGGTTTTAAAGAGGTGTCTCCAGAAGCAATTTGTTGCATCCTAAAGTAGATGCCTAAGTGAGAAGGATTGAATAATCTTCTGGACGTAACCATCTCTCTTTGTTTACTGTAGAGGATGCAGTTCTTGAAAATTAACTCACCTTGTAGCTAAAGCCATGCGGGTGAATCCCATTCTACAGAACAGATGTAGGATATTAGAATGGTAAACAATACAAAGGGTGCGAGATCAGCCTCTCAGCCACTGCCTTAGAAGAAGGAGTTGCTGGAGATTACAGTATCACAGAATCACAAGGTTGTAAAAGACCTCTGAGATCATCTAGTCCAACCTATGACCCAACACTAGCACACACTCATCATTTGAACCATGGCACTAAGCGCCTCATCCAATCCGTTTTTAAACACCTCCAGGGACGATGACTCCACTACCTCCTTGGGCAGCTCATTCCATTGGCAAATCACCCTTTCAGTGAAATTTTTTTTCCTAATATCAAGCCTAAACCTCCCCTGAAAAAGCTTGAGACCATGTTCTCTTGTTCTGTCACTGGTCGCCTGAGAGAAGAGACCAACCCCTGCCTGCCTACAACCTCCTTTTAGGTAGTTATAGAGAGCAATAAGGTCTCCCTTGAGCCTCCTCTTCTCCAGGCTAAACAACCCCAGCTCCCTCAGTCGCTCTTCATAGGGCTTGTGCTCCAGCCCCTTCACCATCTTTGTTGCTCTGCTCTGGACACGCTCCAGCATCTCAACATCTCTCTTAAACTGAGGGACCCAGAACCGGACACAGTACTCAAGGTGCAGCCTGACCAGTGCCGAGTATAAGGGGATGATAACTTCTCTAGTCCTGCTGGCCACACCATTCCTGATGCAGGCCAGGATACCATTGACCTTCTTGGCCACTTGGGCACACTGCTGGCTCATGTTCAGTTTCCTGTTCACCATCACTCCCAAGTCTCTTTCCACTTGACTACTCTCCAGCCATTCTGTCCCCAGACTACAGTTCTGCATGGGGTTGTTGTGTCCAAAGTGTAGAACCCGGCGGTTGGTTAAACTTCACCCCATTGGAATCAGCCCATCTCTCCAGTCTGTCAAGGTCCCTCTATAGGGCCCTCCTACCCTACAGCAGATCGACACTTCCTCCCAGCTTGGTATCGTCTGCGAACTTGCTAATGATGGACTCAATCCCCTCATCCAGACAAAGATGTCAAACAGGACTGGGCCCAACACCGACCCCTGGGGGACCCCACTAGTGACCGGCTGCCAACTGGATGAGACACCGTTCACTATCATTCTCTGGGATCAGCCAACCAGCCAATTCCTAACACAACACAGAGCACTCCTGTCCAAGCCACAGGCCATCAGCTTCTCCAGGAGTCTACTATGAGGAACGGTGTCAAAGGCCTTGCTGAAGTCCAGTTATACCACATCCACAGCCTTCCTCTCATCCACCAGCCGAGTCACATGGTCATAAAATGAGATCAGGTTGGTCAGGCAGGACCTGCTCCTCCTAAATCCATGCTGGCTGGCCCTAATCTTTTGGTCATTCTGCAGGTGCCGCATGATTGCACCCAGGATTATCTGCTCCATAATTTTACCTGGAACTGAAGTCAGACTGACAGGTCTGTAATTCCTGGATCATCCCTATGGCCCTTCTTGTGGATGGACGTCACATTGGACAACTTCCAGTCATCCGGGACCTCTCCAGTGAGCCAAGCGGCTTAGCAAGCTCGTTTGCCAGCTCTCTCATCACCCTAGGATGGATCCCATCCAGCCCCATAGACTTACAAGGATCCAAGTGGCTCAGCAGGTCTCTTCTTCCTGGATTACAGGGGAGCGGTATTCCATCCTGACCCCATCCACCAGTTGTCCAGTTGTCCAGTGAACAATCTGTCTTAGGGTTGAAAACTGAGATAAAGAAGGCATTAAGAACTTCAGCCTTTTCGTTATCTTTAGTTACTATATTTCCCTCGACATCCAATAAGGAGTGGAGGTCCTTGCTGCCCTTCCTTCTGCCATTAATATATTTGTAAAAACACTTCTTGTTGTCCTTAACAGAAGTGGCCAATTTGAGCTCCAGCTGGGCTTTTGCCTCCCTAATTTTCCTCCTACATGACTTAACGATATCTTTTGATTGTACAGGGTGCCTCCTGTTGTGCCAGGTAAGTGCCCCTAAAGCAAGGGCAAAGCTGAAATTTCCTTCTAGAAATACAGCTGGATCAGCTTGGTGCTGACACCTGAAAAGAAGGAAGTAATGTAGGTTTAGTCATGAAACCACCTAACACAATAGTGCAGAGGGAATCATTTTCCCTGGGAGCTTAATGTATACATTTTAGTATTACTTGCTATGTTGTTACCAGAAGATTAGGTAAAAATGGGAACCAAATGTGCTAGAAATTGTACAAAATAGTAAATCTTCTCCAAAGGGTTTTCAGTCTTAGTAATAGATGTACGAAACAAGGAAAAAGGTTGAGACCCACAAATGGAGGCAGTATCGTATTAATTCCTAAATTGACTTGGTGGATTTTGTTTGAAAGAGATTGCTTTAACTAAATGAAAAGAGCAGAAAGGTACAATAAGACCAAAATGGGAAAAAAAAGTTTGACGGGCAGCTACAGGGTGCTGATGCAATGAAAACACCATGGATGGATGGACAGAAAAGGTGACTTGGTGTATAAAAACACCTTACACACGCCAATGATATTCAATGCTGTGACAGCTTTTGCTGAATTATCTGTTTGATATTTTTTCTTATTGCTCGTTATGTGAAAGTAGAAAAAAGGAATCACAACATGCATTTGAATGCCTTCAGAATACATGTGAGATAGTTTCCTCACAAATGCTTAGTTTTGAAAGGAGACGTAGAGCAGAATGACACAAAGAAGCTCTGCTCTACATAGTTAGTGCAAAAGCCTGAGTTTCACGTGTCTTTGTAACTGCACCGGCTTCAACTTCCGTATGTTGGTTTGTATTCCATGTTGACATTTCAACAAATGACCTGTATCACAGCTGTGGTAGGCAAATTCTTACATATAAATTAACATTGTTAATGTCAAGTAGTCAAGGTTCAGTGCTGACCATCATTTCATATTATGTCATGTAAAGACTTCAAATATCATGTCCCTATGTTGCCTGTTTTTACTGACAGCTAAGCATCCTAAGTATTGTAGCATTTTGTCAGCTCAGCAGATCCAAAGCCATCCATCACTGCTGCTATTTCTGTCATATGCATTTAGCTTCAGCATCAGCCAACAGTCTGCAGCCTTGGTTCCTGATCAGTATCATCACAACTGTCAGATGGCGAGTGAATTTTTTTCCCTCTAAAAGTTGGTCAATGTAATGTCTGATATAGATACTCTCCTTAAGAAGTTTTCTATACCATGTTTAATATTTGAGTGTGGGAATGTTTCCAGAATGATCTTGCATAAATAATTTAGTTTTTTAACATATTTGTTAACACTTTAAACACCAATACTGGGTGTTCCAAAAATGTTTTTTTTTTTCCTTCTTTAGCAAACTCACAATCCAAAACACATGAGCTTCTTGAAATCAAGGACAGGAGTTCAAGAGCTCTTATAGTCTTAACTGATTTCAAAGATGAAAAAACCCATGGAAATGTCACTGAAGTATTGGCATGACAGTTTATACTGATTTCAAAGTTTGGTTTTTTTTTTTATTTAGCCGTAAAGATAAATTAAATTTACTTAGGTAAGTACCCAAAAAGTTTCAATTCCATTGATGCCAGATTCTCATTTAGCAGCCTTCCTGAACAGGGTAGAAACAGTCTTACTAACAAGCATTTTGAACTACTTTTTATCTTATTTTTTTCAGAGGTATCTTTTTACAAAAGCCTGCTCTTCAAACTCTTTTGAAAATAATCAAATAAAATTTCAAAGGGGGGACTGACTCAGACCACAAATTAACTAGATCTATGTAAAGAGATGACTCAAAATTAAAATCTAAAGACTAAAATTCAACTGTTGTGGAAGGATATTTGTTGTGGTAAAAAAACAGTAAGAAGAGTTATGTAGTTCTGCACAAAGCCAAAAACTGCCAGGGTCCAAGGTCATGCTCACGCAGTAGTGTGCTCCTGATCTGCAGTCACAAAGCCCAAACATCAGAATCCTTATATATTAAAACATAAAAATACTATTTAAATTACTTATGATTTAAAAATGCCTAATGATCACTTAGACGTTTTTCAGTTGTTTCAAATCTAGCACAGTGCCCACAGTGGAAATTCTAACTGGAATTATTGTCAAAGTTTCAAGTTAAACAGTGCTATTAACCATACCGGAAGGACCTGTGTGTATGTATGTGCATTTATAGATACAAACAGACACAAACTGAATATTGAATAAGTGCATACCTTTGAAATTCAAAGAAAAACATAAAAAAGCATGCATTATGAATACCAATGATTTGATTTCTAAACCAAGCTAAAGCAAAAAAGAAAAATAGAAATGGCCATTAACTACATAGATTTCTTTATTTACTATATCTATGAACCTCAGGATTATTTTTTATTTTTAAAAATAATAATAGACTTTTGTATCAACCTTGGAGAAGTCGCGAACTATTAACTTTCACAGTAGACAGCTGTTACTTCTCAGTAGAATGATTCGACTGTGATATTTGCCATTTAAAAAAATCATTAATACAAGCTGAATATTAAAGAAACTAGGGAAATAAACTTAAATAACTCCAGATCCTCACTTTTTCTCTCCCTGGATTCAGTTTTTGAATATGATAAAATATAAAATAATTTTAAAAGAAAAATACTGGGAAAAAAATCCCTGAATCCTTTCTTCATAGTTATTTCTATGCTGCAATAATTAACTTTAAAATAATGGTACATTAGTTAATCACCATATTGTAATGGAATTTCCATAGATACACATATAATGTGGATATTAATAATAAGTTAGTACATCATGATTAATCTTCTAAGAATTAATATAAAGTGAATGAATGACTGATTGGTCATTTATTAGCAAAGGAAGATGCGCAATTATGTCCTTTCTGTGCTAAACACTTTTTGTCAAAACATTTTTTTTGCCTACAGTAACAAAAAAGATGATTGGTAAAGGTTAATGTTATGAATATTTTTTCAGTTTCAAATCATGTAGATCTAAGATGTATTGGCACATAGGAGAACACTACAAGAGTTGTCACTTGTTTTAATTAGAAAGCGTGGCTATTCATATAAAATAAGATCAAATCAATACAGGGTTAAAATCATACTTTTATGCATTAAACTGAATAATTCCATCTAACTTCTCCCCAGCCCCCTAAGTATAATTGTGAAACAGCTGGACTCTGGAAACTTGACAAATAGCTCATAGTAAGCAGTGTATACTTGGCTGTTCTGAAATTAGTCTCCCAAAACCTGAATCACTTTGCAGCGGTTAGAAAATGCAAGCCAACTAATTAAGTGTTCTAATTGTCTAATATATGCAGGGCCACACAAGGACATAAGTGAATAAAGTGGGATTTAGTTAGAGTGTAGACTTTTGCATCCCAAGTTGTGATATTGAAATCCATGTTCATCTGCTGCTTAGCCTAAAGGCTCTGCCCGGAGCTCTGGGCGGTTGTTTGTGGAAGATTTACAATTTTACATGAAGGATACATCCTAAGCTTCACATTAGTCCATCAAAGCTAGCCTATTTATTTGAAGAAGTTGAATGCTAATGCAATTGACCTCTGTGAATTGCCTTAGTTGCTGTAACACTTCAGTAGAGAGGAAGCATTTCTATACCACTGCCTTCAGTGTTTTTCTGCTCTGGGAGTACCTAGTCTACTTGTCAGTATAGTTTGAGAGGAAATTACTCCAGTGTTGGTCTCTTCACCTCTTCTAATGTCAGTTGTGCCTCATTGAGAACAGAGCTCTTAAGTCTAAATGTCTCTTTATTTTTTTTCCTACTTTTATACATATGTAGATAAAAAAATTTTGAAATCAGAATGTTTCTTTACTTCCAAGGACTGATAATTCACAAAAAAATTCTTCTGGGAACTGCCTTGAACCAGAGAAATTTAAAGTTCAGTAAGGAAAAAATATGTTCTGACAATCGCAAACATTCAAAGACAAGTTTTTATAAATGCTTCAGCTTTGCATGCTTTCTGACTCTAATAACAAAGATAGTACTCCTATGCAAAAAAACTATAATATATGTTTCATGACTATATTTGTTTCCTGCAGCTTTTACTGGAGATAAACTTCGTGTTATTTATAAATATATTATTAATATTATTATTAATTTATTTTGGTCTCTTTTAAGTAAATCAAGTGTTATGGTTACGCTTTTTAATTGTAACACAAGTCCTCAGTGAACTCAAGAATATATTGACATTGACCTCAGTACTCAGAATGCCACCTTACAATCCATAAAAAGTTGGAAAAAAATCAACAGATTTATCTATTGTTTCTTTCCCATTTATTGTTGCCATAAGGTATGCCCCACCTGGTCCATATTTAGATGGATGGCTATGTATGTCACTCTACAGTATTGGATAAAAATAATAATTTCATTAGGTATTTACTTTCCAAAGATGAATGATGGTTCTGAGCAATGCCTAGGGAATAGAGCCACGTTAGAAGAAATGTACACTGTAGTTTATTTTCTGAAGTGTTTTAAATTCTCAGTTTCATCTCAGCAAATGCTAGAAAAATAACAACGATGCAATGAGAAAAAAGACCATAGAAGGAAAAGGAGCCTGATGTATCTGATATACGTATTAGAACAGCACTGAATTTACTTCAACAGCATTAATCCACTTTTGACAGATGAAGTATCATGCCATCAATAAAAGTGCAATTACTATTAATAATACCTTACATTCTCAGAGAAATTTGCATGCGAATCTCACAAGAGCATCATTATTGCCAATTTCTAAAACAAAAAACTAAGCTTTACTTAGAAGCCAAATTTTGAAAATAATTTCCTGTTTACCTGGTGATCACTTTTATTACTGCAGGAGCACAGAGCAGTGTATGTCTTATCTGGAAATCAGTCCAGAAAAGAGTGCAGAATAAACTTTGTTGCATACAAAATTCTACCTGAATTTTCAGGACTGTGGTTTCCAGCCAAAGTTTCTGTAGGACATTTGGTTATCATGCATAATATACCTCTCAGAAGCAACACCACGACTGGGGGAATCTGGAACCTGCTAAGGATAGCCAGAAAGACTGGAGAATGGTGAGCAAATGGCAGATTCAACTATTAACACTAATTATCTTCAAATGTCTCTGTGAAGTTAGAATTATAGAATGGTTTGGGTTGGAAGGGATCATAAAGACCATCCAGTTCCAACTCTACTGCCATGGGCAGGGACACCTTCCACTGGATCAGGTTGCTCAAAGCCTCATCCACCCCGGCTTGAACACCTCCAGGGATGGGGCGTCCACAACTTCTCTGGGAAACCTGTTCCAGTGACTCACCATCCTCACAGTAAATTCTAATATCTAATCTAAATGTCCCTTCATTCAGCTTAAAATGGTTACCCCTCATTCTATTCCTGCACTCCCTGATAAAGAGCCCCTCCCCATCTTTCCTGTAGGCACCCTTTAAGTACTGCAAGGATGCTATAAGGACTCTCCAGAGCTTTCTCTTCTCTGGGCTAAACAAACCTACCTCTCAGCCTGTCCTCGTATGGGAGGTGCTCCAGCCCTCTGATCATCTTCATGGTACTCCTCTGGACTCAATCCAACAGATTTATGTCCTTTCTTTACTGAGGACTCCAGAACTGAATGCAATAATCTAAGTGAGGTCAAACCTCTTTCACTGGTAAGCATGGAAGCACAGGACAGGCTTCATTGATAATCCTGAGCCCTTCCACACACTGATCATACCTGGTCATATCTAAGACAGCATTGATCCAGAAGCACCACAGTAGAGCTCAGTCTGTATTTTCTCCACGTAGGCATAGTGAATGTTAAGATGGTAATTTAGGGCAAGTATCTACTCCCTCCGTGCAGTGTCCAGCACTATGTGTCCTTCTCCAAGTAGCTTTTTCAAATTTGCTGGGGAAATTGACGGTTAGCTCTTGGAGGTAATAAAATATGAGTTAACAAACTCAATGGTATTTGGTAAAAAAAAATGTTCAGGATAGACAGCAGTCTTACACAGTCAAACTTCTGGAGCACTGATTGAAAGAAAGAGAAGTGAGAGAGCTCTGTCTTGAATTTGCAGACCTCTATTTTATGGTGTGCAGATGCCAAATCAATTTTACGCTAGCAATTTTGAAGTTTCCTATCTGCTGATACTTGAATTCTGTGGAAAATCTAAATGTTTTCACTGCAATCACAACAAAACTGAGAATTTAAGATTTTCAAAGCCAAGAAAAAAGGCTATATTAGGAGTACTTAACCAAAACCTAAGATAAACTGCTCATGTGAGTGGGATGTCCTAGTTCTATCAGTGTTACTATGGCAACCAGTTACTTATTCCATCTCCTCCTCCCCTGCCCTTGTGTGCAAAGAAGCTTTCTTTTTTTTTTATTTTTACATATAGGTTCTATTCACCATGGAGAGGTGGCATAATTGTTTGGTGGTGCCAGCTTCTTGTTCTGAACTATTTTTGAAAACTTAAGTTTCACTTAAATCTTCATCACAAAGCAAATCAAAGGGTTTGCAGATGAAATAGTCAAATCAGTCTCTTTTTACAGCACACGCACAGACTGCCTTTTAAGACCTTACCTGAACTGGTAATTGTAATGACAATGACGTGCCTCCTGATTTTGCACAGAATTTTGTTTTGCATGATATTTTCAAATTCATCAGGATTTTAAGTGTTAGTGTAATCAGAAAAAAAATTTACTAATTTCCAACTTCCTTTTCTCTTAAGGCTCGTTTGCCCACTTATTTCCTCACTTTCTAGGAAAAAACCCCACCTCACCCCTCTTAGTCCCTGGTGCGGATTTAGTGGATGAAACAGAAGGTGGGTTCTCTCTTCCCTGGCAACTATCTGCCTTTTTGGTTATCTGTAGAGCAGCTCTGCCTGGCACAGTCTGGCAGGCTACCTGTTACGGTAGCAAATCTACACGACACAGCATTTGGCTCTGCCGCTTTGCACTCTTCAAAACTCTTGAGAAAAGAGTGCAGATGTTCTTAATGAGATACGTTTGCCATCCTGTGTATACACAAGGAAGTAGAAAACTATGCAGTTTCCTGCAATCAATCAACAAGCAGCCTTGATAAAGCTGTTGCAGAGAGACTGGCTTGCTCAGGCCTGCTTAATGTCTTAGAAGTGCAAGCCCTTTTATCACTGACTCATGGTGAGTCTCCTGTTAGAGGTCTTTTGGGACAAGATTGGTGTTTAATTTATTTTTTATTAGCAATTAAATTTTGTGAATATTAGCAGGTATTTTTCTTGATCAACTGCTTTGTGGACAGTTTTAATTTGCTTTTCTTAAATATCAGATGCTAAAACGTGTGATGAATAAAGTTAAGAACTACGCCTACTTAGACTAAATTAGAATTTGTCTTAAAATGTAATAGTCTTGATGAAAAAAATCGAAATTATCTGACAGAAAGAAGGGACTGGTTTTCTAGTTCTTTAATTGGAAGCCCATATGCTTGAGCGATGGGCAGATGAGGAAAAAGAGAGTCTTCACTGAGAAATTCCCCTTCCAGGTTCCCACTGGGGGAAAGAGGAAAGGGAAAGGAAATGCATTCCCTATGTCTTATTTATATATAACTAGTGTTTGTTGGGCAATGTCCCTCCTCCTGGGATATTAATGTGAAGTGAAAAACAAATTTTCAATTTATTGTTTAACAGTCTTGTTTCTGCTCAGACGCCACTACCAAAATGTGAGGCAAGGGAGTAAATAGTGGCAGAAAACAAAAAGTCATCTTCTACTTGTTGAAAATGTCTAATATTTATATATATATATTTTTTCAAATTAAACTATTCAGCCTTCTATCTCTATTGGGTGCCACAAAGTAATGAGGTGCCCTCATTTACCAAGCTGACCTATCTGTTCCATGTGGGGCTCTAATTATATGTCAGGGAGGCAGAAGAAAATGCCCTCCTTAGAAATTTACCTCAGATTTTTTAATTTTACATCACAGATGTTTCTTATAATGTGTTCCTATGGTTTTGCTGGGTGCGATGATACTTACTTTAAGAATATCATAGGAAACTGATCTTAACTTTTAACCTCTTCTTTTTTTTTTTCTTCCCCCTGCTAGGACAAAGTAAAAAAGAAAACATCTTTAAAGTGTTTCTTCAATCTAAACATTAGCTTGCCTTTCTGAAATGTTTCACAGCTTTCAGCTTCATAGAATCCAGATCAGAAAGCAAAAGGGTTCTAATAACATTCAGGGAAGGACATGACAGTAAAAGCTCATTTCAGTTCTGTTGTCAAAATCATTTCCATTTTGAGAATATTGTGGATAGTTTCAGGTATTGCTTTTAGCTAGTTCTTAAATGAAACATTTGCAAGGTTATAATGGAGGTACTGCTCCATCTTTTGCAAATGCCTGATGCAAATGGAACTCCATAAACAAATGGAACAGTTCGATGAGTAAGAAACTAGCATTAGTCAGAAGGATTTAATAACTGTAACATAAGACACTTTTGGTACATGAAGATGTATTTGGTGACATATAGATTCTATCAGCAAGAGTTTTCCAATTGAGGAAACAGATTTAAAAATTTAAGTCACTGGTCAAAAAGAAGCTACCAGTTTAGTGAAGAAATTAGTAATGAGATTGTATGGATATTGGTCAGGCTAGATTATCATAGTGGTTTCTTGTGACCTTAAAATCTATTGATTCAAGGATTTATGCAGTCAGGTGGTTCAGAAGACTTAAGAAATTCCAGTCACTCAGATGACACATGCTCATCCTTGGATTATCTTAAGTGCAATTAAAATAGCTTAAGTTACATATCCTTTATGTTGGTTTACTTTATATCTGTCCTGAAGTAAAGTTGTTCCATAATAGTGAAGTAAATTAATTAAGGACAGACTTAAAGTTGTCCTGGTAGGTGTCCTGGTAGGTTTTTTCCCCTCTCCCTCCCTTGCTGCATTGTATTTATTTTTCTCTGGCTGTATTCTCTTCACTGTTGAATTGATAGAAAGCCAATCCTGGACCTGTAATTCTGCACATTGGCTCTTTTAGCATTCTGGGACAGAGATAAAATAGTCATGTGGTTTGAGGGCATTAAGACTTAGGTGTTCTATTCCCGTCTTTGTTATAATAATTCTGAGTTTATAACGTCATTCTTGTTATTCATCTGGCTTTTGCCACTATAGGTAGCTGCAACATCCTTATTAAAAACCAAGGTATTCATTTAGTTAATGCCACAGAGGCAATAACTACATGGGATACATCTTTCCATATTCTCATTTCTGGTTTTGAAGACTTATTTTGTTGTCTGTTTTAATAATTTTTGCAGTATCTTATTCAGCCTGATATTTTATTTCTTGATTTTTAATTCTTCACTTCTTTGGAAGTTCTTATAATTTTTCTGTGCTTTCTTCCACATTTTGCTCTCTGCATTTTCTGGATATTGCTCTTAACGTAGACATTCATATCACTAAATCAAGTTCATCCTTCTTCAGATTTGGTTCCTTCCCATAGTAATGGTCTCCTGTCTGTTGTCATCCTTTAACGTTTCAAAACATTTACTTTTACCAACATTTTACTGAACTTTATTTAGGGAATATCTCCTTTGAAAGCCGCAACTTGTTTTACCAGTCTGATTTGTTTATCTTTCAACTTAACAGGCAGAATTATTTATGATTACCCAGTACAAGTTACAGACCAGCTATTCTAATAGTAATTAGTTTCAAATTTGCATGTAAAATAGAATGACGTCTTGCTAATTCTTTTGCTACTTGGTGAACAAATTTGCTAGCTATCACACTGATATCACACTAATCACAGCTGATACCTGCTGGAAGGGCTGATATCAATAGCATTCATTCTCCTGTTTGTGTATGGGAAATATATTTTTCCTGTAATACGGCTATTGGAAATATTTATTTTTCCAGCAGCATTACAAAAATCACACAATAAAATCTGCCTCTGCAAACCTGCAGCAAAACACCAATAACACCTGATAAAATGTCGTTGCAACTTTTTCTTAAGTAAAATATGTATCTTACTCATACAATATTGATATTGAAACATTAAATCCAATATTTATTAAGTATTGAGTAATCTCAGAAACTATGACATCTAATCCTATCCATTTCAGTATTTATCCATAAATACAAAAAATCTATTTTATTTATTTTAGAGTAGTAGGGCATGGAAAGCTTAAAAGTGCCCTAAACTAAAGTTTCAAAGTATTCCATAGCCTGGATAACTTTCTAAGATAGACACTGCCTCTTGTCCTGTTAATAAATGTATAATGTCTCTATGACAAATACAGCAGTCATTTATTTAACATATGATCCAATATAAATAGGGAATCACATGAAAGATCCCAATGGAGTTCAGTGCAGATTTATCAAAAGGTGATGGGAACGTATTTAGTGTGTTGTCAGCATTTTTAGATGACATTTAATTTTTTGTTTGATAAACAGAAAAATACTGAATCCATAGAACACACTCTGATAACCATTGCCTTGTTCTTTACTTACAACTTCAAACAAAATTCTTAACATTATCATGGATTACAGAAGCGCTTTATTATTTCCTTTTTAAAGTTAATAATATGTCCTTTTTTTCCTGAATTATTACATACCAATTAACATACATACCCAAACTGTTACAGGAATTGTCCCAGATTCATAGACGTTTAAATGATTCGCAGCTATTTAGATTAATTTAAGCCGGTTGTTTACAGAAAAACTACAATCCTGTACCTTTTTTCCTTTCTCTTTTCATCTGCAGCAAATAAATCCTATGCTTAACAATTGAGTTTATTTTTTATTGCTTTCCCCCAGGCAAAATCTCAGATTGGGGTTCACAATCTCAGAAGACAGACAGATTTAATAAATTTGTAACTACCCTGACAGCGTGAAAATATTGCTTAAATTCAGGTGTAAGAGAGAAGTCTTTGCGAAACAGATGTAATTCTCACTATGAAATGTTTTTCAGGCACTCAGTTGTCCATGTTCTGATTAGAAGATGTAAGCATTTGTTCTAATTGGCATAATTGTGGTCACTACTTTTACTCAGATGCTTCCATTTTTCTTATATTACTCAGCCCAAAGTTATGTGGGTATTGTACCCAATTTACTGACTTCACTTATTTCTAAATAATTACAGTGTTTTTTCTCAAACACTCAAAAATGTACTTTGAAAGACTGGAAATGGAAAGGATAAAATTCTTAACTGCAGTAAATAGCAGTAATAAAAATATAGCTGTAGGCTGATAAAAATGGAGTCCTTTTGAAGATCAAACATAGTGTCACGTTAGTAAGTATCAGGTGAGGTGTCCAGGGCTTTAGTCTAGAAATACATCTGTAATTGTCTTTTGTCTTTATTTTCTAATTCATATTTAGGGGCTTTAAAGATCTGTTGCAACAGGACTCTTGTTACATTTAATAAGTGCCATGTTGATTGGCGTACTCTAAGTAGGCTTTTCAGTTTGCCTGTGGGGAAATTTAATATAAAAACATTCAACATTCTTTTATTAGTGTTTTTTACTATTCCCAGTCCCATCAGACCTTTGGTGCAAGCAGTGTATTATTGAAAAGCTTATCTGTAAGAAGTGAGCCAAGGGGAAATTCAGCCTTTATTAATATTGACATCATGTTCCCGCACAATGGCTGTCTAAAGAAACTTTTCAATTGGATTTCAACTGCTTTGATGCAGTATAAATGGAAACAACTGAATGCATGATTTAACATAGAACAGTGAAAAATGTTGCAGCCTATATGCTCTAACGTAAGGCATGTGTTCAAAGATACTATGTGGCTGCATTCTGCAATGTTTCCCATCAGCTTTCAGTTAGGAAACCAGAAAAAAATGTTTTGGTTTTTGTGATATTTTTCTTTTTTTTTTTTTCTTTAAGACAGACTCCATTTTAAATAAACTTGCATTTTTACATTGTTCACAACAAATACTGTGAAGTGAGATTAGATCTGAGAACTTGGTGAGAGGGTTCTGGTCCTGTCTCACCTAAAAACCACTGCGCAGATTTGGGCTAATTGTTTAGTGGACCAGATATCCTCGCAAGGCAAAAATTGCATTGGATTTGGAGTTCGGAAGCCACATTTTCTAAACTAGGCTGTGCTAATGGAATGCTACCTTCAAGCAAAAAACCCTGAGAAGGAAAACTTTCCTGGTCTTATTATATCTTCAAAAGAACTAGGGATATTCTTTTTAATGTTTTTGTAAAGCTAAAATATCTATACCATTCAAAATTATACGTAGAATACACACCACATGAACTTGGTTCTAGTACTATTTTTGTTTGAAAAGAACAAAAGAGAGGGTGACAGAACCTGACCAGGAAAAGGGAGACCTAGTACTGTTACTGTTGCTAAAGAAGAAAGGATGAGGGAGTTAAAGTCAAATATCCTACATCAGGACAATGCAAGAGCATCGTCACCTACAGCCCTCCTCCTGGAAGTACATCACCATTCAATAATTAATTTAAAATTTACTGGGCTATAGACAGATGCTGTAATAAAGTCTGACTCTAGAGACAAATCACTAAAGCGCTCTTTCAGAAGAAGTGCTTGGTCTCCCCAAAGCTGTAGCTACGTCTCTATTTCCATTAGTTGTTATCTAATAACTAGTGTCCTTAAAAGTCGTATCAGACTTAGGCCATTTTAGGTTCTGAAGTGTTTGGCGTTTGTTTTTTACTCTTTTCTTTCCATTTCATAAGAACAGCAATGCTTGAAAATCTGTATTTCAAATAAGAGTTTTGTTCTGTTCCCTACATATGGCCTTTTTGTGTTTTAGGTTGATACCTCCTGACAACCTGTTTTATGTTATAAAAGAGTAATCATAAATGCTTTATCTCAAATGTTTCTCAAGTTTTCCCTGTATAAAATATGTTATGTAGTCACTGAGGGCTTCATCTATGCATCATAGATGGAGATCAGGTAGATGATGGTGTTGGGTGTTGCAGACCTGCAAGTAAGTTTTCGTGGTGGAACCACATTATAAAATATTTTCATTACAGTGCAAACAGGCCTTTCAGGAAGGGCTGGTATTAGGTACTGATTGTATTAAAAGGAAAGATTATTCTGTATGATTCGCAGAGGTGAGTTTAGATGCTATTCCCTGGTGTCCTTATTTATTTCTGCTGCTTTCTCATTGCAATAGCTTCTTCAGTAGTCCTGTAAAATGGCCCCTGAGGTGTGGTTGTCTCACAACGGTCACATGCTTTATGAAAAAAATGTGTACTTTATGTTTCGAATTTCAAAATATTTAAGGGCCTAAGAGAAGTAGAGAACACCCAACATGATGCGTAATCTCTTTCTGTCTTTAAACAGCTTTTTTAGTTAAGTAGGCTCGAGTCTCTGAGACAGTGTAATTCAAGATAATGGAGAGTTTAAAAGGAGCAGCAAAAAATGGATAGGGCATCAATAAATAGCAATAAAAAATATTGGATAAGTTTGTTCTCAGAAAGTCAGAACCATGATGACAATTGCAATTTATGCAGCCTATGAAATATGCTAGATATAGTACACATCATAGAACAAATACAAAGAAAGAATATGAGGGAGGTAGAGACCGTTCTGATATTAGTTCTACTTCCCAGAAGTATTACAGTATTCTAGATGTATTACATAAATTAATGTAAGCTCAGAATGGTATTTGAGGGAGCTCTTACCCTACCAGGCAGAAAAAAAAAGAGAAATAAAAAATAAAAATATTGAGCACCTTTGTCTTTTTCTAATCCTGATTTTATTTTCACCTAGGTAATAAGGATGAAAGAGAAATAGTCATCTTCAGTCCAGAACATCATACAGAGGATCAGAAAATCCTGAAAACGGCTCCAGCTCTGAGGTGTTTCAGGCTTAAGCTATCCATGAGGAATGTATTTGAACAAGTGTATCTTGGGGACTATGCAATTAAACTTTACACAGCTTTGGTTCTTGATCTGAAAAATTAGATGCCACTTGTGAGAGGAGGTGTAGGCGTTCATCTCTTCTTGGATCTTATTTCAAGCATCCTAGGGTAACCATCTAAAATAATTTGAATTAATCATTTTGGTAACTATCATCTCTTTCGTTTATAGAGGGAGCCTAGGTAACCAGCTTAGACTACATGACTACATTAAGACAGTTGATGAGATATGCCGTGATAAATGCCTAATTTTCAGAGGGCCAAAGATATATGAGAGGAATATCTACCTAACTGTTTACCTATTCGGCAAGCTGATGAGGAGAGGAAAATCTATTCTGCTGAAGCATAGGGATGTGAAACTTTCAAACGCAGCAGCTTATTGACACAAGAGTCCAAGCAGAGGAAGAAACTGTAAACAGTAAATATGGAGACGTGAATCTGAAATAATACACTGTAATATCTAGTGATTGTACAAATACATTTGATTGTTGAACAAGAAAAATACAAACAGAAAGAAGGAGAGAAAAAAATCATACAAATGTAGTCCATAAATAGCAGCTGTATGTAAGCGTGGAACTTGGCAGATCTGATCTCCTTACCACACAGATTGTTTTTAAAGCCAAGAAACACTTTGAAATTAAGTACTGTCATGTTAAGTATCCTAAGGCATTCCTTCCTTTTTCAGAGGTTGATTTAATTTACAAAGTCAAGATATAATATACAATATAACATGTTCTCTTTTTTTCAAAATATCTCAGATCCACACCTTCTTTCCCTAAGAACAGAATCTCAGCATCTTGGCTATCTGGTCTTACTGACTCTCTCATACTATCTCAGCGCATAATTTTAGACACTAAGACAATTTAACGAGAATGATAAAGGGACATTATTCTTAAAGATGAGGACTGAACCCCTTTTAGGGTAGCCGGCTCAGGTTGTCACAGCTGTGCTGAACTTGAGTTAAGGGGAGTAATAAAGCAGTATCTACTGCTAAGTAAAAGTCAGCCTGGGAATGACCCAAGGACCAGGTTGAAGTGATTGGCTGTGCTCACATCACTGAAGGCTTACCCTGCTAGACCATACATTTTTGGAAAAAGCCAACTCAAATCCTCTGAAATAAATTCAGGGAATAAATTAGAAATTAAACAGTGTGAATGAACAGGGATCAGTGCTTCAGCAGTGTCTCCAACCACCTTTCATTTTAGCAGTGCAGGTATACAAAATAACTCCTCATCAACACCAGTGAGCTTTACGCAGTACTTCACTCTCCTTCCCACTTCTGATTTTGGAACTCAGTGCTGAAACATCCATTCTGGCCAACACAAGACTGGCTTAAATTACCAGAGCTTGTTTCATCTCTGTGGCAAATGAAAACTATTTTACTCTTTTCAGATCTGCGCTGGCTATGGTGGCAGTATCACCATATTGACATTTGTGCCTGAGCTAATAATCTAGCCTAATCCATGCTGTCTCTGAGCAGAGCCAGACCAGCCTGTGGCAGTTCCCAGCATGGCTAGTCCCAGCAAGGCAGAAAACCTGCCTGAAAATTGAATGTGACTTTGTGAAGAAATGTTTACGCCTTCTGGCCTTAGATTGCATTATTACTTTACAGACTGCATTTTTTGCTAGCAAAGAAACAAAACACAAGAGCCCCACCCTGAAATGAAAGCACTTGGTTTCTGAGTATAAACATAATTACTGCTTCATATTTTAGACAACAGTAAATTATAATCTTACAGGAGAATTCTGTCTTTTGCAGTAGCAACTATAACTAAATACAACTCCAAGTATTAGGAAACACAATTCATATGGTAAGGAATAAAAAATGCTTTTCTTCTTAATAGAGTTGGTTGCAGAGTACATTAAGGAGCTCCATGATTTCACTCTTGAATTTTTGATAATGTCCAGATAAACTTGTTTTATATGGTTGCAGAGCGTACTGCCATGAGGGAGCTCTAAAAAGTTTACAATAAAGTTTATATAAAGAGTAGCTGTGAGAAATCAGTCAAGTTTCCAGAGCAACACAGGAGATTCAGCAGGCTCACAATCCACAGAATTTAAATCGAGGTCATTCAAAATCTGGCCTTTGGGCTCCATCCACAAAAGGCTGACAGAGATTTTTATTTATCTTGGGACTTTCCCCAGCTTTGCCTCATGTTCAGTTAAAAATATCTTCTTCAGGTATAATCTATGTTCACCAGTTCAAAATTGAAAGCAAGAGTGTTGACATAACAGGAACAAGCAAGAAGAGAAGCAAGGGCAGCTGAAGGGGAGCTTAAGTTTGGAACTGATAGCAACAAGCTGATAGGGACAAAAAAAGAAAAGTGCCTGAACTTGCCTCTAAAGCTCAGTGTAAACAGTTTCTGCTTTAATAGTGTTCAAGTAAACTTTCTTCCACACTTGACTGGCTCTGGCTATAATGTTAAGAGGCAAGTAGGTGTCAGTGTGGTCTGCACATGGAGAAGAGGATCACCCCTCTACACAAGGGTTATAATCCTGCCTCGTTGTGTTTTTGTTGCACGATGATTCAAAGGCCTGCTATTTTGGCTATGGCTACAAAAAGGTTGATAAGTCCCTGAAAATCCTTCTTTTCCACTGATAGTCTACGCTGCCTCCAGTGAAAAAGACAGAGCTCCCCTGGACACGAAAAAATATAGATTATGTACAAGAAAAATACAAACAATTATGTGAATCCTGTCATATAGTGTGAGAGGGAAAAGAAAGGGTGAATTAAAGATAGTATCAAAGAAGAAAACTGCAAATAAAGACGAGTGTTGTTATTGATTCAGCAAAGTATTGTTTTTTCTCTCAGTTTCTGTGTTCTGTGGAATAAGTTTAAAGAATAAGAAATAAGAATAAGTTTAAGTTAAAATGGTTAAAGAAAAGAAATCAGAAAGCTAAGAATTTTGCAGGGTAATATTCAAGCTGTAGACCCCTGTACTGCAAAAAGGGAAAAAGAAACTTCTTTTCAGGAGGAGATTCTTCTTCCTTGAAAGACTTCTGCAAAGAAAAAAAAAGTCACATTCACTCATACAAGGTTATAATCACAAATTTAAGGCACCCCTTCTGGTTAGTAAGTATCAAAGAGTATAATGTGTCCAGTTGTGCCATGAAATGCAGCATGTCTCTCACAATAGAAAATACAATTTCATTAAAAGGGAAGGTTTAATGTCAATCTGAGAATCTTGAAATTTCATTGTGCTACCTTCCCTAAAAGTTTAAGGCATCATGTTTTTTTCAGCCCTAAACTCTAAAAAGATCCCCTTAATCAGAAGTTAGAACTTGTGAAAAACAAACGTGTAACATTGTTAAGCCACACACAGAAAGCTGCTAATGAGGGTGTTAAAGCTCCCAGCAAATTAGCCTAAAGATGTTTTATTATATATGAAAGCATTCTGCTAACTTCTAATGATACCTTGGAAGCATGCATCCCTGAAAAACTAAACAGCAGCTGAAAAACTAGAAAGCTTAAAACTCATTAGAGATCATCATAAAGCAGACTTGGATAAAATAGGTTAGCTCGTAAATCAGAACTATAGAACTGGCTGCAGGATAACTAAAACAGCGGAAGCAGTACTGTTTGCAAAGGAACTCAAACTCCAAACAATGCATTTCACCAATAGAAAACAAACACATTGTAAGAAAGGAAATTAGTGAAGTCATTACACAAACCCAGCTGGGAACCCATCTGTTTAAAGATGAAGAAAGCTCTCTGATTCTTGATCTTTGGGAGTGTCTAATTAGAAAACAAACTAAAAAGTTGTTCTCTAAGACAGTATTAAAATGAAAAGAAAAACAAAGCTTCCTCTCAGAATCAGATTCCTCTGTTGTGACAGAGCAGGTTTTTGGAAGGCTGAATAACCAAGCAAAAGAGAAAAGTTACTGCTGCAGAGTTATGCCATCAGTTATGCTTAAATAAGGACTGCAGTGTACATAAGCATAATACTAAGAAATATGTATAAACTACTTTTGTTTTGAACTTGCCTGTTGTGCTTTTACCTCACTTTTTAAAACATTGAATAGATACATTGGAAGCCTACAGTGTTAATCATCTTCCTTGAACAAACCAATCAGGCAAGCACTGCAGTATTAAGAATATAATTCTTGTACAAGAATATTAAGAATAAATGGTATTTAGGACCACAAACCATGAATTTTCTGCCCAGTACCACCTTACCTGCAGGAGATGCAGCAAAATATATTTGTTTAATTATAGAACTGCAGTCCTAACTTTGCTATACTCTACTTTCCTAGTACTACTGCTTTGATATTCATAACTTTAGTTCACAAAGGATTAAGAAAAGCATTGAAAACGTAGGGATCAGATTGCCAGAGACAGACATGAGAGCAATCTGACCTAGTGGAAGCTGTCTCTGCCTGTGCAGGGCTGGAATTGGATGATCTTTAAGGTCCATTCCAACACAAACCATTTTATGATTCTATGATTCTGTAAGGTTAAAAGAGACTTGATATTAAGTAGTACAGGTAATGATACACTGACTGGGGATAAACGTAACATTACTTCTGACCATATGCATCTAGCAGTTTTAAGACTTTCAAGAAGACGAATGCTAGGACAAAAATCTTTTCTGAAACAGAGAACTTATGTAAACACTGCTCTATTTTGGGATGTTTGTCATTAGTGGGAAAGTTGAAGGAATTGGACACCCTTTTCCCAAGGGACTTCAAAAACATACTTCAAATGGGTATTCTCCCCGCAATGCTCTGAAACGGAATTTGTTTGAACTTTCTTATTTTGTTTTGCAAAATGTTTCCTCGCACTCTACACTCCTTACATCTTCAGAATCTCTTTGCTGTTGTTATTAGTCTTTATTATACTTTATCTACTACAGAGACATAATTTATGTCAGTGCAATGGTCATGTTCAAACTGCGCTTGTAAAATACTATCCTCATGCAATTCAGTTCTAGAGTGCTATCCTCTCAAATGTTAATACAATCACCAAGAAACCAGTAGAAGACAATGTGATGTTTAAAGTTTCAGATGATTTTGTGCAAAGGAAGGATCTTGAGGCATCAAGAATGGTATTAAAAAAAAGGTTACATAAATCATGACAGTGCAGTGAAATTATTTTAGCATGCACTGACTTTTTCAAGAATGCTATGTGTAAGCTGAATATTAAGGCAATGCTTGAAGATATTCGAGTTCATCTTTCAAACAGTACTTTGTTTTTCATTAAAAAAATATAAGTTTAATTTGGTATCGTATCAGAAACTTGTGGGTTCACATTTACAAAAATGCACTATCACTAACCAGTTAGTCTGAAGGTTAAATTAATTGAAGGTATTTTTTTAAAATCATTAGTATGCAATGCTTTCATCCCTCCATTGGTTCAAACATTCATTAAACTAAAATATTCCTTCTGACCTTTCAATCTACCCTCTCTCCTGGATTAAATACACATTACAAAATGGAATAAGTTTGGACAAAGTTTTCTAGGATCCAAAGACCTGGAAGTTTTCTACTTTCCTTTTCTACCGTACGTGTAAGGTTTAAGTTTGCTCTTTCAGTCCCCTCCCTCTGCTACCCAATTTTGTCCCATGCCAGGAAGAGAGCTATACAAAAACCTTCCTAGTAGTTAAACAGATGTCAATGACTATGTAGTGACCATTTTCCTAATTTCAGGACCATGCTGTAGGAGATAGTTATGAACAAGAAAGAACTTTGAAACAACTCAGGTAAAACCTCTCCTGAGATATCCCATCACAGTACAGCTTGCCCAAAGATCCTCCAGAAATAGTTCAGCTAAGGAAGGCCTCACTCTGAGGCTTATCTTCCCAAATGTCTTCTGAACAATTCTATAAAATGCACATTTAAAAATTACAAAGTAGAGAATAACTGCTTGAAGATTTTGAAAAGTGTTGATCATTAACTAACATTCATTAACATCACAGTAACCAGGGAATTTAGTGGGCAGCTGATAGGAAACCTATCTTGACATTAATCTAGCAAAATATTATGTTTATTTTTTTTTTAATCCATCCAGTGAACTCTTCTATAAAAGAGTTCAATGCTCAATAGAAAAAAAAATCACATTCAAATATTTGGTACCTACACAGAAAACAACTGCTTAGGGTAGAGTATTTGATATTTTATTTGGAGGAGGATCAGGTCTTCTTTTAAGCTTTCAAATAATTTTTAAGAAAACAGACTCTGCCAGGAGGAAAATAAAAGAGGCTATCTCAAAATATTTTGTAAATTTAGAGGAGCTGATAAAAAATATATGTCTTAATAATGATGCAGTTAGAGGGACACAGTTCACTTGAAATTTGTGTGAAGTGCGGTGTGGGGGAGAACAGCGGTTTCTGCACAATTCTGTATAAGCCAGTAATCTTATTAGCAAGCTAAGATTGTTCCTAAATTGTACTTTCAACTTCTTACTCTGTTTCTTCAGCAAACCTATATTTTTTTTTCATTTTTAAATACTTTGCTCTTTCTGCTTTCTTTCTTTCTGCCTGTTTTAACTTGCCCTGCATTTGTTTGTCATGCGTTATTAAGAACGAAATCTCTCAACGGCTGGGAACTTGTCTTATTTATTTTTATAGATTTCTACCTAAACATATGGCACTATGTAAATTATTTTAATTTTAAAATAATGATACATTCCTATCAAGACTGATTTTGAGGTTTGTACTAATTTTTATTTATTATGCTCCTTATGTAATTGCCAAGTTGAGTATCTTTTCATGCATATTCAAATACTTACGTTTCTTTATTGAGTGACTAAAATAATTTAGTTTACTTAAGTAGCTGGTTTTCCTGTGAGGAGTCACAATTTCAGGAGGCACAATCATAGGCCCGCTGGAGATAATTAGAGTTCTAACTTTTTCTTCACCAAGGACTATATTTCACCCATAGCCTCAGAAGATAGTGGCCCCTAGGCCATGAACTGCTATTAAGCTGGTTGCAAGGCGATCTGATATCAGTTGCCACAGAATGTGGAAGAATCTGTAAGCTACTGTCCTCCTTCTTCATTCATTTGATTGTGTCAAACCTGTTCCATTCTACTTGATATCACTTCTTTCAACTTCTTTAATTTGCCTGGCGTTCTCCTTTTGGCATATGTATCTCCTCTCTTTCTCTGAGCTATGCTTTTCTTATGCTTTCATCACTTTCTGTTTTCTTTGGATTTCTCCTCCCCTCCTCTAAGTCATCTCAATTTTCTCATTCTCAAACATTTTACTTCTTATTTTTTTAAAGTCTACTACCCTTACACCCACATTGTCTAATAACAGCATTGTATTGCTTTAGATTTGTTACTTTAAAAATCTACATGTCCTGAAAATACTAAATATTATTATTACCCTTACTTTCCAAAAGCAAAACAGAAAGGCAAAGTGATTAGACACAGCAAGAGGAGGAATCTGGTATTTGAATACAAAAGACAATCTCCAACTTTTCTCATGAATGAGATTTTCTCATCCTATTGGGATACCCCACCCATAGCTGTGTGATTATATGGCCTGCACGGCTGAAGCAGACAACAGCCACATTGTTATTTTGCAGCATCTTGGGCCGTTTTCACTATTAACAGCTCACAAAAGGGCCCCTGTGAAATCGAAGATCAAGTATATATTACACTGAATAGGCTGAAATTTGTTTTAGGAGTCACAGCATCCAGAAACTCAAGGTTCACAGACGTCTGATTATGACTCTGACATACAGACCTATTGTTCAATATGCACATCAGTCTCTGTGCAGACTATATTGTATCTCTGTTTGGGGGAGAGGGAAACCAAACAATGAAATTCAAACAAATATAAATAACAATGAAAAGAACCTGTCCTCCTAAGTAATTGCTTCAGAAGTGTGATTGCTTGTGAGAGTACTTTCACCACATTTTGTTAGTAATAGAAAGAAAATCTAAGAATTAGTTTTTGAATATTAACGCATTTTTATCGCAATGGGTTCACTATATACTAGCCCAAATATAGCATGCTACTTCACTGGAAAAAAAAAAAAGTGAATTTCAATAAAACTGAAGAATAAGCATCAAGGGTGTTTGTTTCTTTTAAACATTATACACAGTGGTTGTAGTGTTGGCAAAGATGTGTGCCAGAAAGCTACATATCTGCTACTGCAAACTGCTTGTTTTGCCCTTTATTCAGTAACAGCTGGTAAAATGGTATTTAAGAATGGTTTTGATTTAGTCTAATGAGAAACTATTTTGCAATGTACTGTACTGTGTGCAGAAAATAATTGGACAAACATTGATTTTTATGTTGCTATAATAGTTTCATTTCTGATAAACAGGAATTTATACGCATGGTTATTTGCTACCATTCCTCTTTCCACACATAGACTAGAGATTTACTTGCAAACAAAACTAAACAAACAGAAAAAACAAGTCTTGAAATAAAGCTTAGCTGTTTGAGAGATGTCAGAACTGGAAAATGTCTCCCTTATCTACTTAGTTTTTCTACTCAACAGACATTACACCAAGCTAGTGTCAAAGGTAACCAGACAATGGGATCTACAGAGAGGCAGAAGGAAAATAGAGCACACCAATACCAACAAAAGGGGGGGAAAAACAGAAGACAGGACATGGAGAGTAGCATAAACTGAACTTTACTGTTCAGTTTCATATATATGCACTATGTATCACCTGAATTATTAAATATCTGATTTATGTATTTTATGGATCATTTATTTGTTAAATTCACCTAGCCAAGTCCTCACATCAGTTCAGATCCTTCAAACTGTAAATACACACACACAAATAAAGGGTAGTGTAAGAGCCATATTGAGCGTTTCCAGGAAAAAGTGTGGCCAACCCACAGGGGAGCATCACAGAGGCTGGTCCAAAACAATGTGGTGGTGAATCAGTTCATTCCACTCGGTCAGGCTATCAGGGATCAGCCTCTAGAAGTAGCAGAGCAGATATAGGTATGGGTGCCACCATGAAGATAAAGTTTTTCTTTGAGGTCTAAATGGAATTGCAACTGCACAATGAAGCAGTGATGAGACGACCAGGGTATGCCACTCTGTCTTTAAACAAAAATTTAATCCAATTCAAATATAATTGGCCTAAAATTGTTTTAATTCTCCCCAATCTCATTACTTCTCCACCTCTTGCAATCTGCATACCAGTTTCAGCTTGCCGTATGTACAGCAGCGTATACAAAAGAAGAATAATCATAATTAGCTGCCAATGAAAGCCTAAAACCTGTATTGCTCATAGTGTTACTTATGGTTATGTAGTCTTGAAATATTAAGAAGTCGTTGGCTCTCTGATACTTCTTTCTTATTAATGTCTTTCAAAATACAAATTACTTCCAATTAAATCTCAGCATTAATGCTAAATTCCTGTTCAACCTAACTTTACACCTTAATGGCAACATCTGGATCTCAAAGCCTAGAGAAACAATTGATGTACATAGCAGTCAAGTATTTCATTATACCTTGTTCAGATCTAAATCTCCGATTTATTCTTCTTTTTACTTAAGAACTCTTCTTTTCTTTTCTCCTAATTTTAGTCATGACTTTCTACTTCTCTTCTCTTTAAATTGGAATTTCATCTTTACTCTTGCACGTGTTTTTGAAGAACCTTCTTTTTCCTGGTACTATTTCGTCTGTCTTCTGTGAACACTATTTCAGTTATGATTTTCCGCAGTGGAAATGAGTGTGGCTTCTGCTTCTCTACTTTCTCTTTTGAACTTTTCTTCTGGTGAACTAGAGCACAGTGTGTTGTTCATATTCTATCTTGCCACTGTACAGAGTAAACTGACTTTCTGATGTGGGAGCATGTCACTTCGTAAAAGAGGTAACTCATTTGAACTTGTTTTGAAATTACAGAAATAACTTTGTACTTTTTAATGCAGCCCAAGAAAAACATAAACTGAATCTGAATTCCTTCAGGCTTTTCTCTGCTCAATTTGGTCAAGTTTCTTATGGCTTTCCCTACCCTGCTCATTATCTAAGCTTAGACACATGCAGTATTTTAACATCCTGAGTATCTGTAACCAAGAGGAATATAAGAATCCCCTACATTTCTTCCATATATTCTTCTAGGGGTGATTTAAATCCATCCGTAATTTAGGGTTTCTTGGAAGTTATTTTGCAGAAGCTGGCTTAATAATGTACATCATCAGTTTTTTCTAAAGAGTTTTACATATTTTCGAACAGGCTTTTTCCACGTATACAGAATGGGCCCTGTCAGGTAGTCATCCTTTGGATAATTACAACTTCAACTTAAATTTGTTGGGGCTTTTCAGTGTGACTCTAATGCAGGATGAAAAGCACTCATGACATCTGATACCTATTAATTTGGGAATTCACAATTTAAAACCTTCAGTGTTATGAGTGTCTTACTTATTTGAGAATACATTTCAAAGTGTGTTTACTTGTGCTTATAATGACATTATGCTGAGAATATTTCCCCCTCAAAGGAATTTATCATATTTTGTTTGCTATTTCCAACATGTTTTTTGAGCTGTTAGCCTGAAACAAATATTTAGACAAGTGAAGGAAGTAGTATTATTATTTCTCCCATTGCACATTAGTAAAATGTAAAGTACTGTGCACCTAGATTGTTATCTGTTTCTGATGAAGCTTGTGATTATATTTTCTGGGTTTAGTTTGAAAGCTAAGACATCTGTTTATCTGGTGCATACAGAATAACTCTCATGTCTCTTCATCTCTAAAATTTTCAAAGGCTTTCATTCTGTTTTAAATCCTTTGAAGAAGCAGTAATCAAAGACAAAAATTATCAGAGGTACATTTTTGTTTTCCAAACAATGAAAATAACAACACTCAACCTACTCCGAGTTAAGGCACTTGCAATGAAACTTCAAACCTGGAGATTTGCCACACAAATCAAAAGTAATATGGGTAGCAGCAAACTCCAAAGTGCTGGCTGGATTACAGTTAGTATGGATGCACCCCCCCACATACTTTGATTCATCATATAAATTTAAACCACGCATTTAAATAATAAAGACCAATAAGGCAATGCAAAAACTTCAAAAACCATATCCCATCACAGCATGACAATACATCAAAGTTTTTTCCTTCTCCTTTTTTATTCAGATAAAGAAATCAGGGAGAATAATGGTGAAATACCTTTGTAGCACAAAAGCATTCTGAAAACAGAACATTGAACAAAAAATATTTTGCCATTCAAAACTGATTTTCAATTTCAAAACTTAGGTTCAGTAATATTTTGCAAGAAGGAATCAATATATTCTTGAAAAGAAATTGGCATTGCAGTTGAACTGTTTTAAGTAAGATTTTTTTTCCTGCAAAATCTATTCAAACTGCATCTTTAATTAGCACTTGAGGGGAAAACTAATGGAAGTCTTTCTGGAGGAATATAAAAGTTTGCAGTGCATTTTTAATTCATTTGTTACTTCTACATTTATCTCTAATATGACCATGTAATTTGAAATAGTCTTTGGGCAGAAGATAGAATATTTAGCAAAGTTAAAAAATAGTGGGAATATGTGAAAAGTTTTGAAAAGTCTAATCAGTTTGTGGCAGATTTGGATACTGTGGGTAAAATCCCACACAAATGTGAAGTTCAAACATGATCATTTGACTGTTATCCTTTGTTTTATTAGAGATTGCCATCATGAATATGATAATTAAGAACAAATTCCGTAGTCAGTGACAGGATTCCTGCTATCCAGATTTAAATCTCTGAACTGTAGTCACCTATTTAGCTAATCACATTTTACAGTTAATACAGAGAAACTCATGTTTCTAGTCTACTCTTCACTTGACCTATTGTGGACTCGTGTTTAAAATTAAATTAATTACAGCATTTATAAAGGGAGTATAGATGACTCAGTCACTGGTAACTCACATCTATGTTACAGGTATCCGCATTTGCTCAAAAGGATTTCATTCTAGATCTGTGTATTTCCTCCTGATTTCAGTTTGTCAGAGACCAAGGAAGAAAGAAGGAAAGGAAGAGAGAAAGGAAGGAAGGAAGGAAGAGAGGAAGGAAGAGAGAAAAGAAGGAAGAGAGAAAAGAAGGAAGAGAGAAAGGAAGAGAGAAAGGAAGGAAGGAGGGAAGAGAGAAAGGAGGGAAGAAAGAAAGGAAGAGAGAAAGGAGGGAAGAGAGAAAGGAGGGAAGAGAGAAAGGAGGGAAGAGAGAAAGGAGGGAAGAAAGAAAGAGAAGAGAGGAAGGAAGAGAGGAAGGAAGAGAGGAAGGAAGAGAGAAAGAGAGGAAGAGAGGGAGGAAGGAAGAGAGGGAGGAAGGAAGAGAGGGAGGAAGGAAGGAAGGAAGGAAGGAAGGAAGGAAGGAAGGAAGGAAGGAAGGAAGGAAGGAAGGAAGGAAGGAAGGAAGGAAGGAAGGAAGGAAGGAAGGAAGGAAGGAAGGAAGGAAGGAAGGAAGGAAGGAAGGGAGGGAGGGAGGGAGGGAGGGAGGACGGAAATGTCAAGACTTTTGAACCAAGCATAGCCTTCACGCTAAAGACATTCCTCATCATGTTCATCGATATCCCTGTAGATGCTCAGTCACTGGAATTAGGCTGAGGACATATTGGAATAAAAGAAAGGAAGTAATACAGTATCATTCTATTCACTCTGAAGTGCACAGGAGACGTCACACAGGGTCACAGTTCTACAAGTTAAGATTCTTCATGAACATAATGACATACAATGGGACTCTCATGGCTACTGTGCCAAGGCTGTGCAACCCAGACATGACTATGATTGCTTTGGCTACCAGTTGTAGCAATAGCATACAAATTCTATCTTCACAGCTACACTGACCAGAAGGAGCTGACTGAAGGTGATGTATGCTGTGCTGGAAGGCAGGGAGGAACTTTCAAAGTTGCCAGATTTTTTTTCTCTTGTTTTAGAATGTTCAGTGCTATCACAACACATCTTTGATATTGCAATGCAATTTACATTAGTTTGATTAGTCTTGTAAGAATGGCAGCAATTGCTGAAAGTGGCAGCTTTCCTCTGAATTCTCCTAGGACCACATCTTTCCTGCCCGTAAAGTGCAGTGCTGGCTCTCAGTTCTGTTTGAGTCAGGGTGGTATTCAAAGCCCCGTGAGTAATTAAGACTGTGGTTTATCAATGCCTTTGAGACGATCTAAGCCCAACCTACTACTGAAAGTGATAATTCCCTCAACCCTTCCTCTGCCTGTATATTCCACTCCTTCACTCCCTATTAGCATTTACACAAAAGGAACTGATCCAACTAAAATTTTTAGTATCTGGGAGGCTGGATGTTGAACCAATTCCAGACTTAGCTTACAAGGTAGCCATATGATATCACATGCTGGCACAAGGGAAAAGGTGAGAACAGACAGCCAGGGTGGGAAGGATGGAGGGATCATCTCCTTTAGCAGCATTTCTTACTTAAGTTAGATTAAAGTGCTCATGAAAGCACAGCCTAATTTAATTCATATTTCCAAGGTCCTCAGTGTTTCCAAGATAGATGAGTGACTGTCACACTCTCTGACTCTCACTTCTACCTCCCTCCTCTCCATCTGGGAACAACCTCAAGATGCTATCATCACAGTGACAAAAGAGCCCTCAAAAGCATATTTGCCTGTCAGCTGGGTAGTTGACTTCAATTAGAAGTGTGAGGAGTTTTGTCCTTTAGGTCACAGGTAGTTTTTTATAGCCAGATTGGGTTGACTAACAAATCTATTTGTATCCTATGGCTTTACCTGCATGATTTTCTTTTTTGGGAAAGGGAAATAACAGTAGGGTCTGCTATGCATAGCTTATGACCTTGCTCTAAATGGAAAATATAGAATTACAGTAATACCCAATGCTACTATTTTATGAAAACTTGGGATCTTCAGGTTATAGCTACAAAACATAAGAAAAGAAAAACGTGGGGGAAATTAAAAGTAAAGGAAGAAAGTGGAGGAACCACAATACATTTTGGTTTTATGTACTAGCATAGTGAAAATGGTGTAATGAAACATCTGAAATATATTGGTAGCCCTTCTGCCTCAAATGGATGGATACTCTTTTTAAACTTATGAATAATTGTGTCTTAATAAAATTAATTTCAGTGTTAACCTCAAAAATACTAAAAGAGAAACTTTTGTATGTATTTGTATATTAAAAACGTGTCAGCTATAAACCAATATACTAGTAAGCATTCCAGAGAGAGAGAGAGAGAGAAAAGCAGCTGATGCCTTTGTTGAAAGTAAGTCTAAAATGGTGGTTGGCTTGATGATTATTGTTTCTACAGAAAATAATTATTCTGACTTTTTGCTTTCAGCAGGTCTTGCCTCCCTCCTCTGCCCAGTGGAAGAATATCCCACTGCTCAATTACAATGTACGTGTGCAAATCACTGACCCAGGTGTATTTGGCCACTCTTTAAGGAACAGAATGCCTGGGACTGTGAGCTCAGGAAAGACAACTATTTTAAAAATAATAATAAAAAAATGCTTGTGTTGAGAATGCAGAACTGAAAAATAATATCTAAAATAGATTTTTGGACCCTACACTTGAAGGAATTGCAAGTGTAATCGATCCCATTTCTAATTCCCTTTGACATTCCTAGATGAGTTCTTTCAGAAGAAGTGATTTGTTTAACCGACTCCCAGTGTCAATCATTCAATGTTAATAAAACTTCCCATTGCAGACAATGGGGGGGTAGCTTCCCTCAAATCCTACTGCACAACACTGAACTGCATGTGAAGATGAGAAAAAAAAATATTTTGAGCAATGGACTTGTACATTTATAGGGTTAAGTCCTATTCTGAAACAGGTACATGAAAATGGAAGAAGGGATTCAAGTGCCTAATGTGTAGAGTGTAATTTTAAATGCCTTAGGCTATGTCTGCATCACAAAGTAGTGAAAACCAAGAGGAGCACTCTAACAGTGCTCAGGACCTTGTGTCCACACCACACCCATCTCACATTTTTTCACTGTGGGCCGTCTCTAGCCTGCTCTCAGAGGATGAATGTTCACTTTGCGCCCTCATGGAGAGCACCTTTCAGTTTAGTTTCTCCCCCAAAAGCCTGGTTCACTTGATCTGGAACCACAGTGCAGAAAGGGGGTCCAGGAGGAAATTTTTTCAGAAATGTGCTCTTGATCCAAACAGCCGCAGGATATCTATTTGAGACATTTAGGGAGGCAGATGGGTGAAAGTCTGTGGAAGACCTGTGTCTTTCTAAAGGAACATTTGGAGGGTAGACAAGACACTCTAGCGCATCCACAATAGCAGTGAACACCTCTGCCACTCCCTAAAGGCGAAGAGAATTAGGCGAATACATATGATGGCAAAATTAAAGCAAATCTGAACTCTGTGAGTATGCCTCCCAAAACAAACAATCCCCTTAATGTTCCTGTCTGTGAAAGCAGAACTCCGTGACAGTAAATGAGGTATTTATACATATTTACACTGAATCTTTTTCTTTTATCTCCTCTGTTTGTATAGGCCTATGAGCCTCTGAGAATTATCTGCATTTATCTGCTAGAGACCTCCCATTTGGTTTTGTATCTCTTTAGTTCTAGCTTTTCTTTATTTCTAGAAGTCCACATGGCAGCTTTCCAATTGTATTTATCCACTCCAACTAATTGAGTCACATAAATGCAAGTAATTTGAAGCATTATTGTGAGAGATTTCTGTTTGCCTCTTTAATTAAGCAGTCGTTCACAGGTGCATACAGTTACAACAAAATTAATTGATAGCTTTATATTGCAGTTCTTGAGTCTGCAGCTATTTTGTGTTTGCACACAGTGCCATTAGATACAGTTCGTCTTATCTTGTTCAGAGGGAACATTTCTCATTTTCCTTTAGAAAAGGTTAGGACAGATTGACCTGTGTATTGGAAAATCTATCCAAGCAGTAAAGGTAATTTTCCTAAGAAGGAAACACAGCAAATATTTATTTACGGAATAGTTCATTGCCAACGGGAAGAGTTGCAACCCTACTTTATTTTTCTACATCCATAGCAAGTATCTGAAATGTCAAAAATCATTGCTAGGGGAAGAGAATATCTTCTTGCGGAAATTGTGGGCACTTCATTTGTTGTTGTCAGGGACATCATTACCCTAACCTTACAGAATTGTTACAGATTTATTAATAAGGTTTCTTTTATATCATTCAGAGTTCTTCTGATTGAATTGAAACAATAAAAACAGTACATACAAAAAGATTTTAACAACAACCTGTGGAAATTTTGAAAGTATGAGCATGTGAGTCTAGTTTCATCCTATATGACTCTGGGTAGCTAACTTCAGGCTACTGGTGGTCTAATACCGCCAGGGATGGTGACTCAACCACCTCCCTGGGCAGCTGTTCCAGTGCCTGACTACCCTTTCAGTGAAGAAATTTTTCCTGATGTCTAATTTGAACCTCCCCTAGTGCAACTTGAGGCCACTTCCTCTCATCCTATCACCTGGGAGAAGAGACCAAACCCATCTCTCTACAACCTCTTTTGAGTTAGTCTTAGACAGGGATAAGGTCTCACCTTATCTCTAGGTTAAACAACCCCAGTTCCCTCAGCCATTCCTTGTAGGCCTTGTTCTCCAGACCCTTCACCAGCCTTGTTGTCCTTCTTGTAGGGAGGGGCCCAGAACTGAACACAATACTCGAGGTGTGGCCTCACCAGTGCCAACTACAGGGGCACAATCACCTCCCTTGTCCTGCTGGCCACACTGTTTCTGATACAGGCCAAGATGCCATTAGCCTTCTTGGCCACCTGGGCACACTGCTGGCTCATATTCAGCCGGCTGTCACCCAGCACCCCCAGGTCCTTCTCTGCTAGGCATCTCTCCAGCCATTCTTCCCCAATCCCATAACACTGCATGGGGATTGTTGTATCCCAAGAGCAGGACCCAGCACTTGGCCTTGTTGAACCTCATTCCATTGGTTTTCATTGATCCAGCCTGTCCAGATCCCTCTGCAGAGCCTCCCTACCCTCAAGCAGATGAACACTTCCACCCAGTTCTGAAGACTTACTAAGGATGCACTCATTCCCTTCTTCCAGATCATTGACAAAGATATTCACTCATCCGGCCTCCAGCTGGATTTAACTCCATTTACCACCACTTTGGGCCTGGCCATCCAGCCAGTTTTTCACCCAGCAGAGGGTGTGCCTGTCCAGGCTGATGGCAGCCAGTTTCTCAAGCAGAATACTGTGAGAAACAGTGTCAAAGGCTTTAGTAAATTCCAGGTACATTTACAGCCTTTCCCTCCTCCATTAAGCAGGCGACCTTGTCATAGAAGGAGATCAGGTCGGTTTGGCAGGATCTGCCTTTCATAAACCGATGTTGACTGGGCCTGATCATCTGCTATCTTGTGTGTGGTGTGTGATAACACTCAATATGACCTGCTCCATGACCTTTCCTGGCAGCCAGGTCAGACTGACAGACTTGTAGTTCCTTTCTCCGACCCTTCTTGTAAATGGGCGCAACGTTCGTTAGCCTCCAGTCAAGTGGAACTTCCCCAGTCAGCCAGGACTGCTGGTAGATAATGGAAAGGACTTTGGTGAGCTTCTCTGCCAGCTCCCTTAATACCCTTGAGTAGATTCCATTCATCCTCATAGACTTATGGATGTCTAATTGGCCAAGCAGGTCTCTAGCCATTTCCTCTTGGATCATTGGAGCTTTGTTCTCCTCTCCCTGTCTGTCTATTGGCTTAGCAGGCTGAGTACTCATAGAACATCTTACCTTATTATTAAAGACTGCAAAGAAGGCATTAAGTACCTCAGCCTTATCCTCATCCTTTGTCAATATTGTTCACCCTACATCCAGTAAAGGATGGAGATTCTCCTTGGCCCTCCTTTTTTTGTTAATATATTTGTAGAAACTTTTTTATTATCTTTCATAGAATTGACCAATTGAAGTTCTAGCTGGGCTATAGCTCTTCTAATTTTCTCTTTGCATGATCACTCTTGATCCTTGTAGTCCTCCTGAGATGTCTGACCCTTCTTCCAAAGATCATATAATTTCTTCTTCCTTCTGAGAGCCATCCAAAACTCTCTGTTCATCCCCGCTGACTCATTTTATATCACACAAGGATGGTCTGCTCTTAGGTCACCAGGATTTCCTCCTTGAGGAGCATCCAGCCTTCTTGGGCTTCTTTACCTTTTAGAAATGCCTCCCTAGAAACTTGATCATGCATCCTTCTAAATAGTTTGAAGTCTGCCCTCCAAAAGGCCAAGGCGGCAGTTCTGCTGAACCCCCTTCCTTACTTCTGGAACTGAGAATTCTATCATCTCATGATAGCTGTGCCTCAGGCATCCTCCAACAGTCGCATCTCCCATGAGGTCTTCTCTGCTCACAGTAACAGGTCCAGTGGGGCACCTTCCCCAGTTGGTTTACTACCCAGTTGTTTTCCAACAGAGCAAACTCTGCCTAATAGAGTCAAATCCAAACTTATGCCATCTAGAAAGGAGTAGAAAGGTCACAATTATATGAAAAAACCCTGTGTCCTGAGACTGAAAAAAATATTTAGGGATTAAAGAGTAAAACCAGTCAATAGCTGCCTTCCAATGTAATGGTTTATCTGAGAGCTAATCCAGAGTGTTCTCATATAATTTTTGTGGCCTTGTTGGAACAGCTGATGCAGTTATTGTGCATGGGCCAGAAGACAGTAACTGACAGCCTAAATGAACTTATTTTATTTCATATTGCATAAAACAAGAATCACTTGCACAGTGGGGGGTCAAGTTTCAGGAATGGTAACTTCCAGCTGAGGAGGTCATGAGCTTCATATAACCATAAATCAGTCCACGTCACTCTTACTCTCCATAAGAAGAACCTGAACACCTGTCCTCACCATTTAGCTGGGGCATCTTTTAGAGATTATCAAGGTTATCAAGCTTTCTTTTCTAAAATCACTATGTGTATCTACCCACTCCCTGGTACTTATGCAGAAATGTTATGTGTACATGAAATTTTGTTCAACGTGGTCTCAACTGTTAGGCAGAATAATCCCATAGAGAAGGTAGTGCTGTTGATGATCGCTTTTGAACTTTTACATAGCACACATTGCTGCAGACTGTATGGACTTCTGGCTGAACTGGGCCCTAAGACTGAGGATATCATCTTTCTTCAATAGCAAATCTGCTCTGATTTGTTACGGTAATATTCTACTGGAATAGAAAATTATGAATGTTTGTCCATCTTAGATTTGTTTGATGCCCCATCCCTGGAGGAGTTCAAGGACAGGTTGGATGGGGCTTTGAGCAACCTGATCTAGTGATAGGTGTCCCTGCAGAGAGGTTGGAACTGGGTGATTTTTAGGGTCCATTCCAACCCAAACCATTCTATGATTCTATGAAATATGCAAATATAGCAGCAGATTTCACAGTTTTCTTCAGACTCTTTTTAGAAAGTTTACTAAAATCCATTACAAATCATACAGATTTACAAATCACCATGTGAAATATGATCATGCTATACTGATTTATAGAGCTGTTTTTGTTGAAGAGGGGTACGCTGTAGTTCTGAAATGAACCATTGTATCAGAGATACTCAGATTAGACATAAAAATAGTTTTCTTAACAGCCAGCAATTAAAACCTTGTACTGGAATCTGAAAGTCACTGCCAACATTAAAGTTTTCTCAGGCCAAATTATTACAATTGAGTAGACACCTTGTCTCCAGTGGGATTGTGCAGGTGCAAATAAGGGCAACATTTGACATTCCAGTGGTAAATTTGGAGACAGAATAGCTTCACTGATGACATACAAGCCTGACTAGAATCCAGCTTACTTCTCCAGAGCTGTTGTATAAGCAAAAAAAGTGTTACGAATCAACGTCAAAACACACAATTGTTTCTGAAGCAGACACGTATGAGTCATAGTGGAGAAGGAAGCTTTCCTTTGAGTCAACTTAAACATGTCCATTTGACATGGTCTAGCGTTTATAACCAAACAGAACAGAAAATTAAGTACGTGAAGCAAGGTTCAATGAAACATTTGGAAATTTACAGAGCTGATGATTCATAATTAGGATCTTGGTTGCAAAGGAATGACTGTTTCCTGAACCACTTAGGCACCTCTGTAGCTTTTGAGTCAAGATTCACAGAGCCATTTAGGTGGCTGATCACGTTAGCTGTTGTGAATCCTAGTTTAGGTGCCTATCATCTCCTTTGGATGCCTAAATCGACCTGAAAAACTTTGTTTTTCAGCCCTTCAGTCTCTGCCTTTTGGTCTTTACTGTTCCAAACTTCTCAGTACTGGGATTGGATGACAGTCTTCCAGCAATCATTTTCCATTTAAGCTTAGCTTATTCCAGGTTCTGAGAGAAAAATGACAACTGCAGTATTTCGTGGGCCACAACATTAGGAAATACATGATGGCTCTTGGGTTTTAGCAGCAAAAACTGAGTAATAGTAACTTGTTTCCAGATGAAGATGGGAGAAAAAAATCCTGGTTGAATTACTGTCCTGTTTAAAGATTAGTGGTACATTCAGTATTGGCCATGCAAAATGGGCTCATCAATGTAGAATGAGGTACAGCAAGAAATTACGGTCAGCTTCCCCAGGGGATACAGAATCAAGTGCAGGGGTGAAAAGATGTATTTTTAATCAAGTGGATAATCCTCTTCACTGTGCAATGGGAATTACCTCAGATATAAACATTAACCATTGTAACTGTTAAATATGAGGGGATATTAGATTAATTATTGTATAGATGTGAAATAAACTGCTGCAGCTTTTGCAGTAGGTAAAAGGGACAATGAGTAGTGAGTCTAAATTGGGTATTTAGCTCAATACGCAGAAAGATACTTTGATTTAGCGATCATGTGGTTTAGTGATGATAGTTACAAATTCAAGGTGTATGATATTGAATCATATTGAATAATAATCACTTGTTCCATTTAACAATATTTAATGCAGTTATTGGAAATTCTACAACAGGCAAAAGGAGATGGGCTAACACCTCACACAGGCTTTCATCCAGGTTTGCCTATCTAACTCCTCTGGATTAAACTGTGAATACAAATACCATTGTTGGTTTATATTAGTGATAGTTACATAAAACTGTCGTCAAACATTTTCATTTCAGTGAAGCTTATAATTTTTTCCAATATAAATTTGTGAATATATGTACTTGCCAGGAAAAAAAAATTTGTTCTGTGAATGCTGCTCATATATTAACATAGAGATAAATACACAATTATGAAATCATGTTTTACTAGATGCAGTACATTTCTTCTAATATTTATTTATGTTTTCTTACTTTGAAAAATAATCATTCTTTGCCTTATAATTTCTGTTTTCCTTACAGATATACTTAAGGGTCTCACTGATTCCAGTTAAAATACTGTCAGTAACCCAAACCTCTTTAAGTTGATACTTAGGTAACCATTGTTATGATATATTAATTTTAATGGCTTTTAAAAGAACATACTATTCTAGTGGTATAATACTTTCATAAACATTTTTGAGCTGAATAGCAGAAAATCTGTGAAATTTTTAGGCTATATTCAATTAAAATTTCTAATATAATAATTTAATTTAACTTTGAATACCAGCACTTCACAAGGACAATAGATTTAACACACAGGCACCCTTCACACACACACACATTCCTATATTAACATTGCAAATTCTCTACAGTACATATTGCAGCGATATCGCTGTGTTACGAGTTAACAAGATAAGATTATGCATAATACTTGACTGAATTTAGTCGCAGTGTTCCGGAACAAAATCCTGGTTTTACACCATGGACATATCAACTGGTTAATATGGGAGTCCCACAAAATTAAAGAGATCAGGACAACACATTTTGTACAGAGTTTAAGCTTTTTTTAGGAATGTATAAATATTACTTTGTGTCTCTAGATAGCTTTAGATTAAGGTTAATATTGTTGAAATACCTACATCTGCTTTTCTTCTCACTGTGATGTTTATCACCTAATAAAAATGCTAAAGTTGCCAAGGAAAGATGTTTAATTTGTTCTTGCTGCTCAGTTGCATGTTGCATCCTATTTTGTAGTAAATGGCACAACGTCCCAAGTGGGCTGCCATACTGTCAGATACATTATTTATACATAACATTACTGGTTAATCAATGAACAAAAACGCAGGAGCCTTTTCCTCTGCTTTTTCTGTGACATCTTTAAAGTTACAGTAGCAAAGAACAGTTGTGCAGTGTATTATACTGTTACTCACTTTTGAAAATAGCTTCAGGAGTTTCCTGGCACAGTTTGCACCTGATTAAATTGAATGTGATTGTTAGACAAATGCAGTAACAATTTGTGCAGTGCAGAAGAGTAATTTACTTAACCATGCAAGCTAGTCTAACTTTCCAGTTACAAGTGAGCAAAATGTATTCCAGCAAGTGTTTCTGACAGATTTCTTTTTAAAATTTAACATGAAAACTGAATAGCCCACCATGATTTTACAAGTGTGTTTACAAGAGAGCCAGAATTCAAAAACTCACTTGAATGCTCAGCAATATCAGAAGTTCACCCTTAACCAAATGGAAAATGCAATTCATATATGAATGAAGAACTGAAATAGGAAAATATATGTGTGCAAACAAGAGAAATGCAGCTCTACAGTGTCACAGAACTACAAGGGATTTTTGGTTTTATTCTGTTGTATTTTGTTCATAGACATTTCAGATCAATACAAAATATTCAGCTCTCTTCCAGTGATTGAATATGAATACATTATGTGCATACAAAAATAGTGATAATCTATGTTGATACAATAGTTCATTTTGCATTAGTGTCCTAGATGGGACAATGTTAAGAAGCAATTTAAATGAAATTCATTTAAATGTCAGCTCTCATGCTTGCGATTTTTCTATAATTGGTTATTTAATTAAAATAATTCTCATAGTCATTAATTTAGACTAAAACTTGCTGTGCACTGACATGTTTTAATTACATGGTATTAACAAAATTGATATGCTTTAAAAAAGCATGGTTAGATTTTAAACAAGAATAAATTAGAAATCTCATAGATCATCCTACTTAGAGTATTTATGAGAAAAAATCAGTCATTTAAAATGTTTATTATAAACAAAGTCCCAACATTGTTGTGCATGCATCATATTTTGTTCCTGCTTCAGTGTGAGGAGACTTTTATGTTAACACAGCACCTCCATCTTCAAATTCCTTTAACCAACACACAATAAATAAGGTAATGAACCAAATTAAATATTAATAGAAATCCACATATACCACAGAAGACAGACACAGAACTGACGTTTGAATTATACTATACCTTTGATATCATTAGGACAACATATTAATGAAGTTTTAAAGGGTTGAATCTTTATCTACTGTTCCTGAAGACAAAAACAGGATTATGTGAGCTTCCTTGTAAGGAATGAAATAATATTAAAAATTTTAGTAAAACTACCTGACTAGGATAGAAAAATTAAAGTCCTAGGCACTGATCCTGTAAGGTAATCCATAAGCAAGGATCCACATGCCCTTACGAAGCACCCTGAAGTCAAAAGAACTACTTTCATAAATAAAGTAGGTAATTTGTTTTCAGGACTGGGCTTATATTCAAGAGTGTGAGAATCGGAATTTTATTTCATTGTCTATTAATTAGACTAGCTCTATATTACTTTGACCTTTTTAATATTCTATGATTTAATTGGATGATCAGTCTACCTCAGCCTATGATTGCCAATCATTCTGCATAATATACTTCTACTCTATTTTACTTTGATGTGTGCAGGATCAGACTCTTATTAACATGAAATGATGATTTTATTGTGAAAGACAGGGGCCAAAAAAGGATGTATACAGACATCTAGAACTTTATTAATTCCACAAGATAACTTATCAGTGTTACTTTTTCTCACAGCCAGCATGTGAAGGATATTATACCTGTCCCAAGCTCTTCTATTTTGATCCTCCAATTCAACACAACACAGCCCAGAGTTTAATATGCTACTCAAGACTGAGGCTTTATCAGGCCTCACTACTCAACAATCTAACTTACAAAAAACACTGCAGTAACAAAATGCTGCAGAAAAGCAACTCTTGCATGGGGACTGTTCTTCATCTCCTCTTACAGTCTGAGAACTGGATTCATCAAAGTGTAATCATCTAGATGTGAACTCATGATTGTAGGTTCTTTGTAGTCAATAGAGTCAATAGAGTAGAACATCTCATTCTGAAGGAGACACCATATCTCATTAGAAGGATTCCGCTCTAAAAGTGAGTATAGCTCTCCGTTTGTCAGAGATTTAAGATTCAGCTAGCTGAATTGCATCCCATCTCCAGATAGATTTGTGTGCTTTGTGTCTAACATTTTGTTTGTTTCTGACTTATATATTGTATATAATGCCTTGGTTTTGCTTTCTATTTTATCAATATCCATGGCCTCAGTATTATAACAACTTCTACGTGTCGCTCGGTTTTTAAAGTCTTTACTCTCCATACCCATGAAAAGAGCGGAAGACCTGCTATTTCTGTGGGATAACAAGAAAACTATTAGTTTACTAAGATAGCACAGGATGTCTGTAGGAAAGCCAGGAACAAAACCTAGCCCAGTTAACCTCCATTTGAGTTCCCAGTGCTAGCTGGGTGACTCATACTTCATAATTTTTTCCAGTATGACTTCCTTTCTGCTTTGATACTGTACTGACATGGGGTTTTTTATGCAGTGGTAGCAGCTTTGTCTTTTACCTTGTGAGCTGCTGAGAATTCTGACATCTCAGTTGAACCACACTGTCCTACAGCTCTTGCAATAGAAGGTCTACAAGGTACCTCTCTATAGAAAATTAAAATGTGATTGTAGCATGTGTTAACTGAACCTGGCTAGCACAGTTAATGTAATCAGCAAAAAATAGAGACTAATTTATGGTATGCCAGCAATGTGAATGTTGGTGTATATCATGATGATCTTTAGTCACTTCTATTCCAACTTCTAACACATGAAAATGCTATCTTGATTTCATTGCTGTTCTCTGCATGAAGCAAATCAGCCAGCAAGGTTATACTAGTATCTCCAATAATCACATTTTCATTTCACACTGTCAACATACTTTCTGAACTGTTAGCAACCCATATTTACATTGTAGAAAATGTGGAAGTAAAAAACATTAACTAGAATAGATTCAGTAACACATTATCATCCCTCTTTAGCAATGAAGTTCATGGGTTATAGAATCCAGATGTGTACTTAGTAACTCATTTCCATGGTAAATGAAGCTTGTGACAGAAATTTTACTGATGCTAGAGCTGGACCTCATTTGCCCTCAGATTTTTTTTCCAGGACTCCTGCAACATAAAAATATCTTCCAGTGTATGTAAATATAATCCATTTATAGTCTTCTTTAAAAGTACTCCTCAGAGAAATCTTCAAGACTGAAAACAGTACAATTTATTTTAAAATCTATATGTAACTTTTGCAGTGAAGTTTGTAATTCATGCTTAATAACAACTTAGTTAGTCCTCTTGCTTACTTAATTGCTTAATACTTTGCTTCAATTTGGAATATTCAGAAGCCACCCTGAAAAGTACAGAGTGGATACTTGCCATAGAAATTGTGATTCTTTAAACAAAGCATCTCTTTCTAGGTCCTTGTAGAGAATGATTCTACTTCTATTTTTGTCTCAAACATCGACTGATTCTACTTATACTGTCTTAAACATCCTCTGACTCTACTTGTATTGTTTTCCTTGTTGTTCCAGTCTCAGCAGAGACCAATCAGGACGAATCACATCAGCCCACAAGCCAAATGTTGAGTCCTAGAAATCTGGGTAGAAGTTTAAAACAAAAAAGAAAAAGAAAGGAAGCACTAGTGGGATAGCATGCTAATATTCAAAATATTTCTCCTGAGATAGCAGATAGCCTCTGACTGTGCAGTAGGACACAATACAATCCACAGCACATTAGAGAAGACTAAGGACGGGAACTAACTTTAGACTAAGCATCTCTTTCAAAAGTAGGTGGGTTTAAGCTACCCTAATGGTCAGGGGAAATTCAGCCAATGTAGTCCAGTAAAACCAGATTGCTATTAAGTTGTCCTTGAAGTTGGTGCCTACATTTTGACAGCTGAATATTTCTCTCAACTTTGGTATTGAGTGGATGTCAGTGTCTGAAATGAGTTCAGACACAAAGGTTGTGATCCTACTACCTTAACATAAGTGTCTAGTACCACTGAAGTTGTCCTAAGGTACATATCCTATATGGCCATTCTGGTAGGTATGAATTTCTTATGGGTCTTGTGTCACAATTGCCAGGCTCGTGTGACATCTCTGATGGTCCTAGCTGCATATGTTTAGCCTACTGAGTCCTATACATGTCTCATACATGGAGATTAACCTATATCAGATTAACCTGTAATTCTCTGTGACTGGAATCAGAGCCAATCTCAAGAATACATATTTTTATTTAATTTAATCACTTTTGAAACAGAGAATGGATGAAATTTCATATGTTCCTAACAGTAGCACAATTAACACCCCCTACCCCCCCTTGATAATTAAGGTAAAGTTACAGAAACTTTGGTGGGTTTTTTCTTCCTTTTTTTTAATTTCTATTTGTATCCTATAATAATGTCTATATTCATATCCAAGTCTTAAATAAGATACATCATTTTCCAGACTGTAGCCTGTGGAGATACTGAACACACTGGTGTATTTTAGGGAATGCATAAATGTAAAGATAAGATATGTGATATCACATATCTTGTGTAATTCCATCACAATTTGTTGATGTGTTGCCAACAAATCTGTTTCAATTTCAGGCTCAGAACTGATGTTTTCTCTTGGAAGTTGGTCATCACTATACAAATGTGTTAGCCCCACTTCAAGCTTCATGCTGAAAAGAATTCAGAAATAGCCCTGGGAACATTTAGTATTTCCTTGAAAAAGCTGTGGATTGCCATTAACTGACAAACAGTCCCCTGCCAAGTTCTTGCAAGAATTGTATTTGCTGTCTGATGCCAAACAGCCTCTTTAAATGCTAATGAACAAAGTATGGCATGCATTCTGTTCTTGATGGATTATGCCTATACCTTCTGTGGTCAACAGAAGGGGAATTCCCGGCCCATATGATTTCCATTCTGGCACACTACTCTTTTTCTCTGCTTACAAGGCAGTAAGCACTCAAATAGATTAGTCAATCTTATTTTTAAATTAAGTATAGCCTCTACACCCTTACTCACATGTATAAAATCTGAAGGAACTATGCCAGACTGCCTACGCACTGTATGTGTTTTGTTTTCTTTAGAGGATTAAGCTCCTGACTTTAATACCAGTGATGCACACTGTATACTGATATGCCTTTTAAATTCAAACATGAATGTTTCATAATCAGCTGATTTACATGTTTGTCTTTACCTCTTTGGAGACAGATTTTAGGAGTTACATTTTTAAATTGTCTTCTTTAGTGGTTTTCATAATTTCCTGCTACTGAAAGAACATGCTTAATACAGAAATACACTAAAGAACCATATCTTGCTACCACGTGTATATGTAGTTTTATTCACATTCCTGAATACTTTTGATTGCACCTTCAGGTCCAGCTTTCTGGAAGCATAAATTGTGTAGCAAATGGCAAGATCAGGAGTCACACATGGAAAATTTCTCATGTTTTAGTTGTAATTCTATAGCTGTTGTTAGTCAGATGATCCTCTCCTACAAGTTTAGGATCTGCTGAAAAGAAAAGAAAAGTTGTTTCAGGACAACAGCAAGTTACAAGTTACAGTAACTATACAATCAATCTTTAGCTAAGGTGCAGAACTATAAGATATAAAATATGCTATTAACAGAAATAAAGGATCCCAAAGTTATTAAGAAAAATAAAAAAATCTTTTTTGTCAATTCACAGGGAGGGATTTTTCATTCTGGTTGAGCTGCAATTAATCTCTCTGAAGTTTACAATTGAGGCTGAGCCTGCGGTGGATCCTCACATGGATCCCACCAACTTAACTCATGAAACGGCACTCCTCTTTCTTACCTTCATTCAATTTTATAAATAGCTTTATTAGTTATCATCAAATAAAAATATGATTAGTTTGTTCAGGGAAACAGACTTTTCAATAAAACATGAGATTGCAGGGGTAAAAAAAGTATTTTGCCCTCCACATACCTATACAGGCTGAAGGACTGTTCTTCTATTTTTCACTGACTCATCTCTGGAGATTTTGCATCTGAATTGAGAAAGCATGTTTCTACAGTTTTGTTAGTCAAAGCTTGTCCGTATCTGTGGAGAAAAAATGTCAATCTTTTGAATTAAATTCCTAAAGGGAAAAGGAGAAAAAAAAGAATAACAAAAGTATTCTGTATCTCAGTTTTGCTGTAGGTCCTGGACATGCTTATCTAAGTATCCTGGATAAATCAAGATATCTTGTCATCTTCCATTCAGCAGCAGCAAATGAAATGGATACCATACTTATAGGTATTAATTTTACAAGAAAACATATTTATGTGATAGTCTCACTCTCATTTGAAATGAGCAATTTATTCTGGTTCTCTACCTATTTATAGTAAGACCTTTATAAGCTCAAACTAATTAATAGATGAGATCAATTTCAAGATTTTTTTTCTTGTTCAAAACCACTTAATCATTTATTTTGGTAACATTTAAAGGCCATGTCTAAAATAGATTTGCACCCCTGTCCCCAATGTGAATTTTTCACTCTTTGGCAGCATGCAGTAAGTAGTGTATAATGACCTTTTCTCTGTTTGGAACAGGGATTAGAATAATATATTTGACCCTTTTTCCTCACCTGGGAGTGATGCTAGTCTCCATGTTCAATAAAGTAAAATATGTCTCTAGTGTCCCAGGGTTAAGGCCATGACTTTAAACTATTTAATACATGCTATCGGAATGATTCACCTCTATCACACTCTACAGAGGGGTTGTTTTTATTTTTTTCTCTTTTTTTTTATTAGGCTGAATTATATATAATTTTTCACAACAATTTCTTATCCACAGTACTAGTAAGGGAAATATTTTGCATTACAAACAAAGCAAGTTAACCTGGTCACATTGTGCATTATGACAAAATTTATGGCTGCATAAATAGTAGTGTAAACTTACAGAAAGACTGGTAATTATAGTGCCATTGATGGTCTTTGTTGCTTTAATTCTGAAGCAGCCAGAATGATTAAACTGAATCTTAATCGACTTCTCCATTAAAAATGCTGGCAGAGAAGCTCCCTTAACCTTTCTCATTGATTGAACACAACAATCACCATTCAATTATAATGCAAAAGGACATTTGTTATAATGTACGAAAGATGCATGAGCCATTTCCTTCTACTCAAGACAATCAATGAGACGACTCCTACCTCAAAGAAGGTAATGTGAAACTAGTGTACCTGGAAGAGCATTAAAGTCAAAGCTGAACCCAGGCAACTGCAAATACTACAGTTTTCAGGGGATGGAAGATTATTTCAGTGAAAATAAATCAAGTAACTAACTCCTCACTTAATGAAGAATAAATATCTTTAAAAGATGGATCCGAATACAGAATTGGGAACAAAGACACAGAATTTAACGGCAAATTCCTATTTTATTAAACTAAGTCAAAGATTAAGTTGCAAACTCTGCCACATAAGAGTCTAGGTACATTGTAGCTACAACTAGAAGTCAGATCTGGATTTTAGTTTTAATGATTTTTTTAATATCTTCATTTTGTGTCTATGAGGAATATTTTGTATATTACAATGGTCGCAATTCAGAATGAATAGAGTGCAGTAATGTCACATGCTGAATATAAACACTACAATAACTACCAAATGGCACCATTTCTGGATTTGACAAACTAATAGGAAATATTAGTATTAAATAGGTTTTTCACAACAGCAACTACCTTCATTATACTTTTCTTTCCTGAAGTGAACTGCAGGAAAAACGCCACAACGTGGTTAACGCATCACACATACAGAAAGATTTCTCTTTAAGAGCTAACTTTCGCAGGCTTTCTAGTGAGATCTATTTATTAAAGTTGGTATAACCTATCCTGAAAAACTCTTTCACTTCAATTCAAAAAACGTACATTTTTAGAGTTAGAATAGAAACTTTCATGCTGCTCTCGCTCTCTGTTGCTAGAATCAAGGAAACGGAAAATCATTGGCAGAGAGAAGAAGGAGCAACCAGGTTGCTTGTACTGTTTATGCTACTTGCAGATGTGCATCTTTCCTCTGCATTGATTTGCACCAAGTCAGATCTGCCCCTGAGCTGCTGTAATTTGGCAGAGCGAGATCTGCTCCTGAAGCAAAGCAGGCAAAAGCTCTGTCGTACCTTTTCAGCTCCAGTCACCAAATTGTTTGTGCTAAGTTTCCATCACCAGCATTTGAGTAGTACAAATCCATTCAAATTTTCTCTTTTAGTCTCTCGATGATTTTGCAGCAGTTCTTTGCCTTCTCCACTAAGTCTGGGTTCAGTGTATATGATGGACATGATGAGTACTAATTCAAAGTTATTTATATACCACTCTTTGTTTTCAGTTTAGCTATTCTATCTCTGTTAAAGCATGGAGGTACAGTTCAACATTAATTTTATGAAATATGTTAGTTCTGCCATCAGATTTTAAAAGCATCATAATACAGTACTCCTTTTCTGAATCCTTGCTTGCATTTCCCAGTAGAAATCACCATCTGCTGTTGATATCTGCCTGGGTAATTATTTCTTCTCTTGCTTAGCCTCTTTCTCATATTACTTCAACTTCTTTCATGAAAAAAACAAACTTTTTTTGTGTTGTTAATTCAATCAATAAATATCTATAATATTTACTGGAATTAAGAGTAGCCAAAAATGATTGGAGGGCTGAGAAAACTATCCTATCTAAACTAAAATCCTGAAGAGTTACTCCAAAGCATCTAACAGTCTCTATTATAACTCAAAACTACTAATAAACAAACCAATATAGCAACAGGAGATGAAGGCAGAGGAAATATTCAGTAATGGCTATCTACTACTGTATTACCCACGGAACGATGTTTTCCCTCTCTCTTTTTCAAACTGTAAACCTTACAGGAGAGCTCTCGTGTCCTACTATTTCTTGTAGGTTGATAAACAGTTTTCTGACACAACTTCAATAAATCATTAATAACAACCAGAAGACCGGTATTTTCTGCTTGAATATAACAATTTGGCTTACAAGAAAACACTCTTCAAAATTTTCTGTAATGACCACAGTTATTGTATAAATGTTATGTAATATATGAGGATAATTCACATAGCCAAACCCTTTAACTACGAAATTTTCTAAATGTCTTTCACCTTTTATAAAATTTTAATTTAAAGAACAACATTTTTGACTTTATTGGTAGGTTCAAAATATAATTAAAAATAAACTTGATTCTATGTTTCTGAATGGTGGAAAGTCCAGATATTGTTTCCCAACCCAAAATATTGTAAAATAATAAAATATATTGTAATTATATTGTAATTTACAATACAAAATATTGTAAAATGTTGGCTTATGAGTGAAATGCATGAATGGTACTGAAAGCAGAACCCAAAATCTTGGTATTTATCACTAGCAAGGTGATTTCCTAAATCACATTCCATTCCCCCCCCATGCCATGAGCCTTACATACTGTTGCATAGCAGGAGAGAAAGTGAGAAAAGTGAGAACTGAACTCCACTTCTACATTGTGAAATATTTAATCCATTTGGAAAAGTAAGAAGTAGGTTCAAACACTGTTGTTCACACCGAGGAAGATTAGAACTCTGTGTCCTCTAGGGATCCAGGCTCTACCACTGGTTTCTGATTTGTCACTTTCAAGAACAGCAACCGTGATTTTTCCTATTGCAGCCTCTCTGTTCCTTTTCTTCCCAACTTCTTCCATTCTCTCTTTTAATTTGATCATAGTCAAATACGGAATTGATTCACCATTTCTCATATTTGATAATCCACAGAAAAGACTAAGGAACAAATGGAGTGACAAAGAGGTACAAACACATCCAAACTCATTGTGCCCCTTGCACAATAGTCCTCTGTTTTGACGGAGACCTGTCAGTTCTAGAGCAATTCTGCTGACAGCTGCCTTTTTTCTGTACCTGATTTTTTTCCCTAGTTGTACAGAACCAACTGTTTCTTTGCCCTGCTTTGTTGGAAATCAGGGAAGTAGTTGTGCCCCTGTACTCGGCACTGGTGAGGCCACACCTCGAGTACTGTGTTCAGTTCTGGGCCCCTCACTATAAGAAGGACATTGAGGTGTTGGAGCGCGTCCAGAGAAGGGCTGGTGAAGGGGCTGGAGAACAAGTTCTACGAGGAACAGCTGAGGAAACTGGGGTTGTTTAGCTTGGAGAAGAGGAGGCTGAGGGGAGACCTCATCACTGTCTACAACTGCCTGAAAGGAGATTGTGGTGAGGTGAGTGCTGGTCTCTTCTTGCAAGTGACAGGAGATAGGATGAGAGGAAATGGCCATAAGTTGTGTCAGGGGAGGTTCAGATTAGACATCAGGAAAAACTTCTTTACTGGAAGGGTGGTCAGGCACTGGAACAAGCTGCCCAGGGAGTTGGTTGAGTCACCATCCCTGGAGGTGTTTAAAAGGCAGTGGATGAGTTTTTTAAGGACATGGTTTAGTAAAGAGACGGGTACAGTTGGACTTGGTGATCTCAGAGGTCGTTTCCAACCAAATGATTCAATGATTCTATGATTCTATGATTCTATGAAATAATTCTCCAGCTTTGGGGCAGAAATGGGGATCGCCTTATTGACTACTAATACTACATATTGACTACTAATACTATTTGCAAGCCATTAGCTGGAAAGCTAACTGCTAGCTGACAGGCAACAATGCAGAAAGTGGCAGGCTGTCACCCTGCTGGTCCATCTCCACAAGTGGCCACGAAGTCCTGACCTGCCATCGCTACCTCTGAGCCTTCAGCAGCAGAGGGAGGATGAAGGCCCATCAACAGGGAGCCTGGATTTGTGGACAGGGCTTGGAAATAAAGGTGATGGTACGAGACCACATTTTCATCCAAAGGCAATGATTTTGCTTCCCGTGCCATAGGCAACAGCCTGCTTGACTTGTATTGAATGGCAGTGCTGTTCTGATGGAATTAGACCTCTCAAGGAAAATGTAACTCTGGGAGAAAACCAAATACATAATCTTAGGAATCAGCTGACAAATCAGAATAAATATACAGCATTTTATGTTGGTCAAAATTTGCCACATTCCTCCAGTTTCTTTCTGCTGTCCAGAACAAGCATCTGCTAGTTTGATTGGTCCTGCCCAGCATGACTGAAAGCAACAGGCACGGCTTTATTAATATTTAAGTGGAGTCAGATGCGCTAAAGAGAGCTCAGCTGGTGTGTCCCACACAGGAACAATTACTTGACACTTCAAAGGGAAAAAAAAAGCTACAAATTTGTTTTCATAAGCTGGATATCAAAAATAATCTAAAATGCACAACTTGAGAGGTATCTCTTTAGAACTATTTTCTTAAGGTTAGGTGCTTGGTAAATATAACCCATCCCAAACTCTAAAAACTGTCACTAAGAAAGTAAATTATTCTTAGTAGATCTGTGATGTTTTACATGCAGCCAATGGCTTCACTTCATCCTCAGTGTTATACAAGTCCTTTTTTTTGGCAAGTAGATTTCTTTTGTCCATTGTAAAAGAAGGTAACCACACTGAAATATGCTGCCACACTGACCTAGCATTAATACAGCAGTGTGCAATTCTAGTAGTCAAGTAGTTCAATAGTTTTCACAGACAATATATTTCATATATTTTAGGATATAGATGTGAATATATTGGTACCAAAAATACTAACCTGAAAGTCTTGTTAGAACAAACTCTTTTAAGCTACCTCAAGGGCCTGTATTCTATTTGGGTAGAAAAATATCAAGATAGTTGTGGCACTCCTGTTCTCTCTCCTGGTGAATATTCACGTGGAAACGAAGAAAACTGCCAAAGCTACTATTAAAATCACATATGTTACAACTACTGAATATAACTCTGCGAAAATGTCATTGCTTCCATGTCTCTTCTTCCTAGTTGAATTTTGGACCCAGCAATAAAGCAAAAATAAAAACTAACCCTTAATATAATGATTGTGTACTTAATGTCTGTAACTCACCATTAGAATGCATTTGAGAGCTTCCAGTTTGCTACATTTAATGCTAGGCTATGACTACCAGTATAATGCTGACTGAATGAGAGCTTAAGACCAGGAGGGAAATCATGTGATATATATTTTTAAAAATTAAAGAATACTAACAGAAATTTGTTCCAGTTTTGCTATAAACAGAGACAGATTCCATATACAAATGATATTTATTTGAATTGCTATAGGTCAAATCATAAATATTTTGCTCTTCTCTTGCCTACATTTTACAAGAAACAAGGAAGAATATAATTCCTGAATGTTCCTCTTATTTATTTGGGCACAGCCTTATCTCTTCCTGGCTGTCACTAACTAACAGCTAGAAGCAGATTAGCTATTAGCCAGTGAAAAAAAAGAAACAGAAGTATACATGTACTTTGCAGAGTTTAGAGGAAAGAGTGCAATAAAATGAATTATGAACAATGTAAAACTAAAACAAGCAAACATTGCCTGCACTTAGAGTATTTTCTCACTCTGTCATGAGAGATGAGATTCTGCAGAAAAATTGGAGTTAGTTTTAAAGAAGTTTACTGGATAACGATGACAGCACAGAATTTAATGAAGACTAAATAGAAGGGCAAATTAAACTTCAAGTTTCATGGTTTAGTGTGGCCAACCGCTTCTGGCACTCAGGGTATCTAGCATGAGGTAGCTGGAACACCCTTACACTGTGTTATTCTGACCTCTGTTAGTTGATTTGAAACTACAAAGAGAAAGACCACTGGTACTATTGCCTTTTAATCTGTTTATGTGTGTAGGTGGTCAACATGAGAGGGACTAGATCTTCCAGAGAATAACAGAAATCAGTTATCCATGGTGATTCAAAAAGAAAAGAGGAGAAGGAAAAGGAGCTAAGACGCTCAGTTATAACCATGCTGATTTTAAATTGAAATCTGGTGTCAAAGAACACTGGTAAGGGATACCACATTGCTAGTTTTGCTGAAGAAAACTATCCGGCATAAAAAATGTCTCTGTGGGAAGATCACGTAGAGAAGAAAGCTACAATCATCATCTGTGAGTAGGAATAACTTCAAGAGAAATGTGAGTGAGGCTGAAAGTCATCTAGAGCTCTCCCAAAAATTTAGGTGGGGAATGTAAAGCTGAAGGAAGAGACATTTCAGAGAGAGAATTTCTTATCTGGATAATGAGAGAGAAAAACGTTTGGAGAACAGTTCAAGATAAAGTTGTTAGCCTTCAGCGGGGCAGCCCTTCTGTATAGAGACGACAATGCAGGTTAGTTATACCATTTCAATGCACTGTAATCTAACCAGTGAGAGATGGTTATTTGTTTATTGACAAGAAACAGACAAAGAAAGTATATATATTCTTAGAACTCCTTAACTACCGCTTTGAAACATTGAAATGATTTTATCATGCTTACAGGCAGAAAATGTTTTGCCATTTGAGATAAAGTAGGATGAAAATTGGTTGAGATAAAGTAGATTGCAATAAAACAAAATGTATTAAATCCATGTACAAGCTCCTTTATTATAGCATTAGTTAAATCATTATTGAAGACCTGTTCGGGGAAGTGCATTAGAAACACCTTCACTGCACTTATTAAAACATACTTTTTCTTGTAAATCACAAAATTATGCAATACAACTGACCTGAGACTTTGTGATTGTCTTAGTAGACTTTCAAGTTCTGCTGCAGCCTCCAAATGCCTTTATAGAAGGTCCTTTTTCTTTAATAAGCCAGTTGTTTTCACTAACTAATAATCTTTGATAAGCGCAGGGGTATGTGTGTTAAAGTTTGTGACATTCTGTGGAGAAAATATCTTGGTGGTAGTTGAGAAATATTATACCAGACAAGAGTCACGTAAGATCAGTTAAAGTTATTTGGCAAATGAAAAAGCATCTGTGTTGCAGTATCATCTTTACATCTTATTGCTAGGGGAAAAAATATATTAGATTTTTTTATAAATAAATTGCCAAATATTTGATAATACATATGCTGATAAAAATATCCTAGTTTAATTTGTTCATGCATGAGGCTACTAATACAGACACTGGATTCAGAATACCCTCAAAAGTTAGCTTATAACAAAAAGTTCTCTTCTGAGTACTGTTTATGAGCTATGCTCAGCCTGTTTCTATGCTCTTTTGGAAACTATATTGTCATTAGCATCAAGGAATAGTTCTTTTGCAGAAATTTTGTGCATCAGAAGATGGATTAGATATCTCTCTGTGGCGGTCGTACAGGAACAATGTCGATTTATGAGTGATACATACATTCATTCAATTAAAAAAAATTTTCTATTCTAACTTATACTGCAATATAAAACTACTGTCACCTTACTTTTTTGATCAAATTTGTCTCAACATGAAATATAGTCCATTAAAAGTCACACTGAAAGGAAGTTTATGGAAGTGGATAAACCTTGGTAATTGTATGTGACTCAATCAAATAGTCTTCAGGGTCAGGTTGATAATGTTGAAGCATAATTCCCATTTTCTCCTAAAGGTCTCCAGCTCCTGGTACTCTACAGCAAGGCACTCTGTGGTTAAAGACCTCTGATTTGTGCATGCCCTTATCTCTTACCATATGGGAAAAATATGAGTATTTGAAATACTACAATAAAAGGGTTTTCTAAATTTGTGTCTTTTTTTCTTTCTGTCCTAAAAAGGGATATGTTTCTGGAACTTGTTTCTGGTTGTATGAGTGAAAATAAGATATCTGACTTCTTGAACTGTCCTAGAGATAAGAAAGGATACTTCCACAGTAACTAGCTTGTTAACCTGTGGAAGAATGTGAAGAAAACATAAAGAGACCTTTAGTATTTCATGGTTAATACTTAAACAGTAAAATGCTGAAGATCAAACCGCACACTCAATACAGACTCGTCCCTGAGCACATACGCATTGTAGTACAGTCGCAAGTTGTATTACAATTGAAATTTAGAAGATCCATGTTCTGTTACTTGCTTAATTTCTTCCTTCTCCTATTTTAACTAACTTCTAAGTATGGATAAAATGCCTCACTGTAAACCACTGCTTTAACTTAACACGTTGTAGTGCATATGTGTATGATAGTACTCCTAGAATCTTATTGGTTAAATCCTGAAAAGTCTCTACGGCATCTATGGATTCCTTCTACTTAACATTAAGCATTCTCATGAAAAAAAAAAATTGGTCAAGAATTTTATTGGCTTCCACATTTGAGCAAAATTTTAGTCCCTATCCAATTCCAAAATATTTTTTCCTATCATTAAAATTTGTCCCTTAAAAGTTTCCACTTGTTTTCCTATCAGTAATACTCCTCTAATTTTCTATCCTGAGACCTCACCTAGTTGTCTGTGTTTCCTAGAAATATTTCAAAAATGTTAATTGAAGGCTTCAAAATGACATTTCAAAAAATATAATCCAGAATCTGTAGACTTTGTACAGGCTATTTCATACTGAAGAGTTGTACTTTACAAGTATCACTACCTTATAGAAAAGCATATCAATTTTCATCATTGTGCCATCAATCCATCAAAAAGCAGCTAATGCTAATGTTTAGATTCTTACGCTTTTTGATAACCATATCTTATACATTTACACTTCGTTATGTTTGGTTGCAGGCTCTAATTTTTTGGACTTCAGTTTTCCTAATTTCCTCTTTGTTTTCTCTAGACATATTTTCATTACTGCAACCATCTGGAAAAAATTCCTTTTTTGTAAATGTACATAACCTCCATGAAGAAACTTAAGCAAGAATCTTATCTGTACTTTTAAAATAAACGCCCACTTTACTTGAGGAAGTCTAAAATAGCATTAGGTGACTTTGGCAGGAGAAAAACCCAACACACTCTTTCGGGAAATTGTTAGAAAATGAGTACAATAACTGGGACTAAGTAGTAGATACTACACTGAGCCACTTCTAGAATGAAAAACACATGCAGAGCTTAAGCTGTAATGTATAGAACTAGATAAATTCTTCATTGGGGAAATTGAATTAAGATGTGATAAAACTAAGACATATCCAGAAGAGATTAAATTAGGACATACAGTGTTAAAACTAGTTATGTGGTATCATGCATTAATGATTAATCATAGTTTAAATAGATGTTTTTTAGCATTAACTTTCAATTATATCAAGGCCAAATGACAGTGCATCATAAAAAGGAAGGAAAAAATGTGCAAAATACTTAATAATTAACAGGAAAGTAAGATGAAGAAGAACTGATATTGATTCAGGTAGTCACCACACATGTTTAAGATATTCTGGCAAAAAAAAAAGTATTTGTTTCGTCGGAATATTTTTCAGTTAATACTTAGCCATTAAAATGTCTTGTATTTGACCAATTCTCAAGAAAGTCTTCCCAGATCTTAGAAAACATCAGTCTACGTTCAAATATACACAGACCTGAAGAATCACAGTTCTAGGAGTCCTTTACAGAACTCCAGCAGGTTACATCAGGCACTCTTTTCTTAGCAGCCTTTGACAAGATTTCACCAAAAGCAGAGCTAAAAGACTGGTTTGCAGGGACCAGGAGATCAGCAGTTCCTCTGTGGTGCACAAAACCCAGGCACTGAACATCGGGAGCACTAAAAGGTAACTCTGCAATGCCAACAGAGGCAGTGGCGTTTAAGATACAATGTTAGAACAACCATGAATTTAAAGGCAAGGACGCCACATATGCCAAATTATGATGATATATTTCATCCATCCTTACCAAAAATATGGAAATTTTCAATTTTCTAGCCCAGCTGATCATTTCTTTCATTTGCAGTTCAATCAACAACCCTCAATATCACCCTCAGTAGGTGACTATTTCATTTCAATTTCTTTCCACATTTTACTTTCTGCTTCCACAAAGAGACTGCAAGGCAGTAGCTAGGCTATTAGAGCATAAGCTACCATTAGTCTCCTGGGCTAGGACAGAGCAGTCTCTGAAACTCTGCTGCAGTTAGAATTGGGAAATGTATTGATCGTTGTATTTAGATCCTTGCCAGGAAAGGAAAACACTGTAAGCAGCAAAATAGTGATAAATTCAGTAACAGCATTTCCTGCTGAATTGCTATTAATCATTTTTAACATAACAAAAATTAAAACATGAACAAATTTTTCTGAGTATTTTCCCTTTCTGTGTAGTATTAGTCCCGAAATATTCTCCAACAGGTTGGCTGAATTTTACCACATTTTCTCACTGAAATAATATGAAACTTTTCTTAGACATATAATTAGTCTACATGCCTACACGTACCAAAATCAAGCCTATATAACTTACCTTCAAAAAACCCAGAAGATAACCTCTGAAAAATATGTAAAAAGTCATTTGTCCCACTCTCCTTTAAGACTTTGTAGCAGTTTATCACTTTTCTGGTGATCTTTATTCATTAGTTACAGGAATTGAAGGTACTGTTAGCTGACATCACACCGTGAGTTCAATAACTGAAAGAGAAAATATTTGCTCTGCAAGTAAAACATTGGGAAGGAACTCAGTAAATTCGATATTATTAACATGAAAGACAAGACACTTAAAGGTTACTTTTCTTTCCTATTTCAGCTACCCAATCCTTGGCCTGCCCTCTGATGCACTCTGCACAGTGTTTTAACAACTAATTTCATATTTATATGGAGTTTGTTGGAGAAACGTGATTTTCACTCTTTCAGTTCTGAATGTCTCATCACTCAGCATGAATAAGGAGGAATAATCTGTGTTCCACCATTTTAACAGAGCCAACTTGGTTATAGCTAGGTTATAGCCTAGTTGTACCTTAAGATGCATCCTTAATGTCTGAAACTTTTCAAATACAATGAAAAGCATTCCGTCTCATATTTCAAGATCATCTTGTTTTAACAGTAAGGGTTTTTTTTTAATGTGAGGAAAGATTTCAAGTGTCCCTCTTGAAATACCTAACCTAACACACTAACACTGATTGATAGGCCCTGGTCCGTAATCCAAGCTAGTTAGTTGAAATGAGGATTCTTAATCTCAATACATATTTTTAATAATCTGAGCTACTATAATTATCAAAAAGTCATTAAAATTTTACTCCTTTTTTTCAATGCAATGATTAGATGCTTTCTATATCGAGTGATAATAGCAGTATTTATCTTCTTCCTGAATATGGTTGTTATTCTATGTATTCACATATATTTGTGTTAGAGATTTTATTTCCTTTCAAAACACATAGAGATTAGAAGGTAGTTTTAATTAAAATGATTACTGTTGCGGTTATGTTATTGAGCAATATTTTGGGATAAATATGTTCGCTGTTAGAAGTGTAATTCTACTTTTCATTTTCACGCTAAGTAATATTTGTATAGTTCATCCTTAAATTGTGTAAAATTGGATTTGATCCCAGCTTCTAGAAGGTGTTGTCTTTAAAACAAGGCTAAGCAAGCACAAATGTTTATATTAAGATACAGATTTCATTAGCATTCAGACAAAACAAGTTCAGCCAGGCTGGCTTGTGCAGTTACTCCAGTCTGACTCCAGTGACTTTCCACTGCATTGACCTTTTACAGAGGGACTATATTTTATTACAACCCACAGTGCTTTTGAAAGGAAGATGTATGTAGGGTGATATGACACAGTGCAGGTCACAATTGTTTGTAACACGCATTCAGCAACCTTTTGTAGAAATTTGCATTAGAGCCAACTCATTTACCATCACAACAGAGTTTAACAAATGTAAGGAAAATTGTTAACAAAACCCCACTGTGAGATTCTCTCTTTTGCAACACCAGTCCTTAGCAATATTCAGAATATTCGATTTAGTAGCTCCCTTTTTGAGAGACAGTATCCTGTAATACTGATATAGGAATTTATATAAAAATCTTCACTGGATCAAAGATAATTCAGTGAGTCTTATTTATAGTATTATTCTGACATGTTCATACTAGTCTGAAATCTCTGTTTAAATTGTGAGAAAATAGATTTCATGCAGAATACTACAGATTCTACTGTTAATATGTCAACATACAGAAAAGTTATTCAAACACAGATAACTGGGTAAAAAATTAGAGGTAACTCAGCAGATTCTGAAAAAAAAATCAACAATTCATTGTTTAAAAATAATGAAGACATTCCCAAAATGTACCACTGGAAAAAAAAAAAACACAGTTCAAACCAAGAACCTTAAGTTGCCTGTCAGTGACGCAGAAAGCTGCCTATGCCAGCTTCTCATCTGTTTGAGATTAATCACTACGAATGTCAGACTGTAATCCCACCAGATACTCCAGTGAAGCATCAGGCAGGACATGTCATCTCAGTGTGGTTCAAAAGGACTTCTGTGCCAGGAAAAAGCCAATCTAATGTATAACAATGACTACCGTTTTTCTCAGATTCCAAGTAAAAGCTACGGAGAATTATGCCATTGTACTCTTTGATAAGTTCAAACTAGCGGAATGAAAGACCCTGCAAGGGTCTCATCCAGAGGTAAAAAGACATAGAAAAGATGAATCCATGCTTTTTTTCTTTTTATGCATCTACTACTGTCTTTTCCTCCCACCCATTAGAGCATTAGTATATTAGAATTGTACTCTTAGTGTCAAAAAAATTCAAACCAGGGGCTTGAGGGAGTTTTATCTTTCTAATTCAGGCATTTAAGATCTAGATGTGTTATGTATGGCTTGGTGACCTGTCACATGCAATCTGAGGAAAGAAACTATGCTGCGATGTGATTCTCATGGTGCATGTTTCCTATTTTAGATGTTACCTTAGAACAGGAAATTTTGTTGCGTAAAGTTGCTTGTTTCTCATTACTGACTGCAAACCAGAGTACATATCTGTATTGTAGGCGTTTATGCTTAGTTCTTCTTGTCTCAAAGAGCTCATACACATGCACTAACACCCAAAAAAGCAAATAGGATACTGCAAAGAGAAAAAATGAAGCAATGTAAGGTGACATCTATATTGAAAATCGGTTGCATTGCACATTGCCTGTTTGTAATTTTTTTCTGCATGTAATGTTTTCTCCAGAGGTCGTGGGTTGTTCAGGAAGTCATGGAATAACATTTCTTTCCAATGACTAACTAAGCAGATGGGATGATTGTTTTATAAATTCTTTTTTTCCTGGAATTTGAGTTCATAACAGATTACTGTCCATATATCTTTGTGAACAATTGCTATTGTATAATTTACTAAATAGATGTGCAGTAGATTATATCTACTTGGTTTATTTCTGATTCTACAGACTTGTGACTTTCAATACTTTCTACCTGTTCTTCCACTTTTTTTCCTAAGCAAAGCCTTCTCCACCCTGCTCATTTATATTTTGATATTTAAAATTTGACCTTTAGAGCATACTTCTTCCACCACTGTTCTACAATTGCCTTAGTCTCTGATTGAAAGGGAGCATTTCTGGTCTCAGTCATGCCAGTTTTAGTAGAATACATAGCTTTTTAATACTTGCCCTTTCCCCTACATTATAGTTTTGATGTGTTAACACTACCAATATCTAGAATTCTTTCCTCTTGCTAGATGCTTATCTACTGATGTTCGCCTCTCCATAATCCTCCACTTCTCTTCCTGCATTGTCTATGTTTGATTTTACTTTTTAGAAAGTCCACTTGTGCTTTTCTGTCAGCTTTTTTCAGACTTTTGTAAATTTCTTTAAACTCTTCCATCATCAAAAAAAGGCGCAACATTTTGCCTTAGAGTTGGCTTGAAAGTTTTTTCAGGTAGATTGTATGATCCTCTAGATTGTATGAAATAGTCTTTCCGGCTTCAAGTTACCACTTCAAACCTTTTTTTTGTTTTCTTCTTTATGGATATCGTGACTTGACTGTGTTGTTTTCTATGCCAGTTTCTGAGAAAAAAACAGATGTCCTGTAAGTAGTTTGAATGGGGCCTACTGAATTGTTGTAGACACTTGTAACATTTCTTATGTGTATTATTTTTTACCTGCACATTTAGAGCCAGGTGTTGCATCACATTGACTTGGGTTGCTCCTAGTTGAAGGTGGTACACTCCATTATAGGATCCATCAACTCTCACTGCTGTGATTTGCTGTGAGTGCACAGACCTTTGCACATCTAGAAGTAAAGAGTAACTAAAACTTCATACCTTCACAGATGCTTTTAATGAAATCCTCACATTTTCTGTCTTCTCCTAAATTTTTCATAAGATACCATCTCTCCATGAAATCAACACAAAAAATCAGAGTATTTCCTTGAAAGCAAACAATGAGTATCAATAAAAAATCTGTGGTAAACTCTAGATCATTGAATCCATGGTCCAGCAAAAATAAGTCATTCTGGCCAAGAACAGTACAGTACAAGACAGCACTAGTGCAACTAAGTGTATACTACCTCTTTGACTTGGTACAGGCAAGAAACAAATTCATATCAATACCCACAAATTAGCATTAATATCCCAATTTCTGTCAAGACATCAGCAGTAAGAATCTTATTGTGCAGAGCACTGAAAATATGCTCTCCAAATACATTATCGACAAAAGAGAAGGACATAATAAGAAATTAAATGAAGCTGAATAAATACAGTATTGAATGTTAGATGTCAGGAATGCATTAGTTGAAAACAGTACTACAGAATCATAGAATGGTTTGAGTTGTAAGGAACCTTAAAGATCATCCAGTTTAAACCACCCTACCGTGGGCAGGAACATTTTCCGCTAGACCAGACCACTCATCCAACACGTTCTTGAACACTTTTCAGCTTCTGTGGGCAACCTCTTCCAGAGTCTTATCACCAACAAGGTGAAGAATTCCTTCCTTGTAGTTAATCTAAATCTCCTCTTTTTTCTTTTAAAGCCATTACACCTTGTCCCATCACTACATGCCCTTGGAAAAAGTCCCTCCCTGGCTTTCTTGTTGGTACTGGAGGGCTGCTGTAAGTTCTTCCCAGAACTTTCTCTACTCCAGTCTGAACAACACCAGTTGACTCAGCCTGTCTTCACAGGAGAGGTGTTCCAGCCCTCTGATCGTTTTTGTTGACCATCCTCTTGACCTGGTATAGCAGGTCCATGTCTTTCTTACGTTGAGGGCTTGGGTTAAATGCAGTGCTCCATTTGGGGTCTTACAAGATCAGGGGAGAGAGGGAGATTCACCTCCCTTGACCTGCTGGTCACACTTCTTTTGACACTGCCCAGGATATGGTTGGCTTTCTGAGTTACAAGTGCACATTGCCAGCTCACGTTGAGCTTCTTATTCACCAGGACCCCTAAGACCTTCTCCTCAAGGCTACTTTCAATCCGTTCTTCACCCTGTCCATATTTTTGCTTGGGATTGCACTGATGCAGGTGCAGGACCTTTCACTTGGCCTCGTTGAACTTTATGAGGTTCACATAGGTCGACCTCTTCAGCCTCTCAAGGTCCCTCTGGACAGTAATCCCTTCCCTCCAGCATGTCAACTACATCACACAACTTGGCTTCATCAGCAAATTTGCTGAGGCTGTCCTTTATCTCACTGTCCATGTCTGTGACAAAGATGTTAAACAGCACCTGTTCCAATACCGACCCCTGAGGAGCACTACTCATCACTGGTCTCCACTGGGAGAAGCAAAAAAAAAACTATATTTCAGTAGCTATCTCAGCATGCTTTATGGTTGCATCATTAAACTGTGTGCCTTGTGTGCTGCAATGCAAAACAAGGGGAAAGGCACTAGGCCTCATAACAAAATGAGAGGGGGATTGACATGAACTTGCATCACCATTAGATTGTCTAGTTTTTGCATGGACGTTTTGTCTGTTTAGACGAACGGCAAAATCATCATGACAATTATGATTGGAATTTTGTGTGTATTCCATTTCTAGGTGTTTTTGAAAAGAAATCATTGCAGACTACAGAGACAAAAAGAAAAGATCAAGCGCTTTTGGGCACCCAGAGAAAGAGCTTAGATGACCTAAGAACACATTAACATCAGACAATTAATATTTCTCTTGGAAAAATATCTGGACTTCATCTACTGTTTGAGTTGCATAGTTACCCAGCAGCATGTGCTAAGGATGCTGGTTGCTTTCAGTATGCAGATGAACAGGATTTTTAAATAATTTCTGAAGGTACATGTGCTGAGATAAAAAACCTTTTGTTACAGTAGGAATGCAAATTAAAATGAAGAAATTCTATAAAGGCTTGAGCAACTGCAAATTGCAGTCATTCATTCAATTCCTTTCTTTTGTGTTTTCTTTTTCTAAGCTTTCTTATGATCACCGTTATTTAAATTTCATTTGTTCAGTGCTAAAGGGCATCACTTTGCAACACTTGTAACTGTAAATATTAGCTGTTGTGTGTTTTAAGAGACCTTTGAACCTGAAAGTTTTCCCACATCATAGTGGAAAGGTACAGGTGTGCAAAATATTATAAGAATGGGAAAAAAGCAGAGTTGTGACAGGAGTGGATGTATCGCCATATCACCATTTTGAGGTTATCATATACTCATTTTAATAACCACTTCTGAAGCTAGGATTTATTTACCTTCATTTCTTCTTTATAGGAGTGTTCTCTGTTTAAAAATCAAAGGAGACACATCAACAGTGTACAGTCAGATGGTGAAGAACTGAGGCCTGCATATTACAAATCTGATTTGTTTGTGCTATTTCAACCCATGCTTCAGGGTCCTTACCTAGTGATATGTGATTCTATCCACAACGATCTTGGTAACAGGTGCTCTCTTGTGAACCTAAAACATAGTTTTTATTTTTATTTTTTTTGTTCCACTTATTTCAAAGAGTTTGAAATGTGAAACCTGTGTTGCCAGTTACCGTGATGGTGTGTTTATAACACAAAACTGAGAGTACATTTCTCACCCTGAGCCTGGCTGAAGCATGCAAGGCAGTGTTTGAGGTGGAGTTTTGGAACTGTATGTGGCAGAGAAAGCCAAGACTTACTCGGTCTTGCCTAGATTGTCTTTCAGGAATGACTACTGACACAAACTATCACCAAAACCAAGCTTGTTTTGTTTTGGAGGGAACTAAATAATTAAAAAAAATCCCAAACCAATTAGTATAGAAATGAAGCAATGTGGTAAAATAAGGAACTGAGACACAGGAATGAACTATGAAGCTAAGTTATTTGATTGTTTTTATATATATATATATACTTTGAGAAAATAATTTTTAAATATCTAAGGTAAAATGAGATTAATCCCATTCTTGATTTCTTATCTGATTCCACAGGATGAATATACATGAAATTCCTTTTGTCTAGAATAGCCTTTAACAGCAGGAGTACCTATGAAGGGGTTTCAACATTGTACTTTTATGTTGAAAATTTTGGGGGTTCTTTACTAGTTTAACACTATGATACACATTCATACGTTGTGAAAAACATTGGAGAGATGACAATATTCTCACGGGAATCATCCTCCAGAAAACTTATATAAGTTGAGCTAGCATTTCAGGGATTGTGAGGACCAAACGGGTCATCTGTGTCCAAAAAAATTACTGTTTAAATCGTTCTCTAAAAACCACACCAGCATTGTTAAGATTTTTTTTTTTTGGCTTGTATCCACTTGTTTCCTGTATCTTGTAGAGGCCTATACAAAGATATATCCTCTGCACATAAAGAAAATATTCAGACTGGATATTAACATCCTGAGCTGCTATCTTGTTTCATCACTATTTGAGTAACTGTAATTTATTTTCTGGTGCCCTGTTTCTGATGAATTTCTGCCTGATGAGAGCCTCTGGGGTGTAGATTTATAGTTTTCACTCATTTGATGAAAATAATTTTCTTTTACTGAAAGAGATTGTGATCCCTTTATTTTTCCAACTATTTCCTCTCAAAATAGTTATCTCAAATGCCTTGGCACATGCCTGCTAATCATATATTTATTGCTATTTCTGTATACTTATTTTCTTAGATTGCAAGCCCTTTGAGATGAGATTCTGAAATCTTATTGAGAAGTTAGCAGTTAAGATGATCTTTGTTAGTCCTCTCAGCCATGGATACACAATGTGTATATTATAATAGCAGTACTACTAGATGCTGAAAAATAAATGGTATATCCAGTGTTTTGAAGCAAAACAAACTGCATGAAGACCTGCATTTGATCCATTTTGATCTCATTACACCTGACTCTATTTTGAGGAGAGGATTGGACTAAACAACCTTCTGAGTTATGTCCCCTGCAACATAAATCCTATGATCCTATGAATCGCAACTTCTGGATTTCATTGTTGTTTTGGTTTGTCTGAAAACAAAATACTAGAAAAGTATAATTTCTGCTTTTAATTTTTTGATATGAAGATATTAATGAGACATATATATACACAAATACACAAATACACAAATAATGGCCTCTTTCTATTCTTAAAGTTTTTAAAATGAAATCTTACTTTTTTCAGATTTATTCAGTGTTCCCAGTCCCATGGAAATGAGTTTACCATGTTCTAGTAAGGGAAACCCAAACGAAAATGTTACTTTAAAAATCCAGTCAATGCATTCATTGGAAAATATTATATACCCTTCACCAGAATATTCTGAGCCTATGATTGTCATGCGTGTTTTTCAGAGTGGTTCAGTTCTTCTAGGTCATATATTTTTCAGGGGTAACAAAAGCTGTAAGTTGTCCTTTCAGTTTAGAGTTACAGTTTTTCTGTGGCATGAGTGAAAACATTCAAACTCCTTCTTTTATTTTCCCATTCATTTCTTCCCTGTGTCAAAACTAGATTGTATTTTGGGCACATTTTCCGATAGAGCTGAAAAGAAAATATTTGTGTTTGAAATATAAAATCAATCTTAATGTTAAAATTGAGCTATATGGGCTTTTTTTAATATTTGGGAGCAGTCACACTCTCTGAGGAATCTGTGTACAAACTCAGATCTGAAAGAAAATGGTGGTGTTTTTACAGTATGTGAACACAACCATCTGATTTATAGTTCAATCTGTTAATGCACTCTGTTATTAGGCCACCTGGCAGTTTTATGCATTGTGAATTTAAAGAGGAGCTCAATGTAACATAAGCTTTACAAGCTGGGGAAATATTATTGAAATGAAACATGAATGAGAACCATTTAAACAATAAAATAATGTGTGTAGACTGTATATTTTTTCATTTTAGTAAATGCACAACCTAGGTTTTATTTGTTGAAGTTAGATGAGGTTCTGAGAGACACTGAACCTTTAAATTAGCTTCTTCTTATAATAGTGTCGATCCTAGGTTTTTTGATGTTCACATCAGTAAAACCAAACCCATTACATTGGGAAACTGTATTTTGGAGAGCAATTTTCATGGTTTTGTTAAAGTAGTATGTAATTATTACAGGGGTTGAAGTTAATTCATCAACAAGCTATATATACATATATGTTCTGTATCAAAATTTGATAGAAACAGGTTTACCAGCCCATGCTGTAAGAGACCATGAGCCTGAAAGAAAACAAAGACTGTCTTAATAACCAGAATTAGTTGTAAGTATGTGTATATATATGTATAAGAGATGTCCATGCAGCTACAAATATTAATCCTATCTACCATGTCCAGAGAAGAGCAAGAAAGCTGGTGAAGGGTGTGGAGGACAAGTCTTATGAGAAGCAGCTAAGGGAACTGGGTTTTTTTAGCCTGGAGAAAAGAAGGATGAGGGGAGACTTTTTTGCTCCCTACAACTACCTGAAAGGTGGTTGTAGCAAGGTGGGTGTTGGTCTCATCTCCCAAGTAATAAGTGATAGGATGAGAGAAGATGGCCTCAAGTTGCACCAAGGGAGGTTTCATGTCCAGAGAAGAGCAAGAAAGCTGGTGAAGGGTGTGGAGGACAAGTCTTATGAGAAGCAGCTAAGGGAACTGGGTTTTTTTAGCCTGGAGAGAAGAAGAATGAGGGGAGACTTTTTTGCTCCCTACGACTACCTGAAAGGTGGTTGTAGCAAGGTGGGTGTTGGTCTCATCTCCCAAGTAATAAGTGATAGGATGAGAGAAGATGGCCTCAAGTTGCACCAAGGGAGGTTTAGAATGGTTATTAGGAAATATTTTAATTCACTGAAAGAGCTGTCAAGCATTGTAACTGGCTACCCAAGGAAGTAGTTGAGTTCACCATCCCTGGAGGCATTTTAAAAGATGTGCAGATGTGACGCTTAGGGACTTGTTGTGGTGGCAGTGTCTGATTAATGATTGGACTCGATGATCTTAAAGATCTTTTCCAACCCACATAATTCTAAGATTCTATGATTCTCTCTTTTTGTTTGGGTTTAGATCTTGAAAGTTCTTGTTTTTGAGCTTTCTATTCAATCATGATGCTAGAATCTTACTTATTCTATTTAAATGAAATCTGAGAACATTCTCATGACCTCAGGGCTGAGGTTTTAAGTACAAGAAGAGTTGGCAGAGCTGCGGATATAAAATAAGCATTCTATTATTCTACAAAATAATAGGATAACCCCTTCTCATCTGGCACAGAAACTTGGAGGCACCTAGATTTTCCTGTGTGCTTATAGGCACATCTAGATTCTGAGATGTCTTTCGGTTAGGTGTTTGCTGGTTTGTCCAATATTCACAGGAGACCATTTTCATTGGAGTTAAGAGTCAAAATGAAACCTTCTCTGTCACTTGTTTCTTTTTTAACAACATTAAAATACAGTTTTTCTATGCAGTAGAAACAGTGAATAAAATGGGTAGAGCACCTTTACCTTGCCTGGGTAGTTACTTAAGGCTCTTCATAACTCCTGCCTTTTCCTTTGCCCACAACTACAGGGACAGCCCGATGAATTAGGAATGGGTAGAGAAGTTACTGTGTCCTCTCAGGATTTTGCTGGCCTGAGCTGGGAAGGCTGATTTGCACTGTGAAAAGTGTAACAAAAGAGAGATCTAAGGGAATGATTACAGACTTCTGAAACACAGTTCTTTCCCAATGGCAGTACAGATAAGCACTTCCTTTTATTCAAAGCAAGAAGTGAAGTTAAGCACTTTGTACAGGAAATCTTGAAAATATGTTTATTAATGTATATTTCTTAGCGCCTACAAGCACGCTCCAAAAGTCACAGCATAAAGAGGAATGATTCAAGAAGGAATTAATACACTAAAAGAACTGTGCTTATCTCTTAATAACCTTGGCCATAGTATTTAAAACATATACAAGGTTTTGTAACTAAACCTGAAGTACAGTACCTCGAAGTCTTGCCTAGGTAGCAGTTTATTCTCATCTGGAAGATCCAGGTTCCTTATTTGAAATCAGATAGAGGAAGGCTTGAATCCAAGTCATTAACATCTTTGATGAATATTCTGATAATAGAAGCACAGAATGGTTGAAGTTCAAAGGAACCTCTGGAGGTCATCTGGTCTAACCTCCTGCTCAAGCATGGCCACCTAGAGCCAGTTGCCCAGGACTGTGTTTGGATGACTTTTGATTGTCTCCAAAGATTGAAACCCATAGCCTGTGCCAGAGGTCAGTCACCATTAAAATGAAAGAATGATTTCCTGCTGCCAGATGGAACTTTCAGTTTGTGCCACATTGCTTCTTGTCCTGTCAGTGGGCACCACTGAAAAAAGCCTACCTCTGTCCTCCCTCCTGTCTCCTCCCTTCAGGTATTTGTATACATTTATAAGATTACCACCCAACCCCCAACCTGAGCGTTCCCTTCTCCAGGCTAAACAGTGCCAGCTCTCTCAGTCTTTCCTCAGGGATGAGATGCACTGTGTCCATGTCTCTCCTGAACTGAGAAGCCCAACACTGGACACAGTACTCCAGATGTGGCCTCACCAGTACAGATTAGAGGGGTAGGATCCCTTCCCTCAACTTGATGACAATACTAATGCAGCCCAGGATGCCATTCATCTTCTTTGCCTCAAGGGCACAATGGTAGTTTGCGTTGAACTTGATGTCCACCAGGACCTCTAGGTCCTTTTCTACCAAGATGCTTTCCATCTGAGTGGCCCTCAACATATACTGATGCATAAGGTTATTTCTTCCCAGATGTAGGACTTCTTTGCGCTTCTCCCTGTTGAACTTCCTAAGGTTCCTGTCAGCCCATTTCACGACCCTGCTGAGGTCCCTCTTGACAGCAGCATGACCCTCATGTAACAGCCAGTCTGCTCAGTTTTGTGCCATCTGCAAACTTGCTGAGGGGATACTCTGCCCTATCATCCAGATCATTAATAATGGTGATGTTGGACAAGATTAGACTCAGTATTGAGGTAAAAGGGTTAAAATAAAGGGTAGAAGTTTCAGCTTTGTGAGTCCTTAGGCAAGATGGAAAGCTCACTTTATGTTGTGGTCAGGGAGCTAAGGTGAGAGACTATCTTTCTCCTCTCACATTTCATTTAGTACAAGGAAGAATATTTGCTAACTGGGCTCAGATATTCTAAATTGCTTGAAGGCCATCCAGTATAAAAGAATTAGACATTTCGACCTAAACTTTAGACATCCAACAAGGACTTGAGCTTCCTGTGGTGGACATATAAATTTATCTGTCTAAATGTAGGTGTCTTTTGAAGGATTTGTTTGAAATCATCTTGTAAGCAACAGAGACCTACTCAAAGAAACCTAGAATTCTCCTGGAAATGGCTCAGTTCTGTTACCGAAACAGAAATAACTAGTACTTTCTCCATCCACTGTCTATCTGACACTCCAAGAGGGTGTATGTTTTCCATAGAGAACAAGTCCTACAAGGAGCAGCTGAGGAAATTGGGGTTGTTTAACCTAGAGAAGAAGAGGCTGAGGGGAGACCTCATCATTGTCTACAACTACTTGTAAGGAGGTTGTAGTGAGGTTGGTGCTGGTCTCTTCTCCCAAATAAGAAGTGATAGGACGAGAGGAAATCACAAGTTGCAACAGGGGAGGTTCAGACTAGATATTAGGAAAGATTTCTTCACTGAAAGGGTGGTCAGGCACTGGGACAGCTGCCCAGGAACGTGGTTGAGTCACCATCCCTGGAGGTGTTTAAAAGATGGGTAGAAGAGTTTCTCAGGGATATGTTTTAGCAGTGGACAGGTGCGGTTGGCCTCGATGATCTCAAAGGTCTTTTCCAACCAGGTAATTCTATGATTCTACGATTCATAGGTTCTATGCCTTATATAACAGCATCGGTGACTGTCTCACACACTCTGAGGCACCTTGAATAGTACTAGACACTTGTGTATTGACAACCTTTACTTTTTAGATTTCATTAGTTGCTTTGGCAGACACTAATCTTACACATAACCGTCTATCTTCGCACACAAATGCAGGTGTACAGTCTGGAGCTAAATCCAATTTCCAGTGAAAGAGTTCTACATTAGTAATTGTTCACAAAACATATACTTAAAGAAGAAATACAAAGAGTTCATCACCAAAGCTCACAAACTGTCTAGAGCTCTGTGAAGGGCTGTACTACACTCTACGGTTGCAAACAGCCAATGGTGAAAAAGCAGGTTCTTAATCGTTAAGTTTCACAAGTATTTGAGTGCCAGATGGATCCAAAGTGTCAGGATGTGGAATCCATCACAGTTTGACCTTACTGTAGGAGAAATACTCTGAGGCTGTCACATCTCCATAGACTGTGACTCCAAAGTTATTCAGGAATTAAAGCAACTGTTGAAATATCAAGGTTTAATTCTACTTCATTAATGTATTCCGACTAGGGAAAAAATTAACACCTTTATCTTTTATCTTCTTTGTGTGTGTTATGCAGCAACAAAGTACACGTAAGTCACTCCTAGTTTCAGCAAACTAGGAATAATCCATTCCTCTGATGCCATATGGTGGTGAGCTGCTGGCTTACAAATATTGTTAAGTGTATACAGAAATCAGTTGATGACTGTTCTCCAAAAAGTCTTACTAATGGCTGAAGTACAATTTGATATATTTTGTAACTGGTTTTTGACATCAGAGAAACTGTTTCTGTTTCAGTCTCTTTCTTACTTAATAAACAGAATTTTATACTGTACAAATTCAAAGAGCTTTCCTGGCTTGTAGGGCAGTAGGAGATTTGTTTGTTGGAGTGTTATATCTGAGAATTGTTTGCACAGATGGAAGGCTTGACTGCACCATTTCTGTCCTATTTCTGTTTCTATTCTGCTTTGCTTTTGTTAAGCATGATGCTCATAATGAGAAAAATATATTATTATTTCTTTAAAAGGAGTAATATTGAAAAATCTGTTAACAATTTTGGCAAATGTCATTAACTGGGACCTTTTTGCAAATCTCCAGAAGTAGTCAAGATGTAAAAATTTTCAGCCTAGGAATGACCCCACAAGATCAAGGTTGAAGTACATACATAAACATAAGGAAGTGAACACTGAACTGTCAGTGTAATACTGAAAGGAGAAATGCGAAAGTACAGTATCTCGTCTGTGAAAACACAACACTTCAGTTTTTGCAGTTGTCAGCCAGACACCTTCTGTAAGTAGAAAATTCACTCAGCCAGGTTCTTTAAAATCTTCTTTTCTTATGACAAAGCTGAGCTTAGAAATTTGAAATCAATGCCTTGTAAAAAGAAGCCAAGTGGGTGGCATTTTCCAACCATGAGGTATGTCATTACCATTGACCTCACTACTCTTCTTAAATAGCCAGAGAAGGGCAACAAAATTGTCAATTAGATCTGCAGTGAGCAGGAGTCAGCCTTACTTAACTTGTGCTTGCCTGCATAATCATGCATATCTTTTCTCTATATCAGGAGTTGTTCAATCCTATAATAACTAGGGTTCAACAAGTCTGAACCACCTTCCTTTGTTGATGATATGGAAGTTGTTGATTTGCTACAGATTATTCGGGATTCCTGTAGCCTTGATAGAGAGTCATATTTTAAATTCCACCTCTAAGAGGCTGTGGCTAGGGAATAGGAAATAGCAGAAAGGCATACAGTATTAAGCAAAGCATTATTGTGTATTTACTTTTTTAAAGACCATAGCAAGTGTATTTGTTATGCTGTGCATCAGAAAGCAAGCACACTAAACCTGGCATGACCTGCAGTCTCATCATAAGTCAGGGTGAGGGATGGACAGGGTTTTGAAGAACTAAACATCATTTGCAGAGCTACATGAAGACAGTGTTGTGAAATGTAACAGTATTATGACTTCCGTAGCCACACATCCGACTGTCATAAAAGCACTATATTTCCTCAAAGGTTTTTAAAGGGTTTAAGCAGATTAGATTTAAAACTGATTAATATGTTTATCAGCTTTCATAACTGTGCCATATTTCTTCAGTTTGCAGAGTCCACTGTAGAAAAAGTGCTCTTTCAAAATTATTAATTCCTCCTGCAATGTTTGAGTCTAGTTGTTCCTGAGAAGAGAAGCCCTCTTTCAACATTATGTTCTTCTAAGCCTTCCTTTGCATAATAGCAGCCTGTCTCTTCACCTAATCATGCCACTGGACTTCCTTGTTTTACAAATGCATCTTGTGGCTGAGCTGGTCTAACAAAAACCCACTGACTTACATTTGAGACTAAGGTCCCACATCCCAAGTCTCACTCTGGATACTGAGGCTAGAAAGCTTTCGTGTGCTGTATAGAGGTGCACAGTAGTCCTGTTAAGCAGGACTACTCACCTACCTTTTCAACATGTATGTACTTTGTAGTGTAGAAGATGGGGGGGGAGGTTCTTGCAGATCAAATACATGGTTCATTAACAATTCCACACAGCTACTAGATTCGGTACCCATGAGGGACACATTACCCTCTACCTTATTTCCACAATATGGCTAAAGATTTCTTGAATAGGAATTAGACTACTTTCACACTTACTTTGTCTGTCATTAACATCTGTCCTGGAGGTTTTCTATCCTACCCATTATTCAGGTGTTTGATCCTCTTCCTGTTGCACACTGGTCTGAATTCAATAGCCACATGTTAAAAATGTTACTTCCTGTTCTCTTTCATGACACACCTTATATACGAGGGGATCTTGTCATGAACACCCACAGAGACACCTTGTAGATTTCTCCTGACCTCCACAATGTGTCCATGGTGGATGTGCCGCATATGCTGGGTTTTCTGCTGATTCCTACGGCCTTGTTTCTAGGTTGCACTCCTCATTTTTTTGCTCAACCAAAGGTTCAAAGATTGTGATCTAGACTAAAATTACTTATTTTAGAGTTTTCACACACACAAACCGTTACAGGACGGATTTCCTTTTCCTCTAACACTTCTGTTTTCAATTACAACATTTCTAGCTTATCTCCTTCTGTTTTGTGCCAAATGATACAGATTTTTTAATGCTCTAAGGCCTTATATGCTAGAGACTAAGATTTTTCAAGTATTGTTCCATAAAATTCAAACATTTACTTAAAATACATTCAGTAAAATGTAAACCATAACACATAACACAATTATTCTCATTTATTTAAAAATGTACAGCTATAAACCACTACATCACTGGAAGAAATCTCAATTAAGCAGAATTGCCATCCCCATTAAGAAATAGTCATTGCCATTAAGTATCATTGGACCTAAATTGTTCCCAGGGAGACGTCCTGATTAAGTGGACTTCCTAATTTAAGCATATCTCAATTAAACAGGATGTGCTGCATCAGCATTTCATTTTATGAATGCACTGAGAAAGCATTCAATAAGTTTTTGAAATGGTTTGTGTGATTGCTACCATTATTGAAAATTTAGATAGGAAAGCAAAAAGGACTTTTTGGAATTAGTATTTATGCCAATTAATCGCCTACCCATTGGATGCTTTTTACAATGACTACCTAATTTTTTTTTTGGTTTGTTTGTATGTACTAACTTAGTTCTGTGTGGACATGATCAATGGTATTTAAAAAGTCCTTTCTTTAAAAAGTAAATCAAGAAGTAGGTATATGCCTAGTCTTGAAATCAATTAAGGCTTAAAAAAATTTTATTTGCCTTCTAAAATTTCCACATGGCTTCGAAGAGCTGGGTTTCTACACATGAAGTTTAACATTTTAATGCTTGTTTAAAACTTTTCAGTGTCTTCTTGTGTCTGTATATCTGATCACTCTACTTTTTCTGCATGGAAAGCATTCTCTATTTTAAACATGATCTGAAATCAAGTTCAGTCATAAACCAGGAAGTTTTATTGCGGGACTCCACTTCTTTTCAGTCAATCTGCATTTCCAGAATAGGATTTTTTTCTGCATTTTTAATACACATTTCTTACAAACATCTAGATTCTTATTGAAATAATTCTCATAAACATGGAATCCAGCATAACACAAAGAGCAAATGAGGGTAACAAAATTATTTGTTCTGGAAATAAAAATGATGACGTGGATATTTGGATATTTCAGTGGCATGAATGACTCATTCTGTAACTTCTATTTCATGAGACTATTCTGATGTACTTACTTTATGATAGTAAAAACAAAAGGAAATTAATTTTTAAATAATGTTGTCAATATGAGAAAGAGATGAGGAACTACTGAGTGTCATGAGTAACTCTTCATATGTCATCAAGCCAACAGTGGAAGAAGGTCATACAACTTAACAATGTTTCTCCAAGGGTTTGTGTAAACCTAACCATCCTTTGAAAACTATTGACAGTTTATTCTGATGAGATAATAAGAATAAAAGTATAAATACATTGCAGATGTCTTATTTTTCCCCTCTGTATCTAGGCATTGCTTTGATCTTGTCATGTACAACCATGTTGTGATTGCACAGATGAAGTCTAGGTCTCCGTAGAAAATGGGAGTCCACTTATCCACTAATGCAAGGGGGTATTTATCTGCCTAATTCCCATTAACATAATGGGAGTTACATGCTTAATTCTGCTCAACATTAGTGAAAAATGCGTCTTAAATTTTCAGCTGCTTGAAATAGCAACCTCTGCAACCACACATAAGAGATTATAAATAAAGAAACAATAGAAACAAAGCAGGCTCCTAAGAGGTTCCAGCAGTGTATAGAGAGAAGCAGACAATTTTCTCCTCAGCAAGCTTTTCTGCTTAAATCATTTTAGTAAATAAATATTTAACAAGTGACAAAACTTAATTGATGTTTATATTTACACGACAGTTAATTTATATTCTGCTAAAGCTGAATCCTCCTTCCACAATAATTCTTTATATTCCTTCACGGTGGCAGACACCCAAACAGCACAGTTGTGTTTTTGAAGAAACCCATAACAACAAAAAAATGTACTACTCCAAATACTATATAAGTCATTGCATTTTTTCCTCTCTTCAGCTGTCAGATGTATTGCATTATATTATCAGATTGATAGATCTAGTGTTATTTCAACACTTACTATTTTACAACAACAAATAGAAAACATATAAGGAAGCTTTGGTAACAAATCTTTCTTAATATGTATGTGAAGTAGACAGACTAAGAGAAAATACAACTGATGACAGATTTCATTTCAATCTGCTGGTGTTTATTAAGAAGCCTACAAAGAAAAAAGCCGTATCTGAACACATCTCTTTCTGTAAACAAAGGAAAGTTTTAATTGCTTTAATCAGCACTTGCTTTGTCTTTGCAGTGACATAGAAAAACAAGTCAGGAATAATCAGCAAATGTCTAGCAAAGGAAATTTGTAAGCAGAGAATTTAGATGATTTCTGTGTCTAGAACATGGTTAAAGTTTACACTAGAGTGCAGCATAATTCAAAAATTCTTAACTCCTCCTTATAAAATACATTTGTAGTTCATTTAATTTTATTTTAGCACATGAAGAAAAGAGTTGGCATAAATCTGACCAAAACCCTCTCCCACAAAAACCTAAGGGTGGTGTTGAGGCTACATCAGATTTTAGAAATCAGAGCACAGCTCAAGGAAACAAGCTGCATGTTGAGGAAGATGTGCAGCTACAAGGATAATAATTCAACAAAATCAATGTCAACCAGTATGGTTTGGAGGAAACAAACAGCAAAATACATTAATTCTTTCAGCTCAGGGGCTCTTGATTTTATATGTAGAAGATATGGGTGTCTTCCTCCTTCTCATCAGAAAGACGGGGTCAAAAACTCCTCATACGATGAAAAAAAAGGCATAAATGAGGATACACCACCTAAATATCTCTTAGGCAGGCAGTGGAAATTAGTGCTCAAATGCAAGAGATAATTAGCACCTTCTAGATCAAGTCCCACAAGGGAATGTGTTTTTCAAATTTCTAAATCTGTTAGATAAAAGTTTGGTTCTGCTGAAGGAATGGATCATTCATTTACTCAGAGCAAGCACGGTTTCACCTCCTGTCTCTGCATTTATTTGGTCTTGTAAATAAATAACTCATGTTCAGCATGGAGGAAGGTAGGTAAGAGAGTCATGCCTTTCTGCAACTAGAACAGGACTGCTCAGCATTGAGCCCCACATGAGTGGTTCTTAACTGTGACCCCGTGGAGCACTATCAGTATCTGAAAGCCTCTGTCAGGAGGTTATGCTTCCTGCTGCAAACAGATTGCATTTGCAGAGATAGATGTTTTAAATGAATACTGATTTTAAATGTCTCTGGGCACTTAATTCAGCATGTGCAGTGACTGTGGTTAGACCAGCAGCAGGCTAGGCGAACTTTTGGTTTCTGTGTAACTGGTATAACTGTCTTTCTTTAACATAAATACGTACACCAAAATGCATTTATTGGAATGTCTTCAACGTACAGTAGGACACGGGGCTTCACTATACAACTTAATGTCTCAATTTCCTTCAGACTGATAAGTAAAGAAATGGGTTTGAGAAGAGGACACTGACCTTCATCTAGCTATTCTAGGTCTTTCTCTCTCTGAATGCCATAAATTTCTCATCCTTAGCTGAGAAAATTAACTAATGTTATTTTCAAGCTCCATCAAGGGCCATGAAATGCCTGCTTTTCTCTTGAGAGACACCGAGGATGACTCTTTACCTATCACGCAACATCCCCAAGTATGTAGACAAAGTGCCCTGGCTGAGCTTACTGTTTCTACAGTCTAACCTCAGCATCTCACTGAGGGCTGTGATCTTCCCAGGCACACTCTATATTCAACAAACATGAAGAGGAATACTCTTATTCAGAAGAGACTTTGAAGGAAGAGGTTAGTGTAGGTGCTCTGAATCACCCTCTTGAGAGGACTGTGGATCTCCTGTATCTCCATGATCTCTACAGAATTTAGGAAGCCCAGTCTGGACATGTCTGCTTGGTCTTTAAAGTTAGGAAAAGTGCATTGCTCCCTCAGGAAACAGCTTAGTCCCCCAGAAAAGCACCTCACTATTGTATTACAGGTCATCAGTAGATACAGCTAATCAAGAGAAATAATTTAGGTCGAAAATCAATGACAAAACTCACAGTGATTTCAATAGGGCCAGTATTTCATCCCATGTGATTTCAAACCAGCCACAAAATGGACAGTGCTGTGCTAGTGTTATTGGAGCTATCATTTTATCCCTAATTCAGACAGTAAACCTTTCACATGCTAGGTATGAGATGGACAGATTCATATAGAAATAACCCTTCAAGGATAAACACCCTTTTTAAATCACTGAAGAATCTGAGTGGGACTTTAATCACTAGCACAGACTGGCAGGTCATTTTTCTGACACTTGCACACAATTTTGAAAATCAGCCAGAATTGACAGGTGCAAAGTTTCTACATTCCTGTTATACATGATAATTCACTAGTGAATGGTTATAGGTAGCCTTATTATAAGTATATGTATCTATGTATGTATGTCTCTATATAAATCTCCAGAGATATTTTGGCAGTACTGGTACCCAAAAATGGAGGAAGATGGTATACAATTGGGGTCGAATAAAACAGTAAAAGAAAATTTAATATATCTAGATTTTTATTAAGAGTACTGTGATTTTTTATTAAACTTTCCTGTAATACTGCATGTTTTAGCACTGTTGGTACATCTGAAAAAACGAAGCAAAAGAGAAGAAGGGTGATGAGGGTTTCACTGCTGCCATTCCTCAGAAGGCTTAATTCTGAAAACACTTGCAAGCAGGCTAAATTTGTCACATTTAGTGAGTTTTCTCCAGTAAAATAAGAGAAATGTGTGAATAAAATCAGTGGTATATGCTGTAGAGGTCACCCAGGAAGAAGCAGTTCTGAGCAGAGGTCTTCCAGGCAAAATCTCTGGTTTTCCAGCCTCCACTTCTTCACACTTGTTCCTGTCCCCTGCAGAATTATGGAGGGATCATGAATTACACCCCATTCCCAATTTACTAAAGTACTGGAACAATGTATTTTTATTTATTGACATGTTAATTTTTACATAATGTCATAATTGCATGACTAACACTTTGCATGATTAATGACAGTAACCAAAAACTTTGGTTCTGACCAAATTCCCTACACACATTCAAACATACTTGTTGAATAACAGAATTAATAATCAGCAAACCGATTCAACAGAAAAATTTCCTTACTGGTATCAATACTTCTCACAAACACTGAGTTTGTGACAGCATCCAAAAGAAGCCTAGGCAAAAGCCCTTCCAAAAGTCTGGCAAAAGGATCATGGGAAAAAGTGTGAATTGGAAGAGGCTGCAGAACTCACTGTAGAACTGTTGAAGGCAAGTTGTCTTGCTGAAAATGTCATGGTATGAGAAGCAGCTCCTCACTGCCTTTGAACAATTCTCTTGGGACAAGAACTGACGTATTTTTTGCTCTAATATACTACCTCAGATTTTCAACTATTAAAAAGGTGAAATGAAAATGCTTTATGATGGTATTCAGAGTGCTTTTTAAAGGAAAATCAAGTCCATTCATTTCAGGTACATAGTCGTTCCTGTTTCATACAGGGTGCATTGTATCAGAGCTTGGGTCCAGAATTTCAAGTCTCTATTCCTAGATATGACACTGAAAGTATGTTTGTATGCTTTAATATAACACAATTTTTGTTGTATGGATGCCCTGTAGCATGTGCAGTGTGAATATTAAAAAACATGAAAACTACTGCCTTATTCTACCAATGTATCAGCAAAATACAGAAAATAATAGAAAAAGCTTTCACAATTGCCATAAATGTGCCATAAGCTCTAATTTAATTAACAGAAATACACATTAGCTTCAACTGGATTAGAAACATTTAATACATGCCCAATCATAAGATTTTAATCTTTTTTTGTACTAATCTAATAACTAATGTAATGTGTCCAAGCAACTATTGTGGTTTGTCCGAGAGAATAAGTCTTGAAAAAGGTGGACAAGTTCTACTAAGCTTCATGCATTGTTCCCCTGAATATTTTATCTTTTTTTTTATCAGAACATGAAAGACACTTGCATATTTGTGCATGAGGTCCAGAAATGCAATTGCTAAATTGATTTTAACTGTCTAAAATTCCATAAAAGATGAAAAAATATTTTTGTTAAACAAGACTTTTTGGCAATAAACATTAGTAACAAAAGGGAAAACAATTATTATTTTTAATTCCATATTTTAAAGATAAAATTGAAGGATTAAAATAAGATCAATAAATATGTTATCATTATATTATTATGAAGTGCATTTCAGTTACACTGAACTATATTAAATAAAAGACAAGAAAAATAATCAGCTTAGTTGGAACAAATGTCATACAATACTTTGTATAAAAATAAAAAACATTCAAAACAGAAATCCTGAAGTTCTTATTATGCTAAATACCTAACAAATATCAGTTGAAAAATGCAAGCGATTCATTAAATAAACCAAAATATACAAAAAAACCCAAAAGATAGCATTTCATACCACAGTTAATTTTATTTACTTATTTAATGTTGTCTAAGGTGCCTATAATTTTTGTGTTACATCATTACCACAGAACAAAGCAGTAAACCACTGAAACAAAATTCAAAAAGATCAGATATATAGCCAAGACAACAACAATCAAACCTCCTACCAAAACTAATCATTTACTCTGAGATAAAAAAAAATTATGAAAGAAGGGAATAGCACGAGTAAGTTACACACTGGAGAGGGCACAAAGTGGTCAAGAATAAACCATCCCAAATCATGATGACTGATTTTACAGTATTGTAGTTGTTCACAGTGCTTTAGATAAAAAAAAAGTGTAACTCCATTTATTTCTAACATAAGTACTGTCAACTCTCCAAGAACACTGAGAGACAACGGGACAGGATAACCAAATAAAGTTAAGCATAGATAAACCAAAACCAAATGCTTGCACTTTCCGTTTGGTATGCTTACCTTTCAAGAATAAGACTAAAAGCATGGAATGAGGACAGAAAAGGATTTCCTCATTTTTTAAAGCATGGCATAAGTAATCCATAACCCAGATAATCTCCTCACAGACATTTGAGAACCGACCATTAAGAGAATAAACCTTGCAGCCTACCAGAAGTGAGTTGTTTGTTCTTCTCCAGAGGTGCAAAAGGAGAGGCAAGTTTTGTATGAGCTTCAGCTTCCAGGTCAAGGAGGCCTGTTCAGGGTTGAACTGTGGCAATGTTAAGTTTGGGAGAGGACAGAGACAAATTTCATAGCTCCTAACTTTTAGAAGTGTCTCCAGAACAGAATTCATGACGTTGTATTAGGTACTTGAGATACTTGTATGACAGGAAGGAGCGTAGTATTTGAATGATACCCAGTACACCTAAACATAGTTAAGAGACAAACACCAGTGACAAAAGTAAGTTGAAGCCCCATACCTTCCTTAAGTTGAGATGTCTCACTCGGTGAGATGTCCACACCACCAAACTGATTTTTGAAGAAAATCTCCTCCAACTGTTTTTTTTTTCCCCAAGGATTTTATAATGTCTTTCCTTTCTATTAAAAGAAAAAGATACCTCTGTGTAGCTATCAGCATAGCACGCTTCTTAAACAGATTTCTCATAGTAGAGCACCACAACCAGTTTTGGTGTATCTATGCCAGTAAATAAAAAAAGGGTCAAAGACTATTTTCTGGTTGTAAGGCCACAAGGCTCTGCCTCTCAGACTTTATACTTCTTAGGACCAGTCTCCTCTAGAGCAAATTTGCCCTGCAGGAAGCAGAAGTAGGATATGAATTAAGAGTTAAGCAGTGTGGACAGCAAGGATTCAGTGCTAAAGCCTGTTCTTCTATTATCTTTTATTTAGGAGAACAGAGACACTCTTGAGCATTGTTCACCCTCCTTAAGAAATTATGCAAGAAAGAAATCAAGGTTTGTGAAAAGGGATAACAGAATGCATTACACCAGCTAAGAGAAAACAGGAAAAATTTAAGCTTTGTAACACAAAATTTTTTAAAATGGTTTGGGGAATGGGAATATGGCTTTCTAGCCTGGTGAGTAGGTTTGCTTAGTGGTTCCAGGACCTGTCCCCCCAAATATCTGGCATTTTGGAATATAAATCAATGATCGCAGAATGCAAAACTCAGTGACGGGACTTCAAGTAGCGACAAGAAACACAGAGCTCTCCCTCTGAAGTAGGTGCCCTAAACATTCGCATTCTGTCATGATGTCAGCAAATGCTGCAGTACTAGCGACTAGAACCTTCTCCCAGGAGGATGTGAAGAAACAGTGACTGCCTGTATAGATGCTTTAGCTGGTAGACATGGGGAAAAAAACCCCACCACTGTTATTCAGGAAGAGTTTTGCATGGTATTTTGCGAGCAACTTGGTAATGCTGGGACAAAATCAGTTTGAAAACCCACTAAGTGGAGATCCAAGAAAGCTTAAATAGAAAAAGACAATTTCTGAAATGAAAAGTAATATTAGGCAGGAACTAAGGCACCATAGTGTGCCTCCTGCTGTTTTTGAGAAGTGATAAATCGAGGTGGCCAAGGGAACAACAAATATTTCCAGGAGAGCTGTTTTGATCCTATTTCCCCATTAGCCTCAATTTAGGTTCCTAAGTCTATTCTTACGATTAGCACTGCTCAAAAAGTATAGTCATCCAGGGTGAAACATGCTTATGCAACTGCAGTTGCACACATGCATCTGCATTCTACTGTAATCTCTTGCTATCAACTTAGACAAAATCTTTGAGCAAATTACATTAATATTGTCTCTTATCGTTACCTAGTTTAGGTGTTATGACTACTCATCACCGCTGAGAGGACAGAAAAAATGAAGATTTGGCAGCCTTTCATGGCAGACAGGCTTTCTTGAATTTAGATATTGTGGTCATATTGACTAAGTGCCCTGAATAATGTCTAGCTTAATTCATCATTTACAAAACAGGGAATTGATATCAAGATCTGCAGAGACGTATATGATAAGAGAGACGAACAGATACTATTATGATTTCATAAATGGTAGGTGCTGACTATTATCCCCTTGTTTCTCTCAGCCTTTTCTTCCCCACGCCAGAAAAAACCCATAGTTTCTGATGAGTTTTAACTAGCTTTCACTTTGTTTCGTGTCCTTTCAGGCTCTGATTCAGAAATCTGACAATGATACCAGAATCAAGATCTTTGTATGATACCATTCCCCTAGCAGATGCAACAATGAGACAATTTCCTCATCAGTGAACAATTAAAATGGTGCAATAAGAAAGTATTGTCCATCTCAGCAGTGAGCAATTAAATTTAGTCGTCAGGTTGCATAACAATTGCATCAGTATTAAATAGAGGAAGAAGTGGGAAAAAACAGTATAACCTATGTTTACTCAAACAAGTTCAACTCTAGACCTGGAATTCCTAAATAATTCCTAAGATTTTCCTGACATTTTTGCTTTGAACTCATGCCTAAATGCACCATCAGAGAAGCAAACAAATAAATAATGAAGAAATGTAAATGACTCCACAGAAACACAGTAAAAGAAAAAAAGGCAAAACTATGGGAACAAAACTTTGTTCTAGCTCTTTCTTGGAACCAAACTAAATCACGTTAGAAACAGTATCGACAACAATTCTATACATATGAAGACCACTTAGATTGACACGGCTATAGTTGTAGTAAAAATGATGTTCTCACCACCCAGGAGTTTCATGCACAAGGTGTGACAATATCCTTGGCAAGATCCTACATGAGGTTAGGACTGAGGTGAACACACATGTTAACACTCACCAGATCCTTCATACAGATAATCTTTACTGAGTACTTCTCTTGAGATGAACAATTGTCGTTATTCCTTGTTTTATGACTTTCTGAGTAATGCAGCTCTGCTGTGAAAAGATACAACCTTAAATATTAATTTATGTACATTTGTCCTGTTAGAGGATTCTCATTTTGTTTAGTATAGAATGCTATACATGACGCTTAGCTGCACGATCCTTGACTTCTTTAATCCTGTAAAGGGCTTGTTACATGATTCTTTGTTGTTGGAGTAATATTATTTTGCCCATCTAGTAAATTGCTTTGGGGTATACAGGAGAAACAGGAGTATTTATTTTAACTGTTGGATGTTAGTCTCTGCATGAAGTCACAGTAATTATATATTTCGCTATACTCCTATCCAAGCACACAATATATATGTATATAAATAAAATGGAATGTAAATTCAGCCTTTAAGTCTTGGCTCTGGCATGTTGTACTACTTACTTTATGTCAGTCCTGTGTAACATGATACAGATCTGCATTCTGGTATCACTAGTTTGGTCAGAATCAGTGTTTGTTTTACCATCTTGCAAAAGCAATAACTCCTACAGCTGTCCAGACAGATACAAATCTCACTTGAAATATTCAGAATGAATCCTAAGATGGTTTGCTGGCACCCAGAGGAGAAACTGTAGTGCTTTTACTCCATTCTTCTATGAAGGCCTGAACCCAGAAAAACATTTTCAATTGAGTGAGTTTCCAAACTGCCTAACTTTCCAGTTGTGTGTTTTTTATATATTAAATATGGTTCAGAGATTAAAGTCTTCATTTTAGGCAAAGAAAGGAAATAATGTTTCCTGTCCCATTTGCCAAGCTAAGTGAACAACTGTTCCAGCACAATTAGAATTGTTAATTGATTTGAAAACATAGGGCTTTGAAGGTGGAAAACTGCTGACATTATTTCGATGGGGAAATGCACTCCTGAGAGAGAGCACTGCAGTACAATTTCTCTCCTTGTTTTGTTGAATATACATCTATAAAAACACTGTGAATCATGCAGTAAAAACTGCTGTGCTGATATCATAAATCTCTGATAATAAAAATTTCATTGTTGAAACAATAAAATAGACTTTTATTATAACACAGAGTATCCACCTAAACATTGTCCTTTTAGCTTCTTTGAGTTAAATGTATGCACAGTTTTACAGTCTATAAACAGATCTGGAATAAAAGTTAATAAATGTCAAAATTTGCATTTCAAAAAATTCTTGCTGCATTTTAGGGAAGATCAATCTATGAACCTTTCAACATTATGTCAAATGAAATGCTAATTGTACCTTTAGGAATTTCAGAGACAGTGACAAGAAACTAAATGCTCTGTTCCTTTGCATCAGCAAGTCGAGGATAATTGTATATCTACTCTTGTGAACTTCTAAGAAAAAAAGAAAAATTATAAGAAAAAAGGATTTTCTATTCTTTAACTCAGGAGGGTAAACTCCTTCAGCCACCCTTCATCAATCTACCTTCAAATAAAGTGTGTTAACATGTTGACAATGGACAAATCACACAGAGTTACATTTATTCATTTTATAATAGGTTTGTCAAATGAGCTTCAGTTAGAGATTTAAGAGTGAGAAACATTTCCATCCAGGAGCAACTGACTTGTTCTATTTGAGTTGCTAGAAGGGTTTGCAGTGTACGTTTCTTTTTTTGGGGAACAACTATCTTCCTGCTCCCTCCCCAAATATTAGTACCACTTCTTTGAAGGGTAAAAGCACTAAAATATATAAAGAGGAGGCATAAGAGGTTTTTCTATATCCTTTGCAGACAAATCTGTGATGCATCCCTTGTTTTGTTTAGTAAACAATCTTAGCAGTTTATCTCTAAGCAATACAAATTATATGTCATAGTGGTAAGTGCAAGAACACACTCGTGCAATAAGGAAAGCTAGCTGAAAAGTATCACCTAATTCAGGTTTGCAACATTTTCTCCAGTATTACCTACCCTCACTATATTGAATATATTTCCTACAGCTGCACTGAGACTGTTGAAACATTCACTTAGTGTGTGGAGATTGAGAAACAGAATAAAGTCAGGGAAATGTTTATGCTCATGTTAACCTATCCAGTCAGCTTTATCCAGGCTCATGCCTGGACTAGGAATCTTCTAACTCTCTAAATGTTTTTATAGCAAACAGCCTGCAGTTTCCAAAACAGAGATGACTCTTATTCTGCCTTTCTCGCTTATGTACTTCAGGCCTAAATTTGTATATTTTAGGTCATTCAATATAAAACCACTCCAAACTCTATTTCATTTATAAGTTATATGATTCAGACATACTTTAGAGCTAGAATTCATATTGGAGAATCTACTTCTGTTTGTGTTGCTGCTACATGTCTGAAAAGGAAGCAGCAGATCCTGAAGTTAAGTGTTAAGTTGAGCCCGATCCCACTGTCACTGAAGTCAAAGGCAATTTTGCCTCAGGTGTGAACAGGACTTAGCTTGGTCCTTCTATTCATAGGTCCACCAGAATATGTAATGACCACAATAGTTTTCATTTACACTAAGTAAATGCAAAATTGTGTCCTCAGAAATGAAATATTTAAGTCATTTCAGCCCTAAGTATCCTCTCACTGCTAGAATACAAGATACTCACTGTATTTAAAATTTGTATTTCAAAAATGCCAATCTCTATGCCATCTCCATGCTATATAATAACTAATTAATCAGAAAATGTGGTAAGCATAGACTAAGCATAAACAGATTGCTCTGTTTTTCAGTAACACCAATTCCTGACCCTGCATTCCAACAAAATGTTTTTCAGCTTCATGCTCAATATACAGTGCACTGGTATGTTGGAACAAGAAAAAATACACATTAGAAAGAAAAGGATAAAAGAAAAACCTCAACATAATCTGCATAATAAGTTGCATATTCCATGCAATGAATAACTTTCCTATGTAGTAAACAACATTATACAATGATATTTTGGGAGAAGTGAATTTCAGCACGCCAGTTAAACTTTTAACCATAATTTCAATATAAATTGAGTGGATTCAGTCTATTCACTGGGTCCTTTCTCCATCAGTATGTCTTTCACAACTAAAGTTTGTAATGAGCTCAATTTTTATTTTTATTTCACTTCATGTCTACTTGAGAAAGAGCAGATATGAAACAGACAGAACGTTCTCAAGAACAATATACTTTTTTTTTTTTTAAGAGTCAAAACTGCAGGCTAATAAAGACCATTTAAAATAAAAGGGACCATTACTCCCCGGTTTTATATGAGCTTACATGCTTTCATTGTGCAAAGTGTGTTATTAATTTAACATGCCAGATTCATAGGTTTCTGCAATATCAGGTTTGATGTATTCATTATCGGCACTCAGTACATTAATTCACGCTGAAGTCCGGTAAATCAAAATTATACCATCTGGCTTCCTGTTCTTAATGATGAATTTGATGTAGGGGTGATTAAGATTGTTAGGCTTTTGAATTTTAATGTAAAAATTAGGGGATTAAAAAGGCATTTAGAAATGACCAATAGTTAGAATAAACTTACTGACAGGATCTAATTTGTGTACTTGCTAGTAAAGCTCCATTTTAATTAGCAGCCTCAGTCTTTCAGCACAAGCTCAAAGAGACAGAAGTTTAGTGATTAAGAAGATGAAGCTGTTAAATTGATAAATTGACCTTGAAATACTTGTAACTGTGGGGGATGGCCTAGTAGCTGTATGGTTGGTATGTTGTGCTACCACATGGGGGAAAGAGTTTCAGCATTTACCCTAGCAATTCCGACTTTTTTAGATGATTGACCAGCTGGGGATGGGAAAAATCGCAGAGGTGACCTGCTCAATGTCTAAATTCAATTGCTCAACTTGTAAGCAAATAAAGTCAGTTATTATTTAGTACATGGTGGCAGATAGCCTGAAATACCATCCCTGTTCTTCAACACCGTACTCACTCTCTTTGCCAAAGAGAGGTGCTGAAACAAGGTAGAAAAGATAATGGGGTTGAATCTACATCATAACGTGAATGATGACATTTCAGTTTCCATTGAGAGCAGAACAGTCCAGGACAAATTTGACTCTCACTTGTCAAATGTTCTTGATGATGGTCAAGCAGTCAAATCTTTGACAAGATGATTCCATTGTAGCTATGATATTTTATTAATCTAAAGCAAAGAAATTGTACGTTGTTGCATGGAAATTGCTAGAAATCTAACATGCAAAGGGAAGATAGCTCTGCTTAAGGTGTTAGAACTTATTAAAGCTGCTTGACATCACATGGAATCATATTAAGGCCAGAAAGCTAAGGCGACTCAAATTCATATACATAGTAAAACTTAAATAAATAAAAAAGCCATTGCTCCCATATTTTGTCACGGTTCCAGTTACTTGTACCATCACACAGAAATGTGATAATATGTTAGATTTCACCTCCCCTTTGAAATTCCTACAAAGAGTCAGTAATAGTGGTACACTGTGGCAGGTATAACTAACAAGAGAAAACGAGTACATTTGTACATATCAACAGTTTGAAGGATTCTTATTCCTTGGCAAGTCAGGGAATATTTTAAGTCTTATATTTTAGAGGAAATCGAATCTTGACTAACCACTGCAATTTATGTCATTTTAAATAAGATATATTTGAATAAGTATATTTTTCATGCCCTAAAAAGACTGATGTCTTCTTTTATAAGCTCATCCTGTGACACACTTGAGTAGGTAGGTATATTGATTTTTTTTTTTTTCTGATGGCAATGAAGTGTAAATGGAAAATATCAGACTTGGCAATCACTTAAACCATGTGAAAATTTCAGAGTGAAGGCTATTAGAGTCACTTTGTGATCTCCCTAGATGACCAAGGGAAAAAACATTTCTACATTTCTTCAGATCCTTTGTGTGACAGCTAAGGAGAATAACATTTTTTCTAATATGCCAGTTTTAGTCTCTAGTTGAGAATAACCTCAGTGCTTTCTTATGTCACTAGCTGAGAGAAGATGAAAGACCCAGCCTTGTGTAAATGGCTTTGTCTAACCATCAGTCTTTAGCTCTGCATGGCAGCTGTACTATTGACATTAGCTTGTGCACTGGGTGAAATTGAAGTGAGTTAAATGTGACCTTGGCTTAGTTGTTGAAGTAGAAATGAACTCTACTGGGAGTGAAAAAAAATAAGACCAGTTTCTCTAACTTCATTTTTTCTTTAATGAGTTTAACAGCACTCTTAGGATTTGATACATTTTATAAAAAAGCTTTTATTTCCTTTTCTATTATACAGTGAGTAATCACTATTAGTAAGGTTAGCTTGCCCTTTTAGTATAAAATCCTGATTTTGGGTGTTTATATCCCAATTACTATAAAAAGGGAAGTTCTCTCTCTCAAAAAAAAGCACTTCCTTTTCTCTATGTTGTCCACTGTACCATTTCACAAAAACCTGTTTACTAAACTTAGTAATTATAGTTAAAACATTAAAAATATTACAAAGCATGCAGTGTGTATAATGACTTTGCTTTGTCTGTTAGGTTACATAGAAACGACTGATAAATTACATGCTTATGTGAGAGACATGCACGTAAGTGAGAAGGTTTGGAATCAACCTAGGATTTTCATCTTGTTTATATTCTGCATTTCTTCCCTGTATACATGGCAACATGAGATATCTGAAGATGGGCAGATGAACCAGGAACAATTAGTCACATTCTCATTCAGGTTTTCGTGTATAGGGGCTCAGACTGGAGAGGTACAGAGCTACGTACACCAGATACTCCCACCAGTCCACTAGACAACCTCAGTGAAGTAAAACAGAAGTGTAAACCGCACATTCCCCATTGGGGTAACGAATTAGATATATTTTGTAGAAAAGGACTTCAGAGTAAGCTGCATAGATGACCAGGAAACAGAAAGATGAGCCATTCTGGGGCTCTGTAGCCCCAGGACCATTACAGGAGTAAGGAGTCCAGAAACTTTCAGAGGAAGAAACAGACACTTAGAAACAAATCTTTCCCTGCCTTTCTACACAAATTTCCTGACTGCTGCTGAGACATCTCAGGTCTGGTGCTCAAACTGAAGGCAGAACGCTCAGATCTTAAATAACCTAGTCCTGGGTGTTGCAGTCCCAAAACTTAGCATATCACTGGATAAAGGATGACCTGTTCCTGGGGAGAGACCTACAGCAAAAGTACGATGATAACAGCTTGGGGAGATTAGGCAATCAGTTAAATGCAGTCATTTATCAAAAACTACCTATTTCTTCTGGGCATTGGGGCAAGCATCTTTTCCCAAAAGGTCAATTTCAGTGAACATTTGCTAATATGAACAACATAATATGACAAACTATCTGAGTTATTAAAGTAATCAGAATCCTAGCTAAAAACAAGTAAAAGCTACCTGTGTTACGTCAGCTTTACTTTTTACAGAGATATGTGCAGAAACTTGTTAATTTCCATGAAATCTCTGCTAAGATAGAATTTAGCCCTTATCAGAATTCCCTTATTTGATATTTGTAACCCATTATTTGTGGGTTTCATGTCCAATAAAAGACTGTTTTCCTGATTCTATTTATACAATGAAATAATTCCCACTCAAATACTTTTCCCAAGCCTTCTTACGTGGCCTTTGTTTCACTTTCTTACAATTTATTACTTATAAGTAATGGGTCAAAGGTTTATGTGATATGTTGCACTACCCTTAGATTTTCTGTACTGCTGTTTCAAAATTGGAAATCTTTCTTTTCATCTTCAGTGTCTTTCTCTTACATTTTTCTGTATTATTTCATAAGCATATATCTGTCCTTGGTCTTAGCCTTTCCAACTGCTCCTTATTTTAGTGTCCATCTCATTCATTTTGACTTATTTTCCAGTTTTGTGCAGTCATCAAATTTCAGCCTGTTACTGCACATTCTGTGTTTCAGGTTACTTTTATATAAGGTGAATAAAATCTATCTTAATAGTGATACTTTGGCCTTATACTTGTTTGATACTTCCCTTGTTCACAACTGTTATAACTACTCTTTATAATATACATGTCAATTCTTAGGACATTAAGGTAACACACTGCCAGTATCATACATCACCAGGGCTGCAGCTCTTGGGTCCTCTCTGAAAATCTTTACTAGGAACTCCAGAAACAATTTTTCTATGGCTTTGGTCTGCATTAATCACTTTGAATTTATCTATAACCTTTTTTTTTGCAAACTAAGCAAAGTATCTTGATTCTGTATCTGTCATAGCTTCATTTCGTTGAATTTAATTAAGTTCATATGACTTTTGGATTAGAGTCTGGTATCACTCCTTTGATAAAATCAGGATAAGTGAAAGTTTCAGTGACTTGTATTTTCAGAGGTTTAATAAATCATATAAGGGGCCAGATTTATGATTTTAAATAAAAGATGTCAAGTATCAGAAGTTGTGGACTTGGAATTGCAACCATTTCAAGCACTCTGCAGATGCACTGTGCAGGCAAAGAAAATTCTGGACTACAGAGAAAATGCCTGGCAAAGTCAGATATCTCTAAAAATATCACATGGTCAGCTGAGAAGGCACTCACTGTAGTACCAAAACCATCTCCAGAACATAAACCTGAGAATACAAAGCTACATGTATCAGTGGAGTTTTTTCTTACTATTGTCAAATGATTATAGATTTCCATAGCTCACTGAAGGATATGGCAAATAAACTAATTCATCATATAATAGAATCAAAACCAGCCCAGGTTGGCAGGGTCATCTGATGTAACTGTTCACAAAAAAGAGAGGCTAGCTGAGATTATCTAGTACCCTGTCTAAACCCATCCTGAAAAGCTCCAAGGATGAGGATTTTACCATGTCTCTGTGGAGGTTTTCAAGTGATTGATTGTTCTCACTGTAAAACATTTCTTCCTTATATCAAGATGAAAACTCCTGGTGCAACTTGTAGCAGTGTGTTCCTTGTCTTCTCCATGTCGTTCCTTGTGAAGAGAGAACGTCCATCCTCTTATAGCTGCTCTTTAAGTACTGGACTAGTAATGAGGATGCCCTGAACATTCTCTTCACCAGGGGCAAACGATCTAACTCATTCCGTCTTTCCTTGTCCGGTAGGTTCTCCAGCCATTTGATCATCTTCTTTGGACCTCTTCAGTCTGTCCACCTCTTTCTCGAATTGTACAGACTCAGTTAATTGTTAATTCTACTTGACATGTTACAGATTTTTTTTCTCTCAGGGGATAGGATCCAATGCTTTCAATGTCTTCTTATTGTTAGAACTATATAGAAAAGTCTCCAGTATTTACATACATTAATAGTGATCACTTGTCATTTTCCAGAGCTCTTTAATTAAGAAAGAGCACAGAACTTAAGAAATATATAACTTAAAAGCGTTAGTAGATAAAAACCATTTCATGCATTTTTAAGATAAAAACATATTTCTGAGTGATTGTGAAATTCAACACGTGGTCTTGTTCAGCTTTGGAAAATCCATGTAATATATTGATGTCTTTACCTTTTAAAGAATTTGTGTCACCTTTCATCTTATGAGTCAAGCTTTCTAGATTTTAGCTAGATCACTTCTTAAATATGTGCTACTTTGCCCTTTTCAATTCCAAAGAGATTATAAATAAACTTGCTAAAGGTTTCCCTATCTCTTTTGGGACGCTTCATAAAATGCGTACCTTCTGGTCCTTTAGTTTTGTCAGTCTTTAAATGTTCTGATTTCTAGGTCACCTCTTCTGGCACGATCTTGAGTTTCTTCAGTATGCCTTCCACCTCTGCTGTTAAATTTATGTCTGTTTCTGGCATCTGTTCCCAATCCTCCTTTGTGAACACTGAGGCTCAGAATTCATTAAAATTTTTAGCAATGCCTACCTACGTTGTCAATAAATTACTTTATTTTTTTGAGGCCTTATTGTTTCTTTCACTGATGTCTTGTTCTTATTAGTCAAATTATGCTTAATTCTGGTTTCTCCTTTCTTTTACAGCAATGAAACTCAAAACTAATTTGGTTAAAGATGATTATAGGAACAGTGAAAGAAAGCAAAGCAACCAATTTTTTTTAAGTCTTGGTCCTCTTTCTCCTCCATGTCGTTGCCTACTTTGTGCTCATTTTGCAGTTTTCCCTCACCCTCAACCTGCTGTGAATAAGGGAATTTTCTATAGCCAGCTCACTCCTACAATGCTTCCCAAAGATGTTATTCCTTCCAAGGACAGAGTGGATTGAATTCTAATGTACTCTGTACTTAGTCAATTATTTTAATTCATGAAAATCAGATGAAAATAACCATAGTATAAGTTCTTCAAGCATTCGCTTTGCCTGAGTATCAACATTTATCAGACACTGATCAAGTTTATTATATCAATGAAGCTGTTCTAGGCTGGTATCCCTTTCCTTCCTCCCATCGTCTGTTGAGATTTTGAGAGAAAGTACCTAAATTATTAATCAGTTCATAAATTTGCAGTGTCATGGGTGTAATCACAGGGTCCACTGAAAACAGAATACAGCTATGGTCCAACTAGCAACAGCTGCAAACTAACTTGACTATAGTTTATCTATACAATGCTCTTGTATGGTGGAACTAAATGTTAAAGATAACTATGATGTTTTATAATATCAAAAAAATTTATGGTTTTATGATGCATGTTTTATGCCTTTTTAAACATGTTATAGATCAATTAAGATTGCAGAAATGTATTTGTATAACTTTTTTTAAAATGTCTGTGTACTTTAAGATTAAATTTGCGAACAGTTCTTAAAAAGATCCAGGTATCTCCACCTTTCATCTTGCAGCCATATACAACTCTAGACACAGTGATACACCAAGTCATTAACCTGTTCAAGATAAATTCAGAGCTATAACTATTATTTCCATTGATTTTATCTTTGCTATGCTTCTTGAATTTGCATACACACATCTTAGAGAAACCCGTGAGTACTCATTATTTTAAAATATATTCATATTCACCTATTTTTATCTCTCCAAGTGTTGTGAGCTTTCCTTTTTACCTCCTCTCTCTAGGCATTTTGTTGTCTATTTTGTTGTTTGATACTATTGTCACCTTGTCCACCCATCTGCTTCTTCAAGCTATTTCTTTCCTCGTTTTTGACAATGTCTGTATAATGTTTCTCACACATCTGGTTTCTCTCCTATACACTGACTTAAGCCCTCCCTCCTGTTTCTGTGTATCCTCTTAGCATCTGGTAGAGCACTGCGTGTTTGAGGAGATGCCTATTCAGAAATCAACTTGCTGCTGCAATGTTGTGAAACTCCAGGTAGACTGGGGTGAAGCTACAGTAGATAATAATTACTATTCAATGACTGATGCAAAAATCTTGTACATAATGAAAGAGCCTATTGTTATGCATATACTCATAGGGATAGTATGAGGGTTTCTGAAGAAACCTTTGGTTCATATCTTTCAGTTAAAATCTCATTCTTAATGCTACATCAGTAGAACTTTTGCATTTAATTAAAAATGGATTAACCATTGAAAATACAATTTTTATAATAATTATCCTGTTTATTTGTTCACAGTACTCCTCAAATGCTTTTATTGACATGCTTTAAGAACTTCAATCACCTAGAACTAGTTAATAAAAACATAAGACCATGCAGTCTTATCCAGACCAACAGGTCTAACCTGTGGTCTTTGTCCTTCAGTGATTATTCCTCCACAAAAACACGTACCAATTTCTTGAACTCACAAGTTCTCTTTGCTCTTTCACCGTAGTTGTCCCATATACAATCCTTCAGTTACAGTGTGCTACCAGAATTATTTAATGCAACTCCTCTTATAGGTGGAATGTTAGTGTAATACTACATTGATTCATATTTAATCCTAATGTACATTGCATTTTGGGCTTTGTGCTGGGGTTTGAGAGTTTACTTACATCCTACACGCAAATACTTGCCACATATAGTATAGAAATGAACCCTGCACAAGTATCAACTGGAAGACCTTTGCAGAGTGGAATTTGAAGAAAGGGAATAGGACAATCTTTCATCCACAGCACAGATACTGCCTTCCTTTGTTCTGTGCACCAGTAACCACTCAGAGTTTGTATTTCAGCTTACTTGCAGACCCATTGCTTGCCTCGTGGCTGGTGGCTGCTTGCCTGGTGGCTCAGATTTCGCTTGTCTCAGACCCACTTATCCTTCCTCATTCCTTGCTCCTGAGGAGAGCATAGATTCCTATCATTCCTTTGTGGTACACAGAAGGAGTTAGAAGCACCCTTTATTAGTCATTGCTTGCCTGACATTAAAAACACTTAGAAGAATTTATTTGTCTTCATTTAAATAACTGTTTATCTATCATCATAAATACTACTTTGACCCAATAATGGCAGACACAACAGATCTAAATTCCATCTGTGTGACCACCCTTGGCATGTCTGTACACCTCCTGCCATGTGAGGAGTGGAGTAAGCGTAAAAATGGATTCATTCGATGTTTGCTTTCCTTTTTCTAGTCATGCACACCATTCAGTCTGGGAGATCTAGATGACTAGTCTTCAAACTTCTTAGTTTATATATTTAATCCACTTCTTTCATCTTTAATAGGATGAGATTTCCATCTTCTGGTATCTTTTTTTGTTCTGCAATAATACCTGTGTTTTGCCCATTATCCTATTATTCTTGCTGTTCCATGACTTTACCTAAGCAATTTATCTCTAGTATAGAAACTTGTCAGCTAGCTTTTAAAAACCTAAGTATAGCATACACACTGAATTTCTCTTATCTGTCATGGTAATAATGTCTTCAAAATTTCTGTAAGTAAGTTAGTTGAGTGACCTCTCTAACCCCAGTCTACATTGATTATCACTGTTTCAAGGAGTAGACTTCATTAAACACCAAAAGGTGGCTTTGAATATTTTGATTGAAGAAATTAGTTAAATTCTAATTTCTTAGGTTGCCTCATGGTGCTTTTAAAATAATTAATAGTTTTATAGCTCTTTAATTCCATACCTAAGAATTACTAGAAAACCATTAGCAAACTTCTTTGGGTAGGAAAAAAAAGTGGTTTCTCTGAGGTTACAGTGACAAATTTAGTCAGACAGAGCATCTAAAAATATTTTTACTAGTGTTACGTAAATATCAAATGTTATTGGAAAGTATTGGCCTCAAACCTAACAAGAATACTCCTAACTAACTCTTATTCATGCTCAATGTAATGCCTCTATATCATGAAAACTGTGGATTAACACCAGGAATTTTTTTGCTTCCCAGTGCTTCTAAGCTACTTTCCATGGGAAATATTTCAGGAAGTATGTTGCATTAGCAGCACCATACTTGTTAGAATAGACATGCTTGGCCAGTAAGTAGAGTCTTACAGTATTCCCTGAAATTGTCAAATTCTCCTTGTACAATTACGAAAAATTAATACCTGCACTGTAAACTTTATCTTTAGTGCTTACGTACTTTATCTAGGCTTTTGGAGGCTATAGAGTTCCACAGAGACTTCATTGTTTTGGCTGGTAACAATGAAAACGTGTAATCTGCTGACATGGTACGTATTTGATCTGTTACAGACACTTTAAAATTCTCATCTTTATTTATTCTGTTGCTAGTCATTTAAAATCAGCTGAATGCTTCTAGAGGCAATGGAGTTACATAGGGATAAGTCTCACATGAGTGAAAGGAATCAGGCCCATAATCAACTGTTCTACTGAATAGTCTATTGAACTATTGCGAATGACATCCAGAGCTGAACTGAAGACAACCACATTTTATGATGATTTAATATTATTATGTTTCTGAGTGGGGCATGCTCCTTATGCCCAAATGCCAGAACTATTACTGAGAAAGGCTCCTTGATGTGGGAGGAAAGATGAGGTGATGAGAGGGAGCAAGGAGAAAAATATAACACAATCGTAAGGAGAGACAGAAAAGCATACTGTGGTAAAATTGGAGCAAAGAGGTTTCATGATGAAGAGAAACAATAATAATTTGCATTTGTGCAACATCTTCTAGTCAAGCATATCAAAACACTTTGCAGTTAACTTCAGCTATATTTGCTATGAATAAGTACTAGTAACCCATCTAATGAGCAGCACGTGTAAACCTACAAACGTCTTTCCTAACGAGTGGAACCACAAGAAATCTGGACATGCTGTTCTGACTCCTGACTTCCTGTTCTGATGCCTAACACTTCGCCAATAAAACCTGCTACTCTGAAGGACATGGAAACATAAAGTCACAATAAACGGAAGAAATACAATGATGTGATGAGGCAGGAATACAGCCTTCACCCCAGACTTTCATGAAAGTCTGCGTTTGTTCTGCCTCTGTTGTTCTTACAGCACAGCCAGATTTCCCAGCACTAATGGGATTTAACTTCTAATACTCACTTAGATATTTCAGTTTGGAGTGTTGTGACTACAGGAAAAGATAAGGAATACAATTAGTCCTAACATGCATTCCTAGTTTTCTAGCACAGTGACTGTCCATGAGCAAGTCATTTAATCTTAACAGTCTGATCCTCGAATTCTAACTAAAAATAATGCTGCCAACATGACTACTGGGGAGTAACTGCATTGTACAGACTTCCAGAAAAGCACTTATTTTCACTGGGAATCTGCAGGCAGAACTCGCTTCAGAAAGTCAGTGTCATCGTCCTTTCTTTCCAGGAAGTGAGGATGGCTCACTATTTTATTTCTGGAAACAAGTGGTAGCAAGTAACATTTTATCTTACGGTCTAGTGGCTAGGGGGTTCACTGGGGAGGCAACTGGCAACTCAGTCACCACTTCAATTTGGGGAGGTTCAGAATAATGATGCCAGAATGGCGATTAAGCCTTGTAAGCATGAATGGCAATCAATTTCAAACAAATAAAGAAAAATACATTATTTTCACCTTCTCCCCTAAGGATTTCTTTCTTAGTCAGAGAACTGCCACACAAACAATTTATCTGCTGGCCTAAGTAGTAGGTTAAAGCCTGACTGGACAAGGAAAGGAACAAGAAGCTGGAGGAGTGACAAAATGTCCTGAGGCGGGTCTGCTGCTTATGGAAGCATTTATTTTATCATCAGCCAAAACACCTCAGGAGTCTTCCTCCTTCCTCTTCCACCTATTTCTTTTCCCTGTCCCATGACTCCTTTGAGAGTTTCTTGCTGCCACATTTGCATGAAATGTTGAGTCTGCTGGCTTTGTTTGAGAGGAAAGAAGTTCTGAAGGGGAGTGGGAACAAGCATCTGTGAACTGATGTAAGGGTGTTAGCCTGTTACACAAAACCAAAAGGGTAACTTGATTAACATTTAACAAGCTTAGTTCAAAGTTGTATCACCCACTTTGCCAGATGGAGCCCTAAACAGTAGATCATGAGGCTGCTGTGGCTGGGAATGTTCTCTACTTTCTAGTTTAAGATTTTCTTTGGTGTTGCAAATGGCTCAGTAACTGCAATGCAGAGAGACATACATAAAAAAGCATGTTTGTGAATGCTTTCATTGATGACAGCATGCCACTTAAACATACATTAAATTACTTGTGTTTATAAAAGTCTGCAGCACCAGTGTCAGAATAATAACCTAATCAATGCACTTCCTTAAGCTATGTGCATGCAGAGATTTCTTCATAATAATTCGTAAATAATTTTTCATGGTGCAAGGGAGACTCTGTACCATTGATCATTGGGTATTTTGGACTCACATCTGATTCCCAATGTCTTTTCCTTACTCTGTACACAGCAAAGTATTCACTGAAATGTCTAAAATCAACCTTAGATTCGCATTCACTCGCTCCGACATAACTATGTTAGAGTGAGTCCAGAGGAGGGTGATCAGAGGGCTGGAGCACCTCCCACAGAAGAGTTTGGATTGTTCAGAATTATTTTACTTTGAGCGTGACAAGGCACTGCAGCAGGCTGCTCAGAGAAGTTGTGGGAGCTCTATCCCTGGAGATGTTCAAGGCCAGGCTGGATGAGGCTTTGAACAACCTGATCCAGTGGAAGGTGTACCTGTCCATTGCAGGGTGTGTAGAACAGGATGGTCTTTAACATCCCTTCCAACCCAAACCATTCTATGATTGTATGATTCTATTACTTAAGTCAATAGGCAAGAGTATTATAATAGGGGCGAGACTGCCAAATGAATTTTTGTGTATTTGTTCAGGTAGAGCATTTTGGTCTATCCAGAACTCAGATCCAAAAAGTCATTGCTGGTACATATAATGGGGAACAAAGAAAGGCATTGGGGAATGAAGCCTGAAGGAAGAACAAGGGAGAGAAAATGTCTTTATCAGCATGTGGATACATTTAGATGCAGTTAAAGGCATTCATCTCTTTAATCTGATTTACCTCAAGATGGATATATACCTGTGTTTTTTGTAAGAAGAATCAGCAGAATATGTAGAAAACAGACTAATATGGTATCTTGAAAAATACGCAGCCATTAAAACAGAGGAGAACAGAAAAAAAAAGCCACTTGCTTCTGCAGTGACATACAGATAAAAGAAGGGTTGTTTGGTGTCAATGTGAACTGCTAAATTTCCCTTCCAAAAACATAAACAAACAATAAGAGTTGAAATCTGGACTCATTTACATAAAAGTAAATATATTTACTTTAGTTGTCAGAATTGCTCTGAATGCAACTGAGACTAAAATCTAACTTAATGTTGTCTTCCTATGATCAGACCTAATTTAACTATATGAGCTACACAGGACTTTAACAAGATCAGAAATTAAACAGTGCAGTAACCTTTAATGGTGAAAGAATAGAGCAACCTGACCAGCATATCTGTCTCTGCTGCTCTACGTTTGAAGAGCATTATAGAAACAGCAAGCTCGAATCTTGGTTCCAGTGAGGGTAGTGTGTATGAAATCTGACTTGCCGCATCTTACAGGAAATTTTCTGCATGGCGACCTATTGCCAAAACAAATTGCATGAAGTTGCTAGTGTTTGCAGGTGGTTGGCAGTTTGCTGTCCAAAGTAAATACAAGAAACTCAATGCGCAGTGGCAGCTATGAAAACTTTAGTGTCTAAACAAACTAATCAGAACACAGTTTCTGAGACACAGTGCTTTATAAATTATTTGTTTAAGGAGTGAGCTTATGGAAAGAGACATTGCATGACTCAGTTATAAAAATGAAAGAATTTGTGCTTAAATGTGATAAAATAGTTTTCTAAATACATCTTGAAAATATTATATATTTATAAATATAAATGCATGTGCATACATTAATATCTTATGAAGTATTTTCTTTTTGTGTTGGGATGATATCATGGACAAAATCATGGCCTTCCTTCAGTCAAAGTAACATTTCATATTAATAGGGACAAGATTTTTAAAAATTGTAATGGGTTTTAGTGCTTTTGGTAGTACTAGTATTTTAATTAAAAAGAATGATGTATTGTACTGGCAGAAATCCCAGTAAGACCTAAATGACTTATAGACCATTTAGTAGTATAACAAGTGAAGGTCTCCCCAATATCCCATTTATTTTCAGCGAAAAGCTTACAATGGATTCTCAATATTTTACTTTTCCCAAAAGTCCATCCTTAAGTTTTCATAGAGAAACAACAAGGTATAGTAATTGAGTATAAATCAGTATTTCCCATTATATTCACAACTTCAAACGCAGGCATTCATTCTTAGTGTGTCATCCAAACTCCTGATTTTCAACTTTCTCAGCTTGTAGATCTCTCAGATTTTCCAAAACCAGCATGAATCCTCCTGTCAACAATTCACCTAGCAATAGTCTTGGGGGTTTTATTTAACTTTCCCAGATCAAAAGTTGAGAACCACTATCTCTTCCTTAGTTCGTGAAGAGAATAATTCATGCAACCTGTTTTAGACACCTGTCTTGGACTGGAACAAATCATTCCCCAGCGATACCTATCTTTTTGCTTTCAGTGTAGCTATAGCTGAGACTACTAACAAACATTTGTGGAGAACACCACCAGTAGCATCAAAACTATAAAAAGAAGCCAAGAGTCCTAAGATTCCCCATCCCACCTGGAAGGCTGTTAGGCTATCCATAAGAAAATTTCAAATAAAATTTAGAGATAGATTAACTAATTGGGAAACCAGGAAACCAGAGATAGAACTCTCAGGTCTCTTTCTGTAAATCCCAGTGGTTATAGGTCCACACAGGTAAGTAGCTTGCAGGGTGAAGGAGCATTTTCCATTTTGGGAAAAAAGAGAAAGTCATTCTGTTTACAATAGGGAGAACTGTAAAATACTTCTTGCCCTGCAGAAAATAGGCTTGAGAAATAACGGTCACTTTCAAGCATTCAGGTAGCTTCTTGCTTTGGAAATCAAAGCTGTTCATTTCATTCACTTTGCTTTAATATCAGTAGACACATCCACTTCATTGACACTTGTTACAGTTTATACATCACAGCAGAGGATTTCTCTTCACAAAAGCATTGACTTTGTACTAACATAACTCAAAGTTTATGGGCAGGTACCTCTGCGGTTTACTTGTGTAGGCCAGGGACAAATTAGCAGTTGTATCAGTACGTCATATCTTCTCTTTTCAGTCACATATTTATACTGAAATCTACCACCAACTTAATCAGTAGATCTTACGTGTTGATGTCATCTTTAAAATTGTCATGTGTATGATGTAAACCTCTAGTCTCTGTACAGAAGGTACTTTTCAGAGCATTTTCTACTCATCTCTTCCTTGATGTAGATAATCTCTAAATGGTATGCCTAATTTTGAAGCAAAAAAACCCCACATTTTCCTACTGAACTTATAACAGAAAATCTCAGTAAGCAGATGACTCCTACCACACAAAGCCCAAGGATAACCAGGGCTTATATAATGCAAGACAAACAAAGGACTTGAATCTAATGGAGAACTGATGTGCGTAATATTCGTGTTTTAGGTAAGTGTCTTGTAAACACATCAAAACGAATTTCTGAGCTTTAAATATTTAAGAGAAAAAAAAACCTGTAGGGAGAATTCATCTGACTGGTTCTTGCTGCCGCGAAACAAAAAGAGTCCAGAGATCTATACTACTCTAAAGTGGCACTTCCTGGTTTTCTATTGAAAAAAAAATGTTCTGACTTCCTAACATCAGAGAAAAGTTATTTCAAATGCTTTTCTGTGTGAAAATGGTGGTACACAGTTATTTCCTATGGATATATCAAGAGATATTGTACTGATCCACTGTCAGCTCTTCTAATTTGAAGAGAATTGTTTGACTTCAGGGGACCACTACACACTTCTTGAACTCCACACTTTTTGGTGTGTGTGTCTCATTTATTTATGTTTAACACCAGCAACCTCCATTAATCAGCTGCAGAATACAAGCAGAATTCCAGCTGGCCTTGGCAAGAAACTCTGCTGGGAAGTAACCTCAGACAGCTTCACTGTGGCAATTAAGCAGTCATTCATTAGCAGTGTGAAAATATAAAGGCTGCCAGAGGAAAACAGACATATATCACATCCAAACTTCTGAAGGAAGGAATTTTGTTTTATTTTCACAGATTCCTTTGCCCCAAAACAATTTTTTCTAACCCTGCAAGAAGGTGGCTTGAACTGCAAATAGTGGTTCGTAAAATCTAGTTTCACTTTTCCCGATGATAAATCTCAACAAGTAACTCTCAGGAGCAAATCAGGCCCACACTGCTGATCTATACGCAGACTTTCAGTTCTTAAGTTCCATGAACATTTTATGAAATTAATTAATCGAATATCATAGACACACTGGACCAGCTGCTATTGCAAATTGTTTGTGCAGTGATTCAGAATTAAGCTACAGCTTTGACGAGTTCTGTAATATTTGGTGTCATTCATTTGTACAGCTCAAATACTTTGGGTGAGCCCCTTAACCCTAAGGAGGAAAACATTGTTTACAGACAGAGTAATGAGGAATAGGGTAACACCAAGATCCTGGAGTGAATCAGTATCACTTGGAGGAGTTTTGTTGTCAACTATCCTTCAACAAGGATGTGTCTGACCTTATTCTTATGAAGAGCCTGATTGTAACCAAAAGGGCTGTATTTGTAGTCACTTTTATGCTTTGACTCAGGAGATGATTAATCTTGTAGGCTTTAAAGAGGAGTTAAATGCAACGTCTGCCAAATGTTCAGCCACTGGAGACAGTCATGAATTCAGATATTTTCTTTCAGGGAATTTACACCTATTCTATGGGAAGGGAAGGGAAGGGAAGGGAAGGGAAGGGAAGGGAAGGGAAGGGAAGGGAAGGGAAGGGAAGGGAAGGGAAGGGAAGGGAAGGGAAGGGAAGGGAAGGGAAGGGAAGGGAAGGGAAGGGAAGGGAAGGGAAGGGAAGGGAAGGGAAGGGAAGGGAAGGGAAGGGAAGGGAAGGGAAGGGAAGGGAAGGGAAGGGAAGGGAAGGGAAGGGAAGGGAAGGGAAGGGAAGGGAAGGGAAGGGAAGGGAAGGGAAGGGAAGGGAATCCTACCAAGGTTGAAATATTTTCCATTGTACCCATCATCAATAGAGAATAGTGGAAGGGCAACAAGTAAGACCTTTTAATTCTGAAAAATCATCTTGCAGTGCTCTGAAGTACTTTAAAGTAAGCTGTGGTTGCACTAGTTGGCATATAGAGCCAAGAGCCCATTAGCCAGATGAAAATTGCTGCAATGTGACAGATGTTTGACTGCATTTCTGCCTGGAGGCTGGTGTAAACCAGTAACATTAGTTCTTTGCCAGCTGGATAATATTCCTACACTAGACATAATCTCTTACTCAGGTAATTCAGTGACTGTCCATTCCTTATTACCCACCGGAATGAAGGAAAGAATCAGTCTAGGCAAAGGATAATTAATCTTATTAAAACATACCAAAACACAACAACTGGAAGTCATTACACTAAAACAAGACTGAGCTTCTGGTCTTGGTTTAATTTCTTGAAAATAAGTGTCCAGGAGTAAGCTCTTTTACCCCTGTGGCACATTTATGAAAAGTTTTAAAAGAGAATCAACAATTGAGAATCAGCAAAAAGTACAAACAACTAAATTGAACCATGCAGAAGTCTTCTAGGTCAGCACTAATGAATCTGACAAGGAAGGGGAGAGAAAATTGTGCTAAAGTATATTTGTTCTGCAGTAAGTAAACAAGCCATTCAGTAACAATTATTTGGGAATACTTTGTAAGTCATATGCACTTCACTTGAAATAACGAAATAAAATAATAGCATGCAAATGTTATGTTTTGTTTTATATGTGTGTATTACCTGAGCAAAACCCTGTAGTTGTATCTTGCATCTCAGCATTTTCATGATGGAGTGTGTTTGTTAGTTACAGTAAAAGGCAGAATTCTTAATATTCACTGTAGCCATCTGCTTCTCTCTGTAAAATCAGTAATTATTCTTTATGACAGTTTTCAAACTCTTCCTTTAGCATCTGGCTAGTGCAGGAAAACTTAATGTGTATCACAAACATATCCCAGTAAATCAGTTCAAACAAAATATTGGAAACATTTTTCTTTATTGAATCCTGCTGCAACCAACCAATGGAAATAAATCTCCTCTTCCTCCCTCAGTAGCTGTACAGACTAAATACTTTATAAGTCTTATTCTAAGTAATATTTCTCACAAATTACCAAAAAACTTAACTACACATTTGCAGTCAAAAGTAGCTTGTGTTCACTGGTACAGAACCACAGTCATTTTCAAACTGCCAGGCACATGTGCAACTACATAAGCTATACAATTGTAAGGCTGTTCTTTGGAAAGTAATATTTGAAGAGCAACAAAACTCATAGTTTATTCGACCTGCATATAAAACCATTGAAGTATAATACATTTGTCATATTAAAAATGCATCATTAAAATTTAAAAGCAGATGCAGTTACTCAATAAGCTAATGGTATAGTCTGAAGACTCCACTCAAGATGGTATTGTCAAATCCCCATCGGGTTAAAACAAAAAGGGAAAAACAGAGGGAGGGAATTGGAGTGACCTTGCACCAAGGTGCTAGTGCCTGAGCCTGGTTTTCTGTAGGCTGTGGTTGAGCTCCACCCTGAGGATCATTGAAGCACTGCATTTTCAGTGCTGTGAACGGATGAATGCTACCGGTGAGCACGAAAAAAGCAACAACCACTGCAGAGAGGTACATGTGGGTGACTCTGCATGTGCTGTAGGGCACAGCTCTTCATAACAGTAAGCCTAAGGCAGTCTAATGAAGGAAATAAATTAATGTATATCAATAGGAAATTTTAAGAAAGAGAGCAAGTTAAAATTTCCCCTGTCATTTAGAAGGATTCATGTATATACATAAAATGAACTCGTATGACTGCTAAAGACAGTGTGTAAGTGGGGGGATTTCCAATTTACATACTGTAGAAACCAGTTTTCTTCTCAAAGCAGCATCTATGTAATTAACACTTTAAAATCTATTTTAATTTCTTAATATGGGCATTTATTTGGTTTCACATATACAAGACTATCAACAGATGAAACGTCAAAATGCCTCCTGACTATGTGTTTTAGCCAGGAGTTTGGCACAGTGGGAGTGGATAAACAGATCAGAGCTATGTTTCCTGGGAGCTTTACGTTTCCCCAGCTTAAAGTTTAGGATTTTCTCCTTTGGACAGAACTTAATCTGGAAAGGAATCTGTCTTGTTGAGATCACACCATGGTGCAAATAGGCCCAAGCACAGTAAGTGGAGCTATTTGGGGGATCCACATCCAAACTATACAGAGCTGAAAAACTGCAGAGAGTTGAAAGCTGCATTTCAATTCATCTTGCACTCAAAGTATGGGTATTTAAATGCCCATGGGTTTTCAAGGTCTGCTTTGTTTAAGAGAGAACTGCAAGGATATAGGCCACTTAGTACCACGTAACAGTAATGGTGTTATTCACAGTTAAAGTTTATAAATAATAAAGTGGCCAGCTCTAAGAAAAACTCAGAAAAATGTGTTTATCCTTTTTTCATATTTTTTTAGCTGGTATCTAATAAAAATAACAAAACCTAGATTTTTGTCAAAAAAGGAAGGGAAGAGGAAAGAGAGAAAAGTAGCAAATTTTATAATAGTCTTTTGATGCTTCTGCTGAGTCTTATTGGGTAGTTTGTAAGTCAACAATGAAATTTTATTTAAACCCTTCATATTGGTTCAAGAAGATCTGCAATATGTATAAGGCGTTATGAAATGGGTAAGTTTTCTGAAACACTAAGCTCACATGGCTTCCAGACATACGTTGGTACTTGGGCATTGTTCTGGAAGTCAGAAACCTAGGTAGGAAATGTAGAAGGAACATTTTACAAAAAATGGCACTGGACTTTCTTCCAGGTGATGGAAAAATTCGTGCCCCTCTCCTTTGTATTCTGTGAGAGATGGAGATTTTTTTTCAGGTCCTTTCTTCTTCAAACACACCTAAACAGGAATGTACAGAAGTAGTAAATTAAGTGCAGAAATACATTATTCATGTATATGTATGTATATGTTACTGAAATTGTCTCCTTCACTGAGCAAAACTTTGTCTTGGAATGGGTATAGATATACAGTTTCAGAATGTAGGCCACATATCATCAGGTTATATTGCTTACAGCTCCATCACACTGTGTAAAAAGACAAAACGAAGGCAGGTTTCACAGACTAAATTCATGCTGCTGAAAAGTAGCATGTTGACTGCTGTTTAACTGAAACGTAACCTGCAGACCTGCAAAGAAATATATTTTAGAGGTGCAAATTCCTTATGGTTGGCACGTGTGCCTAAAACATGAAGTATACACAGCCTTACAGCATATTGACACGTATGCATATTCATAGCAATACATTCCCTTGGTTTCCGTAGCTCTTTCTTCATATAAAAGTATTTTTCAGGCTTCAAACTAAATGATTGAATCCATGTTTGAATTTCCCAATAAACTTTACCTTTAAAAGAATACAGGTAACATCTCTAGTAGCAGATACACTCCCAGTTCAATTAGATGTTCAGAAAAATCACTAGAACATTCAATATGATTTTCTTGAATTTCACTGGCAAAGTACACAGCAAATTAACACAGAACTCATTATTATTTTGGAGTCTGAAATTGTAATTCACTTTCTGCCATTCAAACAAAGATACTTAGTTTTCTATGCTCTCAAGTTTTCTATCAACATAAAATGAAATGGTTAATTTTTCAGCACTTGTTGTTCATTATTCACTGAGGAAAATTATCTGTTTTATAATTTATCATTGATGTTCTATTTATGTACCATGAGTGGTTGTCATGGTTTGTTTTTCATCTTTCAAAAATTAAAGATGAACTAGTTCTTTTGTTGTTATCCACAAACGAAAGAAATGAAAACTTGTTCTTCAGGTTTTGAATCTACGTTTTCACTGACAGTATATTTCTCTCTCCAAAGAAGTCACCTTCACTGTGAACTTTGCCTAGTTCCTGGTTTATTGGATTGTACATTAGGGAGTACTTTAGGTGGAACACTGCATAACTTACTGTTTCATCCAGAAAATGTGCTCTATATTCTTAATAGATTTTCAATAATGTTGCATATTCAACAGCTTTTAAATACTTTCCTCATGATTTCCCCAAATATAAACAAACATTTATAGACAGATGCCTGCTTTCACAACTCAGTTTTGGTAATTGTTACTACATTTGACTTCCGAGACTTGTCCTTATGATAGTTCGTTGGGGGGAAAAAACCCACTAGGCCTGTAAACACAGATAAATTTTGCAGTACATACTGAAGAACTTGAAGAATAGTCTTACCACAAGTTGGTGTCCTCATGTTTAGACACTCTTCCACTTAGTGCTTTAGGTATAGAAAGCTCAAGTTTGAGAATAGTCTCTCCTATGGCTGAAATAGTGGTGCTTCTTTGGGTTGGCTAAACATACACGGCCAGAGACATCTTAGATGTTTCAAATTATACAGATTGTCCACAGAAAGCAGGCAGATGTGGCACAGAAAGAGCAGAAACCACATCTTTCTAGGCAGTAGCCAAAGGGAGGGATACCCTGAGGAATTGAAAAGGCACCAGTTACAGCTGTCATTAGGAAATCAAATTTTTCCTCTTATAGCTGTCACTGATGATACAGAGATTTCTGTCTACCAATTCCACTTCTACTTTCTCAGACTGTACTGACAAGCAGTTTTAAAAAGACGTCTGAAGTTTTACATGCTAAAAAAAGTAAGTAAATCTGAGTTCAATCAAGAACAAGAGATGCCAAGATCAGTTCTGAGTATGCCTTCCAGTGATTTCCATTAAATGCATACAAATTCTAAGTTGCATCACACTTGCGTTTATATGTGGACATCAGGAGCACTTAATCCCCAGGATAAGGTCTATGCCTACCATGCCTACCCTGATCATGTTTGGCACAATCCGTCTGTCTGATCACCTGTGATGTAGCAGGGGAGGGTAAGGAAGCTGATCAATGGTCTGGAGCACAAGACATACGAGGAGCAGCTGAGAGAACTCAGACAGTTTAGCCTGGAGAAGAGGAGGCTGAGGGGAGACCTTGTTGCTCTCTACAACTGCCCAAAAGATGGTTCTAGTGATATGGGTGCTAGTCTCTTCTTCCAAGTAACAAGTAATAGGATGAGAGGAAATGGCCTCAAATTGCACCAGGGGAGGTTTAGATTGGATATTAAAAAAAAAAATTATTTACTGGAAGACTGGTGAAGCATTAGAAGAGGCTTCCCAGGGAAGTGATGGAGTCTCCATCCCTGGAGGCATTCAAAAAGCGTGTAGACGTGGCACTTCAGGACATGGTTTAGTAAGCACGGTGGTGTTGGGCTGAAAGTTGGACTTGATGATCTTAGAGGTCTTTACCAACCTTAATGATTCTATGATCCTACGGGACTAGTCAGAGAGGAGAACCTGGACTGATCCATGTCTGAACTCCACTATGAAAAGTTACTGGGATATTCACAGAAACAGGAAGCCAGCCCATTAAATTACATGGCTTACTGATGTCTCAAATCTCTTTGTTCATTGATGAGGTGTGAGACTGGGCAGTGATTGACAAGCAATTGCAGTAACAAGTTAGTATTTTATAGAGGAGCAATTAAAGAATTATTTAAATGAGTTTGACATTGTGTTTGAGTATGGTTGATAATTGGTGATGACAATTGGTGATAACACTACCAACATGCCTCTTTTCTGTAACCACTCATGATGTATAGGATTTAGATGTGTAAGTAAGTGACTTGTTTCAGGAAATACAGATAAAAGTGGATGTCCCAAACAGAAAGGTTTTTTTCTCTTCCCACTGCGAAAAACAATCTGTTAAGAACCCAAAACTCTTAGCAGGCAGCCCAGACCCATATCTTTTCTTAGATAGAATTCTTCACAATAAGCAACTGAAGGGAATGCTAATGGAAATGAAAAAATCTGGATTGTGATACTAAAGCTTTTCGTTTGAGACTCCAAATAATTTCTTACAGACATCTTAGTAACAAGTTAGGGCATTTACCTGTAATTTAGTAAGCAATAAAACAACCACAAAAATAGTCTCTGGGGTCGTGAAATATTATTATCTTCAATTTCAGTGTATATATACAGTATCATTTGCAAAACAGTTGTGTAGCACACACACAAGGATTATTTTGGAAAGCATAGAATTCAGTCTTGAAAATCACAGTAGTGACTCCCCCACACTTAAGGAACTAGTTTAACTGGGTTGACAGCAAAGATTTCATAATGTGGGTATGATAAAAGTTAAATTTAAAAGCTCAAGGACATCAAATTCCATACCAACTAAGTTTTAGAATATCACAACACAAATTCCAGAGTGAGATCAGCACAAATTCTGTGCAATACACCAATATCAGAATGATTTTTCCCATAAAAATAATTGGCAACAAATGCATCCTAGCAAATCTCACAATTCCCATGGAACACAGTACATTATTTGGATTGCAAGCATTGTGTAGGAACTGTGGCACACCCTGTATATTTATCTGAGATTTCCATGCTTACTCACACAATAGATTTTTCTCTTCGTATTTGTACAGTATTATTTACTTCAAGGGTGGCTCTCCCCTGCATTTCTAGCAGTTTTGGTGAGCTACATATTATTACACAGTAATGTTATGAGATATAATAATTCCTCCAAAATGATGAAATACAGTCACATACTGTATTCAGCCCACAATGGCTGAACATGGACTCTTCTGTCCTGTTTTACAGCTGAATAATGGCTGAACTCAATGGTAATAAGGTTGTGGAACTCTTGTTTTGTTTACAGTATAGTTTACATTTTATAGGTTTGTAGTTTTGGTGATTTCTATAGGCTTCTTGTATTGAAAAATACATTTTCACATTTTAGTTTTTTTAAAAAAGTTTATAAATTTATTAGTCCTGGTAAATTCTTCTGTGGTTAAGTTTTGATAAATATTGTCTACAGTGGCTTTTAAACAATAAACAAAGAAGAAAATGTTTTCATCTGTATATAAGCTGGTCTAAACCTGCATATTATATGGCTATTTTTAATAAAAATATTGGTAATATCTAATTCTACAACTGAGAGGAACTAACGTACTTAGTAACTCTCCTGTTTCTAAAACCTGGAAATGATACAGGAGGGAGGAATGAGTATACTTGGAATTTAAGCTGCTCTTGCCAATATTTGCTTACTATCTACTCAAATACTCTTTTTTTGTTTTACCTGAACTTTATGATATTTTTGTACTTATCCTTACAGTGGCAAGTAAAGACAAATAAATGCCTCTGTTACATAAATGGGTAATTTAAGCAAAGACGGGGTAGAGGGATTTGTTCAAGGTTACCTGAACAGTCTAAAATAATGCTGGAAAATGAATTTTTCTAGTCCCAAGTTAACAACTTATTAAATCACATTTTCTCTCAGTGTGATATTATACTCCTATATGAATTTGGGGGATTTGTAGACTATTTTTGCTATTTGTATGAAGAGAGCACGCAGAAGGATGAAATAGAATGAAAGAAAAATAATAACAATGAAAAATTCTTCTGTTAGTGTTAAGGTGAAAAAATATGCCACAAACATGTTTCATTTCATACAACAGAAAAGGCAGGACTACCTAGTAAGACCTCATGGCACAAGGTTTCTCTGTGCAAGGGTGAAACCAATGTGTCGGTTTATTACCCTGCCTGAGGCACAAGTTCCCTTTCAATCTGATGTTTGGTTATCAGTGTTAGTCTAAGCTTGTCAATGATCCATGTTCTAAACGAAGTGAATCATGGCAAACAAATAATATTACTGCTCCCTAACAACGAGGTCTGACTTAAACATAGCAGGGCAGATGAAACCATGCGTGTGTCAATTTGCCTCTAAGGGGCATATCAGCTCTCGTTCCTCACCTCTTTCCTCTCTTCACAGTGAATAAGGAGTCACCACCAGGCTGACAGTGTATGAAAATATCCCAAAACCTAAATTTTTTTCCTCCTCGGAGCACCCAAAAGCTAAGAAAGCCACGCATGAGCTTTTCTTATGATGCTTAATGATGTATTTGTAACAAACGTGCAGAGAGCTTTGAGTTTAGGAAGAGGAGAAAGATGAGCAGTCTTGTACATTAAACATTAAATATTTGAATATGTTTGCCTTTCGTCTCTCCTCTTACCTTTCAGATGTCATTTGTTTTCTGACAATGTGAACTCTGTTTGAGGTCTTGTTTTTACAAACTGTGTGGACACTGATGGGGTCTGTGGATGCTTCTCAAGGAGTTGGCAGGCAGATTATTTCTCCTCTTTTTCTTAACGGAGCAGCTGTATTCATAGCATCTTACATACTTCAGGTTTGGCTTTGTGATTTAGAGCTGACTTCTATTTTTGAAGAAAAGAAAAAAAAGGAAAGAAAAATAATTTAGTTCAGTTCTATGAATAACTGGGCACTTATAATTTAACAGCCCAGTTCTGATCCCAGTAAAAGAGTAATTCCCTTGAAGTCAGTGAAATGGTTCTGGAGTTACCCCAGGGCAGAATTTGGCCCCCCACTAGTGATTCAGCTAATAATAGTTTTGCATTGAGAAAAATCATTGAATAAAATAATTACCTGTCTTGTCAGTGGAACTGTTCTTTCTTTTCTTTCTTTTTTTTTAATGTCCTACATAAAATCCTTAGACCAAAATTCAAAGCTATGTAGAATAAATTAATTAATTGGGGAATTAATTGGGCCATGTTGCCTTTTTTAAAACTAAGCTGTGTTTTAGTTATATTTTGTTATATGCCCAGAGGCTCTTGGGCATGGATGGCCTATAAATACAAATGGATAACATGTTATTATTAATAATGAAGGTACCACAAAATAGTTTCACTTCTTTTTCCATACAGGTCTTAGAGCAATCACAATGGAGTGGTAGTGAAGAATCAGCTGGGGCTGTGAGAAGATGCTATAGAGAAGATTGTTTTGCCAACAGAACACTGTGTTTCAACTCATTGTTTTTCCCTTCTCCTCCTTCAGCCTCCTCCCCAGTCCTTCACAGACTTTTCATCTTTATTTGTGTTTGGCAGCATATGATAGCTCCCATTTCCATCCTGCTTGCATTCTCTCTGATGTGATTCCTGCAGGAGCTGATCTTAGGCAGCTCCTCCTTCCAGGTTCTTCTCTTCTCTTGGGCCTGAAAGTCCTGTCTACTTTGCTTAACCCCAGCACCACCATGCACTCACACATATGGAGTGAAATCCCAGAGCTGCAAGCCCAATCTTTATCTTTCATTCTTTCCTTTCTTTTTAAAGCTGTATGTTTTATTGTGTTTCCAGTCTGTATGAAAATACATCTTACATGTATTTTTTTAAATACTTAAAAAGAATCTTTTGACTTTACCAATTCTTGATGTAAAAGCCCGGCTGGCATTTTGACAGCAAATGATTAAAAGCCTTTCTCAGTATTTTACAAGCAAATATGAATTTTAACAAGATAAGTAAACTTACAGAAATGAAATATTCTATTGTTGTCTAATGCTAAACTAGCTGTCAAGTTTGAGACACTTGCAGTTAGTGTAAGGAATGATTAGAATGAAAGTAAGTTAAAAAGAAGTACAGTCTAGGTTTTACTTATGTGTTGCAGATATAAAATTCAGATTTATAGATTCTTGGGATGACACTGGCAATAAAGTGATGATTTTTGTTCTGGAGTTTTACATTCTGCTCCACAGATTAATATTTAACTTCTGCCTACATTTGTATCTCAGATATACCAGTTCTCAAAGTGCTTCCAAGCTAACGTATGGGAGGAATATTGTTAAAAACCGTTGTCTTATATAGTGGAGTAAATAACTGAGAATAATTGTTTTTTACAATCTTACAAAAGGAGACAGTGGAAGAAGAGTCAATGGTCTTGGAATGCCAGCGGAAAGAGAAGCTTCAGGAAGTAAAGCAGTTTTCTGAGGGGGATGTGGGAAAGGAGTGAGAAGGATAAGCCACTACTTAAAAATGCAGATGAAAGGATTGAAGCCAATGATTAAATGGAAGCATGTGGATGAGCTGTCAGAGGTACACTGTGGAGAAGTAAGAGACAGTGAGACCTCTTCACCTAAGCACAGGGAACAATGGCAGAACATGGTTGAAACAGCATTGATATTCTTCCCTCACAGTCCCTCCCTTTTTATCTCCTTTCTAATCACTGTGAAGAGTACTAGCATCCTGTCACTCAAGCCCATAATCCCAATGTTACTGATAACTAAGGTATCATTAACCTTCTAGCAATGTCTTCAACAAGTCTTGCAGTTTCTTGTTGCATAATATCTCTAACACACACATTTTCCACTCACTCATGTAGCCAGATATATTTTGATGGTGCTCATTGTCATAACATTCACAAAGTCAAACATTCTTTTCTTTGATCTTGCCAAAGGCTTTCTTGGCCTGTTTCTATCCATTGAAGCATTGCATTTACCTAGCTCATCATTTTGACCAGCTCCTGGAATTCTTCAATGGCTCCCTTATCTCTTTTCAATGAAAGTTTAAATATTTCTTTTAATCTCCAAAGCCCTGTACAATCTTCTCTTTCATTTAATTCTCAGATGTTGACCAAAGGTGCCAGTTTGCACTGTGTTAAGTTTTCAAGAAAATAGCTCACCCTACGTATGAATATAAACACCATTTTACCATTTCCTTGTATTCCTATACCTGTCAGTAACTCTCTATGATCCATCTGCATCTTGTAAGCATTATTTGATGGGTCCAGGATTTTTGTGCCACTTTTATATGTAGCGCATAGTACAGTGAAGTGCTCTTCTGTGACTGAAGTTCTTAATATATTACTAGAATAATAATATCCACACAGTAAAATATAGTAACTTATAGTACCACACCACAACACCATTTACCTCTACGGTGCAACACAAAGCAGGGAAACGAAAGCAGGAGGGCGAAAAGCCGAAGAGGGAGTTGTCAATGATCAGAGCGACTCTGGAGACAGAGATTAAAAGAAATCTGACGGAAGGAATTAAATTGTATTATGTGGGTATCATGTTTTAAAATGGATGAACAGAAGAATTTTCCTTTAGAGATGCCCTTCATACCAAACACCCTTCATCCATAAATGGTGCCATCTGCAAAATTTAGCTCTTTTCATCAGACCATAAGAACTGAGGTAACAGATTATATGGTAGAAATAAGAACTATTTGACAGATTGTTCTTGGGATGTGCTAGCTTTTCTGTAGTACTATTTTAGTATCACTTCTCTAATTTTGGTGCTGTCTTTTTTGGCTTATGAGTAGCATTATCTCTATGCCTGTGAAGGCAGCATGATGTGGACCAAAACATTACCTAGATTCATTAATATGAAAGTGCTAATTTACAACAGTTTAATCAAACCACAGCTTGCAAGCAGATATTCAGCACTTACAAATCTAGATCCGTTAATCCTGATTGCTCTCAATGCACGTTTATACCAGATGTTGTTTTGAATTGTGTTGTTTTTATATGTCTCATCTTAAAATGCCAGTCTTGAACAATACAAAAACATTAGATTTCCCAACCTGTCGTGTTAGTATCTAAGACAGAGCACCTCTCAATAAACTTTTAAATAAGATTTTCTGCACATTTGTATGTGCTCAACGTCCCAGACAAGTTCAGAAACTGGACAAAAACAAAAGCTGGGAGTAAAACATTGTTCCGTGTGCATGGGTATGAGGGAATCTGATCTATGAAGTTTGTTGTTGTTCTCTTTGTGAGCATGGAAAATCCATTTCTATATTGATGACCAAAAGTATCAAAATACTTTATACATTATAGTTCCAGTTTTCCTTGTGAGTTATTGGAATTCACATTTTGAAGACAGCAAAATGGAGAGATCTGGATGCTGAATGAGTGCATGGCTTAAATACATAGCAGTTGGAGTTCACTCTCATCTAGAGACATTGTGGGTGCCCCATCCCTGGAGGTGTTCAAGACCAGGTTAAATGAGGCTTTGAGCAACCTGAACTAGTGAAAGGTGTCCTTGCCCGTGGCAGGGTGATTGACATTGGATGATCTTGAAGGTCCTTTCCAACCCGAACTATTCTATGATTCTACTATATAAGCAACTAAAGTCTGAGCCAATCCCACAGACTGCATTCACAGACCTGTATCCAGACGAACTCTAAAACTTAAGTGAGTTCACAAATCTCAGGGAAACGTTTGCAAATTTTTCTCTAAGAACAGGTGGAATCTGATATCTTTCTGCTACAAATACCCTACCCTGAGGTTAGTTCTCTGACTGTAACTTGGGAGCCACTGATGCTATCCTATATATATATATATATATATGCTATACCCAAAGAGGCCAAGATGAAAAAAAAAGAAAGAGGTCAAATGTCTCAGTGCTCTTGTTGTTATTGGAATGTGTATATCAAGCTACTAGTATATATTACTTGCCATGACCTCATTCTGCTTCACAACTCTACACATCTTTTTAAAACCTCTGATTTTTTTTCTGTTTGGGAAATAGTAAAATCTTTGTGAAGAGCAATGTGAGGCACTGTCCTCAGACTAGGTTTAAATTCGTAGTTGGCCTAATTTTAGTCTATAAAATTCCTTTGAGAAACTAAAATTTAATATGAGAAGGTGTATATAATGTATCTATTTTAAAGAAATTCAGATATTACTTTGATATCCTGGAAGACAGGTTTTGAATTAAGCAGAATGTATGCAATAAAAATGTTACCAAAATTATTAGCATAAGTAACTGAAAAAATCTGATTATAGGAAGGCAAAGTAGTTTAACACATGACCACATCCATAAGTATGAAATATTATAATCCTATTGTCTATTCTTTCTGTGAAAAGTTAGCTCCTTCAGGAATGTCTTAATGAATAATAAAACTGACTTGATTTTCCCACTGCAGTCAACTTTGCTGTCAGGCTATTAATGATTCATAATGACTGTATGCTTAATAGTTTTATGCCAGATAAAAGCCATCCAACAGAAGCAAGTAGCCAGTGTCCTGCAACTGCTCTCTTGATATTTTCAGTAATATTGGTGAAAACAATCTCTAAAAATGCAGAAAAGCTAAATTACAATGGAAAAATGGTTTTAAATCACTCAATAACATCACTACTGAAGTAATATAAAATTCTTTATTACATTACCTCTGCTGTAGAAGAAAACACAGAGGACTATATTGCATGCTGTTTGTAAAATATGGCATATTTTCCTATTCATATCATTTTATATTCTTGGATATTTTATTTTCATAATGCAGTGATTTGGATAACACAACTATCCAATGCGTAAATGAGAATACAATGTGTACTCTGAGAATAGTTGAGCAGAATAACACTCAAATCAGTTCTGCACAAGATGATAAACACCCAGACTACTCTGAAGCTGTAGGAGTTTATCTACTGTATATGAAAATGTTTTTCTTTGCTTTGAGGAAAGCCTTTGCAAGAACAATGTCCTTTAACAAAGGTCTAAAAATGCATGTGAAAGCCAAACATAATAACATTGTTATTCTGCCACTTATTAACAGAACAACGGGTCTTACAACAATTAGATATGAATATTGCAAACTGAATTTAATATTAAGCTGTCTTTGAAATGCCACTTTGCAGCAGGTTTTCAAATGCTTAAAGCACAGCAGGAGGCTAACTCCATCTTCAAATATTAAATCAAAACCTTTTTTTAACCTGATAAATCTTTCTGAAAGCAAGTTCTCCTATTCAAGATAGAGTTATTAAACTATCAGGCAAGAAAACTAAACCTCCCAGCCTATTCTTGGCACATGATATGTACTCACTATGATTAAAAACAATAACAAAAAGGATTAATAACATTTTAGAACAGCATCTGAGAACATTCTTAACCAAACACGGAGTATAAACTGCTAATATATCCAGTGAACTGGAAACAGGACATACTCAAACGTGGTCCCACTCTCTCAGCTGGAAGTCTTGCATTAAATACAAACCAGTCAGAAATGTTGCATTCGCTGATCCCTACAGCCGGTTACATGCCATTGAAAAGATCAAGGATCTCTAGGAAATGGCAAATGCAAGGGCATCTCACTGAAGAGCGTCATAGAAGAATAACAGAGACACATTGTATGCTTGAATACCTGCTTCTGATAGCAACAAGGACTGTGTGTAGCCTTGATGTATTTGGTTCATACTAGTGACAGAAACCACTTATTAAAAGCTATATAAAACAATACATCTCACGGACTTCTGTCCAATCCACTTTTTAATATCCCAAGTGAAAAATCTTCCCTTGGAAGATGGCTTAATAGAGAAAATTGGCAGGAAATATACCTGGTTATTTTGCCTGCATTTATCTTTTTTTTTTTTTCAGCCTTAGTTCAGTTGTGCCAAGATTTGTATCAACCAATTCTTTTCCACCCCTGGCAGTTCCAGGATATTTTTAATGTGTTTTGTTCTTTGTTTAAACATTGCTACCAAAGTCTCCACATTTAACTTCCTAATTTCCACCCCCACTACCCAGCGTCAACAATTTCTTGTTTCCTAATTACTTTGGCTCTTTCAAAAGGGCAATTCTGATGAGATACCCCAGAAGGAATGCGGTACCATGAACGGGAGAAAAGGAATACTATCTTCATACTGAGGTTCTTCATTCCAAAATGGATGGCATTTTTTGGCTATCACATCACATTACAGTTGAATTTCACATTTAATGTGCTTCTTGGCCCCACATAAAATCCTTCCAGTTTCTGTCTTCTGTAGGGTATTGGTATTTCAGATTATGTTGCTTTTGTTAATTCGCAACAGCTCAGCATGTAACTGACTTTGCTGTTTTCTATCCTAATCTCTCTGGGATGCTTTTTATTACTTTTCTGTCCTTGTCATTAATCCTCTCAATGAATTTACTGTCTCTTCCAAATTATTAATGTAAAGGTTAGATAGAAGAATGAACCTAAACCCCACCAATATTCTGTAAGATATTTCTCCATATCAGAAAAAAATGTCATCAATTAGTTGTCACATATATAATTTTCATGCAGCTCGTAATTCACATGATAATGGTCCTGGCTGAAAATATTTTATATGCTGTTTTTTTGTACATGAAATCAAAATTTGCATAAATTTAATCTACTATTCCCTTTTCTTTCTTTTGGACTATTTCCATTGCACCACAATATTTCTCTGTGATTACTCTGTATATGTGACCTTAAGCACCCTACCACTGTTGTTTCCAAATTAGGGTGCAGGCAGGCACATGTCTTGGAGGAGGGTAGCAGGCTGCGGATTTGCCTCTCAGCTGGTAGCTGCTGCCTCCTTGCTGAGAATGGTGCCAACTGAGAGGTTTTTTTTTGTTCCAGAAAGTATTTTGTGCAGGGAGGCACAGTCTCGGTTGCAGAGCTATGCTTCTGGTGACGGCATATGAGCCAAGACTGCTGTGCGGTTGTGTGAGGGCTTCTCCATGTCTGCTCCAGGTTTAAGTTCACCTGTCTGATTTTAGAATGAAGCAGAAAAGTTACTCAGGCAGCCAACAGTGATCTCATCTCAGAGAAGTGGAAATAACAGCAGCATGTCTTATAACCCTGTTCACACTGAATAAATACCAATATACAATTCAGCTCTTTTTCACATGATGGCTATGTTTTGAATGCAGGGGCCCAAGAACACACAGGACCCTAGGAAATGTCATTATGCCCAGGATTTAGGACTGCCCTTGGTGCTCATATACACAAATATAGACTCATGAAGTACTTGTACCCTAAAAACGTTCAGAATTTGTAAAATTCAGCAAGATGCTACTGTCAGTACTAACAGAAATATCCGAACATATAAATATTTAATGCCATTTACTGTATTTCATGCTCATGAATAGGTACAGGAGGTTGTTAAGGCTTAGGTGTGCTTCCCTCACCTATCCCTCTACTTTCTCTATAATGACTTCCTTCTTGATATATTTTATAAACCCTTTCATAGACCCATAGAACAATTTGGGTTGGAAGGGACCTTAAAGATCACCTAATTCCAACCACCTTGCCATAGGAGAGGGACACTTTCAACTGAATCAGGTTACTCAAAACCTTATCCAATCTGACATTGAACACCTCCAGGGACTAGACATCCATGACTTTTCTGGGCAACCTGTTCCAGTGCTCACCACCCTCAAAGGAAAAAATTTCTTCCTAATATCAAATCTAAATCTCTCCTCTTTCAGCTTAAAATCATTAACCCTTGTCTTATCTCTGCACTCCCTGATAAAGAGCCCAGCCCCTTCTTTCCAGTAGGCCCCCTTTAAGTACTGAAATGCTGCTGTAAGTTCTCCATGGGGCATTCTCATCTCTAGGATAAAAAAAGCCTAATTCTCTCAGCCTTTTGTCATATGGGAGGTGCTCCAGCCCACTAATCTTTTTCGTGGCCTTCCTCTGGAATTGCTCTAACAGATCTATGTCCTTCAAATTGCTTTGAAATTCCCTGACTTGTATCAGGATATTGTGTGTATTTGTTTTCACCTCTCCCTTTCAAATATCATGAACTGTCTCTCAAGAGCTAAGCTAGCAGTTTTAAGTTCCTTATTTCCTCTTGTGTGGTGGTCTGCCGCTGAAGTTCATTGTCATTGTTTGTTTTATCTGTTGCAAATAACTTTATAAAAAAAATGCTGCTGTCAGCAGTCATTCCATCAGAAACTGTGGCATTGACACTGTGTTTTGACATACGATGTTACTGTCCAGTATCTTATCTTTTCACTTTTCCAGTTGAGGTGACACCATTTCAGAATTAATAAATGCACTTTATTTGTCTTGTCTGTTTCTTATAGGTGTTTAAAAACACTTAAGTTCATTGATACTTTACGAGTTCCAGTGTAATTCTATTTTCTTCCATATTGTTTTCTGTGAGAGTCTCACACCGGGTGCAAACATTGAACCTGATTTTAGGACTACCATTCCTACAATCATACCAGGCAAAATTAAACTGAGGAAAATAAAACCAAGAAAAAAGAAAACAAAATAAGCCAAAAAGTACTCTTAGAAACCTCAAATTCGAACCAGTTTCTTTTTTTTTTACCGTTTAATTAAATTAAAGCCTAAAGAAAGCAAGCAAAGAGTGGAATGGTAGAATGTTCTGAGTGAGAAGGGATGCACAAGAATCATTGAGTCCAAATCCTGTCCCGGCACAGGACAACCCCAACATTCACACCATGTGTCTGGGGCATAGTCCAAAGACTTCCTGAATGTTGCCAGGCTTGGCATTGTGATTGCTTGCCTGGGGAGCTGTTCCAGTGCTCCACCACTCTCTGGGTGAAGAAACTTTTCTTAATACCCATCCTAACCCCCCCCCTCCCATCTTCCTGTCATTCCCTCAAAACCTATCATTGGTTGCCAGAGAGAAGAGATACCTTCCCCCTTGTAAGGAGGTTGTAGGCTGTGATGAGGTCTCCCCTCAGTCTTCTCCAGACTCAGCAGACCAAGTGACTTCAGCTGCTCCTCACATGGCTTCCTCTCTAAACCCTTCCCCAATTTTGTGGCCTCCTCATGATGCTCTCCAGTACCTTTACATCCCTTTTATACTGTGGCTCCCAAAATTGCACACAAATTTGTTGTCTACTTTTTATAGTCTTCAGTGCCGACCTCCTCCTCTCTTATCTGCTTCTGATATGGGGAGGAAAGATTGAAAACATTAGTATAGGTCTATTTTCAATTCTCGTCTAAAACTCCTGAACTTATCCAGGTTATCATCCACAAAGCACAGTTGTGTGTGTCTGAGTTGTTCTGGAAAATTCTTGGCATTATTTAGGAAACTTCCCATTTTTATTGTAATGTTATTATCTGGGTATCTGGAGGTAGACGGTGCTACCCTTTCCTGCCTGAATCCAGAGAAAGTTTTTTAATTTCTGAAGGGCCAACAAAAGGATTAGGTGTCTGTGTTCTCTTTCAGTATTTTTTAATTGTTTTGAGAGCTTCTATTATCTCACAAGGTTGGCTTATTATGATTGCCTTTTCTGTGATAAAATACCTATTAGAGTTATCAAGTTTGAAATGTACTATATATGATCTCTTAATTTCCCTTTTTTTTGCATCTAACATCTCTTATTTCTTGACTGACTACCTGTAAATGCCTTCTGGTCATCATCATACTATTTCCTTGGTTTGGCTTCCTTTGTCTTTACCACATTCTTCAATCTTATTAGTCTCTGAACCACTCTCTCTCAAAAGAAACCAAACAACAGACATAGATGAGGATAGCAGTCATTTCTTTTAACTTTATCGCATCAAAAAGTTAGATATTTAGCCTAACTAACTGAACTGTCTTAACTTCCTTTTTTGTTAACCCAGAGAGAATAACACTTCAAACCTGTGATATAGTTCGTACAAGTTTCTAACCTAGGTGGAAGAAATTAGTTTTTGAGGATATTTGCTGTGGACATCTCCAGCTCTTTCCTTTATTCTTGAGAGAGAATGGATATTGACTTTAACTAGATGTCTTCCTTACAGAGAGCTGAATTTAGAAGAGGTGAGTTTTCTGCTTCCCATTTACGCCAAACGCTGACATTCAGCAAGACTTTCCCTAATAGCAAGACACAAATATGTTCTTTGAAGCATTTGAAATCTGCTGTCTTTAATTTGACAAAGGTTTTTAAAAAAATTAGATGGTTTTGGTGCTGTCTGCCAGATGAACATCAGCATTCATTAATTCACCTTTGGAGTTCTCATTCTTTTCCTTACTTCCAGTCTCCATTTCCTGTCTCTTAGAAGCAGAGCATCTGGCAACAAAGCAGAAATCTTACATTCTGAAAAAAATCACAAAATAACACACTGGGTGAATAAAAGTATGAAACAGAAACGTATGTAGTAAACATTTTGCTTTCTTTTCTTTGATACAAATCACAGTGTGCTTTTCACCATTTGTGGTTATGGTATGAAGTAGACTTGGGGGAAAAAAGATTTTAGGCGCCATGTGGGGTCACAGTTCCTAAGCAGTTTAGCGTATGGTAGCTGTTAGGTGGCAGCTGAAATGATCTGATATGAAAACTGGTGTGGAATTTACCTGAGTGGTTGATATGAGTTCCATCACCTTGGAACAGAGAAGTCTTAAAGCACTGATCTTCTAAATCCTGAACAACTGTTTTAAAGGTTTGATTATCATATATACACAGGTAACATTATAGCATTTTTTAATTGAAGATAGTAGGTCAGTTGTCTGTAAATGCTTGTCAATGTGTTTAACCATTTAGGAGCTAGAACCTATATGACTAGAATAGTCTAGCTATGCTTTTATAGCGAACAGAAAAAAGCATTCAAAACACAGTTCACTGCAGATGCCACACATACAATGTGAGATGAATTATCTTCCAGAGGTGCTCTCTCCACCAAATATGGAAAAACTTGATCTTTCAATGGTCAGAGAGAATAAACACTGTGGTATTAAAAAAAAACAAGAACTCAGATGTCTGAACAGGGAAGGTAGTTTTCTACCTAGTGTTTTTTTTCAAGTACACGTCCTTTTCAAGGCTGTGTAAAGGTTCTTTAAACTAGAAGAAAGACAAGATTTCATGTGTTTTTCCCATGTTGTCTGATGGCTGCACTGTGAATCTTCCTTCACAGTGGTCCCATTACAGGACTGTGTCAGCAATCTCTCCAGCAAGCCTCTAGGAGCAGACACTGAAGCTTTGGTCCCTGCAGAACTCAAGAGGAGTCAGTGGTCCAAAAAACCCAAACAAAAAGGCTAAACAAACAGGCACTAGATAGAGAGGTGCGCCTGTTACAAAGCTTGTGAATATTTCAACAGTACCACTATACCTAAGTGAATCTTCTATTTAGGTCCAGGTCAGCTGAGAGCAGCCATGAACCATGTGAAGGGAGGAATCCACAGTGACTGGGCATCGCACAATGACAACCATTGGAAAAGAAAGTCCTCATTTGTCACAGTCACAAGCCTTATTGAGATTAGAGACAGAACAGTACCAGTGATTGACATAAATTCTTTACTTCTCCTCTTTTAGAATGGGTATCTTCTGGATTGGCAGCAGTACCAAACACAGTGCTGCTGATAGAGAAATGCAGATTGCTTCAGAAAGGAGCGAGTGAGTAATACAGACATCTGTTTGGCTGGGTTTCGTGGAAGATCTATATAACTTGCTTGGAACACCCAGTCAAGCCTTGAGCAAACATTTCACTGATGCAGCCAAGTGACATCTAGAGATTCAGTACACTGGACTGAGAAATATCCTTACTTCAGCAGCATTTGTTTATAACTTAGGCATAATGTATGATGCAGTTTCTGAGCTGTGTGATTTATCCAAACATCTAAAAGAAAGACATAACTTTGCCAGAAGCTTATTCTGCGGTGTCAAAGCAGATTCAAGTTTTTGCATCAGTGTCTGAGAATCGTGGCTCTTTTGCTGAAGAGGCTGTCAGTGCTTTTCAGAACGTGTTCTTACCAAAAATAATATCTCTGCACTAGGGGAAATGTCTTAAAAGCAGTTATGGAGAATTTTCTGAAAGTCTTGAAAATAACGTACATTGCGAAATGCTGTTCACAAGGGCAATGAAAATTAACACTGCTCTGTATAGTGTTTCTTGCAGAAAATCACGCAATGTGATTACATACCTCTTGATATGAGGTGTCAGCTCCTGTGTTACAGCCAAATTCTAACCTGGATAATTACCTTCTGCTTATCTAAATTCGCCTCTCAATTTCAGCTGAATAAGATCTATTGTTTTACTTCACACCCTGAAATGCTGAGAAATGCAGCATTCTTGTACTTCTAACCATATATGGTGTCATTTTGGTCATTAATTTTATGAAAATTTCACTTTCAGAGAATATTAGGCAAATTATCATTGTATAGAAACTCAATGTAGAATTTTTTTTCTTACAGCAGAAATGGGAAAACTTGTAGCTGAAGGAAGTCACTATTAGGAAGAAAGCCTAAAAGGCTTTATGTAGTTCAAGAAAATAAGGATCATATATATATATATACCCACATATATAATTAATAATTAATAATGTATTTATAATATGCTTTATATATAAATATTAGATTAGATATTAGGAAGAAAATTTTTCCTATGAGAGTGGTGAAGCACTGGAACAGGTTGCCCAGAGAAGTTGTGGATGTGTTCAAGGCCAGATTTGATGAGACTTTGAGCAACCTGATCCAGTGGAATGTATCCTTGTCCACGCTGGGGGGTTGGAATTGGGTGATCTTGAAGGTCCCTTCCAACCCAACCCATTCTATAATTCTATGATTCTATCTATTCTGCATTCAGAACAGAACTGAACTTATTTTTTTAAAAAATATTCCTGTCTGAATCAGACTAAAAAGCAGGAAAGAAACTTCCATTATTTTCTGCTCTCTCAAAATTTGCAGTTTATGTTTGCATAATTTGCAAATCCTTTCAGAGCCTTCTGGTGCTATACAATTGACTAAGTCAGAGGTGACAGATCAAGCAGGTAAGACCTATGCTTTATCAGCAGTCATGTTAATGAAATCTTATAAACTACTGGTCCCAATCTGAAATTTCTGAACTCAGCAGATATTTATGTTCATTTATTGGAATGCCAAGGCTACTGATAGCTGTTTGTTACTCTCTACCCTTTTTCTTAAAAGAAAATATGTTTCACAGAAGCTTCATTTATGGTAGCAACTTGAAGTAAGTATGCATATGCACAAATCGTTCAGACAAATGAGGAAATTGATTTCTAAATGCAACTTGTTTACTGTAATTGAAAAAAGAGAGATAGAAAAATAAAATCTGTTAGAAAGCAACAAACAAACAAATTGTTTGTAGTCACATCATGTATCCTGGGTTAGGTCTTTTTCCTTCAGTTGCCTGGTCTTGTGACATCTGGCAACAAATTCCCATTTTCACATACTTTTGTGCTTCATCCCCCTGTCTTAAAAAACTACAGTTATTTAGTTTTTCTATTCCAGTTCAGAAATTCCAGAGGTTAGCAGATGAAAAAGATGTAAGGTAAAAAAGGCCATTAATCATGTAAATAGAAATCCTTATGGAAAAGGACAGACTTTATGCAGTGCAGAAGCAGCCTTTGTTTCAGCATTTTGGTGCTCTACTTCTGTTTTAGACACTGCTTTCACATGTGTTTGAACTATTGCACATTATATTCAACCCCAGCTCTTAACCATGTTAATACTATCAGCTATTGAACTGATTTAACATTAAGCACAACATTAATGTATAAGAACAGGTGGCATGTAGCACCAAGAACGTTCTAAAGGGTAGAGTTTTCAACTCAACAACTCAAGTAAATGAAAAAATAAAGAAAAAAGCATGAAACACCCTACTTATATTTTCCTTTAAGGAAAGTAGTCCAGATATAGGCACTAAAATTTTTGGAAATGAAATTCATGTTCTATCTGCTTAGTATAACACCTAATTTTGTAAACCACCTGACTCTACTGCATTTAACACAATATAGACAAACCTCAGAACTATAAGCTTAACTTCTAAAAGGACTCCTTCAAAGGTCAAAATACAGGAACTTTTATCCTCACATAAGTTGTGGACACCACTATTCTGAGATAGAATTTATGTTGTGTGAAGTTCTACTCAAATCAAATTAAGTCAGGTCTCCAAAGACAAATTTAAAATTTTACACATATTCCTTACTTAATTTTTTTTCGTAGTTCAGTTTGTTAGTAATTAAATTTTGACCAGAATATCCAATTTAAATGCAAAGGACCAGAGGGTAAGTAGATATCGAATATGCAGAAAGAGGCAAACAAAGGGAAAAATATATTTAGGTGCATTTTTAGATATTCATTTAGTAACAAATGAGCTAATCTATGAAAGATATTGCCCTTTAAATCTTCCATAAATTAATAGATCTGTAATAATGTTTTGTGATCCTGTGTCACAGCACAAGATCCCCTATCTCTTCCAGAAAAGTCAACAGTAAGTGGTAGGTTTAGTTTCCTGGATGCACATTCCTGAGACAACATGGTAATGAAGACATAGAAGGGAACTTCTTATCCATACGAAGCTTATTCTTTAGGGCTTATGCTGAAGAGATAAAGCTGAATGCCTTTCCAAAATATACACCTGCTGAGACTGTTCAGAATCTGAATCTGTATCTACTCAGATTTTCCAGTATAAAGCCCTTCTGTGCATTCTCTGCCACACACTTTAAATTTTTTCAATGGAGTAGTCTTCAAATTCTTTAACCATAACAAAAAATAACCCTACCTGCTAGTCCTCATGTTCTGAAATGGTCTTTGGTTAGGTTCCAGACCCTGACTTCTCCTTCACACACATGACTGTGTGTAAAGAGACAAAGTTAATGGTATTGCTACTAGGCCAAGTCAGGCGAGTAATTTTATCTACATCCAGTTCTCCAGCTGTAACATATTTCTTTATGTTACTGAGACTATTATAAGGATAAATGAATTTAAAATATGTGAGATGCTGAGAATGAAGAGCAATGAATTTCAAAGAAAAAACAATTAAATAAAGAAGCTGGGCATATTAACTACTCTTAACCAGTCTTTCTTATACTTTTCCACTACCACCCCAGGACAGAAAATAAAACTGGACAACAGGTAAAGAACAATATGTGCTGTATACCCTTTACTGAGACTTACAGCAAAGTTTTTAGGCTCCAGTAAGTACTCTCATTCCCATGGTCTCTAAAAGGTCATTGAGGTTTTGCACAATTCTTAACTGCAGTTTCTTAACCAAAGCAATCTACTTATGTATCTCAGAATGATGGGTGTGTTTTGATTTAGTAGTTATAGGTTTCAGCAGCATGTAAGTAAAACACTGTTTGTTGTTTATAGTTACTTTTCTGCTAAATGGAAATTATACTCTCCCCAAAAAGACTAAGTTACTGGCATCATTCCAATCAGGTACTGACTGACATATGCCAATTTACTTGTCATTGTATTCAGCATGCCAGTATTAATATTCTAACTGATTTGTAATAGCACCTCCTTAGGACTATAAACGTGTATTTACTACATGATAGGATGAAAAAATAAAAGAAAATCCACACTTATTCATTATCGTATATATAATTTACGTTGGGTAAACTGGAAAACGCTTTCAAGAATCAACTAACATGAAAAGCATATTTGATAAGCTTCAATCCTTTTTATAATTTATATTCTGTTTTTCCAGGTTGGGATTTATATGAGCTTATGTTATGATTTAAATATAAAAATTTTTTGTTAAACTAATCATACAAGCCTATACACAGTGAGACCCTCTAAAAAGACAAGAAGGCATTTAAATACACAACTGAATATGTGTAGAATTTTAGCTGTAAGCACAGAGAATTGAAAACTCATCCTATTTCTGGGTTTCTACAGTGGAAAGCAAATATTGCACGTGCACTTATTTATTAAGCTCTCTAATCTCTCAGCCACATGTGCAATGCATCAGATCTAGGAAGCAGTTAAAGTCCTAATTTTCAACTTCTTTCAATTTTAGTACAACAGAAATTTAGAAATATCTCTCATTTTTTTTTTTAATACGGAGAAATACACAACAGTTTTTACACCTGTGAAATCCCTAAAAGTGAAGGAAGAACAAAAGGACTCACAAAAACTGTCTACACTTGCTTAATTATTACTTGTGTAAGTGTTTCATAATTTGCAGAATCTGAAATACTGATATTGAATTCATACCTGGGAAGGGAATGAACACTTTCTTGTGTTTAACTGTCTTTGGGAGCATCAGCAACACCCTGAGAACTCTGGGCCTTACTTCAAGTGAGTGAAATACTTTGAATCAGCCATTGTCAAAACTACTTGATTGGCTGCTCAGTGTAGCCTCACACGCAGCAGTATGCAGCCAGCCAATCACCATGCAAAATATTAGCAAGGTCATAGTAGTGTAACTATAACTCAGAGATTACAAAAGACATTAAAATTCTGATGCCACATTCATAAGGAAAAGATTGTAATGAGAATAGAGAATGGCACAACATTAATTCATTGTGTGACAAAGTATATAATGAGAATGGGAAATAGTACAAACATAACTCATTCTTGTTACAGCTTTAAGATTGTAATGTCATGGTTCATATCACATACTTAGAAAGAAAGGTATGGCAAAAGAAGAGTGGCAATATTAAACACAGTTAATCAGAATGCTGTACACATTATTACATATGCAATATAATAAAAAATGAAACACTATTTAGAAATGGTTTGTTAAAATTGTTATAATATCTCCATACATTTTTTGATAATATTTTATTAATACTGTTAGTAAGAATGGTCATAATGTGTGTGTATACATTAAGAGAGCAGTCCTCAAAATCTTTTTACTGATGTAGATCTTTAGAAATTGATTACAATTAAAAATTTAAAAATTGAGGACAATATCTGTGTCTCCCATGGCACACATTATGAATCTGCGAAGACAGAGGCTGTCATGTTTAGTCATTTTGTCTGATACAGTGAAATGAAAAAAAGATCTAAACAAGTAATATATTTACCTCCTCAAATTATTGAATAATTTTATTTATTGCTCATATACCACTCGCTCAGTGATGTGCAATATCCTAACTAATGTAGTAGAGTTTATTGAAGCATTTAACTGATAAAACATTAAAATCTTTGACCACCCACCTGAGAGTCTGCCAAAGCCCAAAGCAACTCATTTCATTTATTGGGCTCTACACAAGATCACCAAATAAATACATTTTATTTTGGTTTTAAAATAAATAATTAAATTTGTGGTAATTTCTGTTAAATAAACTAGGAAATGTTCTCAAAGATAATCCAGGTATATTAAAATCAAATGTCAACAGGCAATTTCAATACAACAATGATACTACTAGATGTTATCCGCTTATTTGTTTTGTCACTTTTTTTCTGTCTCTGTGTATTATCTTTGAATGGGCACATCTAACACCAGCAGTCAGGACCTCAGAGCACCTTTCAGCTCTAAATGTTTGTAGGATGAACACTTACAAAGCTTCCATAATCTGTGCTGGGAATAGAGAAAATCCTGTCACCGCTGTAATTTTTGTAATGCACAGGCCATATTAGACACATGCAAAATTAAAAGAAAATGTCTTGATGAGCCTCATGAAAAGGTTTCTCAAACAAGAAGTAGTCCATAGGTTGTACTGTGCTTTTGGAGTCAACAGATAATCATTGACTTTTTGAAGGATCTTGTGAACAGATCCAAACAGATAGCCTGAACAGTTTAGCTCTGCAGAAATTCAGAACCTTTACCCAAGAATATGGTTCATAAAACCTATGACAAATGTCTAGTAATCTAAGATCTCATAAGCTTTCCAGCTCCACTCTTGTGCACAAGTATCAGAGAATCATAGAATCTTATGGTTGGAAAAGACCTTTGAGATCATCGAGTCCAACAGTACCAATCCTCTGCTAAACCATGTCCCTCAAAACCTCTTCTACCTGTTTTTTAAACACCTCCAGGGATGGTGACTCAACCACCTCCGTGGGCAGCCTGTTCCAGTGCCTGATCATCCTTTCAGTAAAGAAATTTTTCGTAATATCAAGTCTGAACATCCCCTGGAGAAACTTATGGCCATTTCCCCTTGTCCTATCACCTGTCACTTGAGAGAAGAGATCAACAGTCGCTCTGCCACAACCTCCTTTCAGGCAGCCATAGACAGCAATGAGGTCTTCTCCCCTAAGCCTCCTCTTCTCTAAGATAAAGAACCTCAGTTCCTTCAGCCACTCCTCATAGGACTTGTTCTCCAGACCCTTCACCAGCCTTGTCGCCCTTCTCTGGACATGCTCCAGCACCTCAATGTCCTTCTCATAGTGAGGGACCCAGAACTGAACGCAGTACTCGAGGTGTGGCCTCACCAGTGCTGAGTACAGGCGCCCAATCACCTCCCTGGTCCTGCTGGCCACACTGTTTCTGATACAGGCCAAGATGCCATCGGCCCTCTTGGCCACCTGGGAACACTACTGGCTCATATTCAGCCAGTTGTCAACCAACACCTCCAGGTCCTTTCTACCAGGCAGCTCTCCAGTCAGTCTTCCTCCAGCCTGTAACGCTGCATAGGGTTGTTTTGTCCCAAGTGCAGGACTCGGCATTTGGTCTTGTTGAACCTCATCCCATCGGTCTCAGCCCATCAATCCATCCTGTCCAAGTCCCTCTGCAGAGCCTCCCTTCCTTCAAGCAGATCAACACTGCCACCCAGCTTGGTGTCATCTGCAAACTTGCTAAGGGTGCACTCAATCCCTTCATCCAGGTCATTAATAAAGATATTGAACAGGACTGGACCCTGCACTGAATCCTGGAAACACCACTCGTGACTGGTTTCCAAGTGGATTTAACTCCATTTACCACCACTCTTTGGGCCCGGCCATCCAGGCCAGTTTTTCACCCAGCAGAGGGTGTGCCTGACCAGGCCAACGGCAGCCAGTTTCTCAAGTAGAATGCTGTAAGAAACGGTGTCAAAGGCTTTACAAAAGTCCAGGCACAACACATCCACAGCCTTCCCCTTGTTTATTAACCAGGTAACCTTGTCATAGAAGGAGATAAGGTTGGTCTGGCAGGACCTACCTTTCATAAACCCCTGTTGACTAGGTCTGATCACTTGGCTGTTCTACATGTGCTGTGTGATCGCACTCAATATGATCTGCTCCATGACCTTCCCCAGTACTGAGGTCAAGCTGACAGGCCTATAGTTCCCCGGATCCTCCCTCTGACACTTCTTGTAAATGGGAGTTACATTTGCCATTATATTGCCCTAGCTTCTGTTCTCTTTATTTCCATGGAAGATGTAACTCCTCATGCACTTGCAGATATTACTTTTCACCACATCTTGTCTATCAGCATTCGTTAAAAAAAGAGAGTTTATGACCTGTGGAAGAAGGGACATACAGCTCTGGCGGACTGTAAGGATGTTGTGAGATTATGTAGGAAGAAAAGAAGAAAGACCAGATACTGACTAGAACTTAATCTGACTACTGCTGTAAAAGACAATAAAAACTGTTTCCATAAATATATTAGCAGCAAAAGGAGTGCTAAGGACAGTCTGTATCCTTTATTCGATGTGAGAGGAAACATTGTGACAAAAGATGAGGAAAGGCTGAGGTACTTAATGCCTTCTTTGCCTAAGTCTTTAATAGTGAGGTCAGCTAGCTGTCCTCTAGGTACCCAGCTCCCTGAGCTGAAAGACAGAGACAGGGAGCAGAATGAGGCCCTGATGCTCCAAGGGGAAATGATTAGCAACCTGCTACATGGCTTAGATGTACAAAAATCTATGGCGCCTGACGGCATCCACACAAGTGTAGTGAGGGAGCTGGTGGATGTTTTTACCAAGCCACTTTCCATCACTCATCAGTAGTCCTGGTTAACTGAGGAGGCTGGTTGACTGGAGATCAGCAAATGTGATGCCTATCTACAGGAAGGGACAGAAGGAGGATCTGGGCAGTTACACGTCTGTCATCCTGACCTTAGTCCCAGGGAAGGTTATAGTGAAAATCATCTTGAGTGCCTTCATGTGCCATGTAGAAGATAATGAAGAGATCAGACGTAGTCAGCATGGTTTTAGGAAAGGCAGGTCCTGCTTGACTAAACTAATATCCTTTTGTGATCAACTGACCTACTTTGTGAATGAAGGAAAGGTGGATGTTGTCTACCTAGACTTTAGTAAAACCTTTGACAACATTTCACACAGCGTTCTCCTGGAGAAGCAGGCTGCTTATGGCTTGGACAAGTGTATGCCTCACTGGGTGAAAAACTGCCTGGATGGCCAGTCTTAAAGAGTTGTGATGAATGGAGTTAAATCTACTTGGTAGCTGGTCACAAGTGATGTTCACGGGGCTCAGTACTGGGGCCGGTTCTGTTTAATATTTTTATAAACTATTTGGTCAAGAGGATAGAGTGCACCCTCAGTAAGTTTGCAGATGTCACCAAGTAGGGCAGGCGTGTTGATCTGCTTGAAGGTGGGAGGGGCCTACAGACGGATCTGAACAGGCTAAATTGATGGGCCAAGGCCAGTTATAAGAGATTCAACAAGGCTAAGCTTCAGGTTCTACACAACAACCCCATGCAATGCTATAGGGGAAGAGTGACTGGAAATCTGCCTGGCAGAAAAGGACCTCCGTGCGTTGGTCAGCAGTAGCTGAGTATGAGCTAGCAGTGTGTGCAGGTGTCCAAGAAGGCCAATAGCATCCTGGCTTGTATCTGCAATAGAGTGGCCAGCAGGAGCAGAGAAGTGATCATGCCCCTGGACTCAGCGCTGGTGAGGCTGCACCTTGAATCCTGTGTTCAGTTCTGGACCCATGAGTACAACAAAGACACTGAGCTGCTGGAGTGTGTGCAGAGAAGGGCAACAAAGCTGGTGAAGGGTCTGGAGCACAAGTCTTATGAGGAGTGGCTGCAGGAACTGGGGCTGTTTAACCCAGAGAAAAGGAGATTAAGGGGAGAACTTATGTCTCTTTGGGTATTGGTCTCTTCTCCCAAGTTACAAGTGGCAGAATAAGGGGAAATGGCCTCAAGTTGCAACAGGCGAGGTTTAGGCTAGATATTAGGAAAGATTTCTTCACTGAAAGGGCTGTTAATCACTGGAACAGGCTGCTCAGGGAAGTGGTTGAATTCACCATCCCTGGGGATATTTAAAAGACGTGTAAGTGAGGTGCTTGGAAAAATGGTTTGGTGATGGAGTTGACAGTGGTAGGTTAAATGTTGGACTTGATAATCTTAAGGATCTTTTACAACCTTAATGATTCTATGATTCTGTGATTCTATGACTCTGTAATCCATACATCTTTGTTCTGCATTCACACGTGGTTTTGACCTTTTGACTATTCGACAGAAACTTCCAGTCCATTTATTTACACGTGAAAGCACAGTGTCAAGAGAAAGATAGGTGATCATTAGTTTTACCAAATAAAATAAACTTTGAGCAGGTAGCGAAAAGCAGATTTGTAACTTAAAGATGATATACATGTCAATGTCAAACAGGCAGCATTTTTTTAAGTGTCTTTAGGGTTGTTGAAGAACAGTTTCATCCCTTTTTCTTAATAGAGAAACTCCATTTCCTCACTGCTTCTGTACATGAAAATGGAACTTTCTAACAGAATAGCACAGAATCAAAGGATTTTCAGGGTTGAAAAGGATCTCTGGAACTTGTCATGTCCAAATCCCCAGCTCAAGCACAATCACCTACAGCCGATAGCCCAGGACCATATCTAGATGGCTTTTGAATATCTCCAAAGATGGAGACTCCGCAAGTTCTCTGGGTAACCTGTGCCAGTGCTCGGTTATCCTCACAGTACAAAAAGTGTTTTCCCGTGTTCAGATGGAACATCCTGTGTTTAAGTTTGCGCCCATTGTGTCCTGTCACTAGGCACCACAGAAAAGAGCCCAGCTCAATCCTCTTTGCACTCTTCTTTCAAGTATTTTTACATATTGATAAGGTCTACCCTGAGTCTTTTCTTCACCAGGACAAACAGTTCCAGCTGTCTCAGTTCTTTTGTCATATTCGCGGCCCTTCGCTTGTCTCTCTCCAGTAGCTCCATATCTCTAATACAGTGTGTCCTTACCAGTGCTGAGTAAAGATCACAATAGCCAAGTAAAGAAAATATAAAAAATAATTTGTTTTTGAATTAGAAAAATATATTCAAAAGCATTTGATTCAGAATTGGAAGAAAATCTACCAGATTCGATTTAAAGGGGTTACAAATTTGAATAGATCAACTTCGGAATATGACCTCTTACAATATTATTGGCAAACTTAGAGAGATCTAGTGTGATAAAAATAAATCGCATTTGTTTGTCTCTCATCTGAAATGAAAGTTATTATAGAAAAAAATTATAAAATTGTACCACATGGATTAGACTGACTATTGGAGAACTGTAATTCTATTTTCAGTAATTTGGTTGTAAAAGAAAATTGCTTTTATGTGGTTACTGTGTTTTATAATCTAGGTGGATTTATTTAATTCTATATTTGTACAAATAAATACATTCTGAAATGTGGCAAATATGTTTTTATAGTGTTAGTTGCATTTTATTATCCACATTACATCCGAGTGTATTGTCAAAAAGAGATAGATGTAAAGACCATAAGCAAAGGAAAAAATGTGATTGTGTGAGGGATGTTATGACAGTTCCATATGCATAATACATGCATCCCAGGAGAAAATTCTGCATCTGTTGCATATATTTATGTATTTTTACTTGTACTTTTGGAGATATTTAAGATTTATGGTGATAGATTCTTTCCCCTTAAAGACAATAAAAGGAAAACACGCACCAAGGGTACGATTTTAGTGAGTGAAGTGAGCTGGGTGTGAAAGTTGTGCACATGGTAGGCTCTGCGAAGGTTAAGAAATTTCTATTCTCAACACTCAGTAGCCTTTGTGCAGTGGTTTTCAAAATGCTAACAAAACAAACTTCTGAAAGATTTGATCTATGTGCAACTAACGTATGTTTCTGTTCATTATAATGACTGAAAGAAGGTAAGAAAATAATTGCTAGAAGATAAAGAATAACAAAGAAATGATGAAGGTATTTTGTGAGTGTAAAGGAAAATCCTGAACTCTCATGGAATGAAGAAAGTGATGACAAATGAAGACAACAACACAAGGGTAAAGAGAGAAAAGAAAAAATGGCAAAAGAGTCAGACAGTTTTATACAATGGTTTGAAGAAACAACACACTGTGTTTTACTGTAATGATATCTCCCTACTTCTGAATTGTCTATGAAGAGATAGATGAGCTGTCTACTAGCTTCCATTACACAGCAGGTATTTTTAGCCTCTGTTATACGGGAGATTTGAAAAACCACCTTCTTCAGAAAACTCTTAGATACTTTCAGAGGATAAAGGATAATATTCTGCTGTTTAATTTCAACTCCCTGAAACAGTGATTCTGTACAGCCTTTCTATGAGAATTAGAAGATTATCTACAGAAAGAAACAAGCAAAAAGGTGGGCCTTAAGGCACAAATCAGAAAGAAGCTGTAACTTTCAAGTGTACGCAATTCTTTACTGGTCTCTCTTTTTTTTTTTTAAGTTCTTGTGAAGACATCTTATATCAGTCACTGTCAGAGACAAGCTACTACACCAGATTAACTGCTCATCTTATCTGATACGTCAGCTATAATATATGAAGTAAAAAAAACAATAAAGAAAAAACCCACAAAAACCTAACAAATATTTAAAGATGGAAATACAGAGCAAACCCTGAAAGTAAAAATATAAATTTGATTAGTATTTTGAAGCGATTTTCATTTACCTGAAGTTTGGATGAAAAGGAAATTCTTTAAGGAACCGAAGATATTCCACAAAAATTAACAAAAAAATATTGTTACTAACTAGATGATAAAAGTATTTTTTCATATAGTATCAATTAAAAACCTCTAAAAATTCATATTTCCCTTTGCTGGAAGGAAGAAGTCAGTTACCAGATTGTACCCTGTTGACTTAATATAGTTCATAAAAGCTATCTATATTAAAATATAACATAATTCATCAATAATATTACGCTGCATCAAAAGATGATTATCAGTTGAAATTCCCAGCATGTATCTTCCCTTAAATTCTGAGCTAGTTCCAGAAATTATATGTTAAAATAGTTTATGTAACAAATAATATATAACATTACAAATATTTTTTTCTTATCAAGAAAAACAATTTAAATATTTTAGTGCTATACTTTGTCTTAAAACCTGTCAAAATATGCTAAGCTATAACCTGCCTCAGATAACCATAAACCTTAAAAGAATATGTTTGGAATGACAAAAATCAGAATACCAACATTAGGTAGCCAAAAGACGTTAAATACATTTGTGAATCATAGACAGATATATTATTTAGAACTGAGACAGCCATTTGCATGCACTTTTTGCAAGCTGGAAGTTCTAGGTATTGTCATAGAAGTAATCCAGTCCCATTTTATGTTTAATAAGGAGTATGTGTCAACATCTTTTTATAGAAACAGGTAAACTCACAAGTATTTGAGTTAAAAATGGGTGGGAGGAGAAGCACTTCTTTATATGTGTCTACTAATCGAATTTCTGTCCTCCAAGTAAGATCAGTTCTAAGATGCTCAGGCATGTTTTCACACAAACCCTAGAAAGTCAGATATTCTTACACAAAGTATTTTTTCAGCTTGCTTTCTTTGTCATTGCAATGAAAGTTTAGGTCAGCTTAAGGTAGCTGAATGGCTGGAAAAATAGAACCTTGTAACTTTAAAGCTTTTCCATGCAGATGGGTCTTTGTGCTTTGGAGGTATTACAAAAGAACAGTATTTTCTGAAGATTCAACATATTTCATTGTAGGTGGGGGAAAGATTAATTTTGTCAATTAAAGTAGCTCCATAAGTGAATTAAAGTTAATTTTGTTAATTCTGAAACTTTGATTTTTCCAGCATTTTTGCTAAACTGTTCATTCATCATCAGAAGATAAATTAATGGGTTGCAGTTGAAGACAGCTATTTAAGATGTTTAAACCATACACTTAATTGGCATGTTAAAAGTTAAAGAGTCAGAGCCAACTCTAGTACATAAAAACATATAAGCACATAAACTGCAACACTGTATTCTGCGGCTCAAGAGGCATCATGCGATCCACTTCATTAATCAAGGGTATGCCCCAAGTTTCAACACTTGATGATTTACAGTCATTCTCTGTACATGCTCAACTATAAGAAGAGAAAGGTCTATCTACAGTGTAAGAGTAAACCTGGACACAGATCTTAAATTTGAAACACTGATTTTATTAAGGCAGTTTCTTATTTTCCTGATCAAGAATGAAGCTGCTATTCCTGACATAGTTCAAGCCACATCTGAGAAAAATCATTCTAGTACTTAGAACAATTTTATCTATCTTGATAGATATGGCCAATGTTGTCAATTATGATGGCTCTTTATGAATGAACACACCTATTCATAGAAAATGGATTAACACCGCTCTTGATGAATAATCACTGCAATGTCCAGCAAACAGGAAAGAGAAATACATGATTGTGGATTCCTGAATTGAAATTACTAGAGCCTCAGTGGTCAAAGGTTGCTTGAAGGAAAAGCTGATCACCAGCAGAGTTCTAGCAAGAGAGCAGGAAAGAAGGGAGCTGTGTATATGCTTTATTTACCAGCCTGTACACTACCCTGGTGATACTCCATGTCTTCTTGCAGAAGATGTACTGTTTTTCTTGCATTTCACTGTTGAGAAAGTGAACTGACCCACCGTGATAGAGGAGTGTAAGGCTGATATCTTCCATTCCATCAGGTAGTGCCCTATTGACTGGATAACTCTGTTCAAACGGAAACACTAACTTCTTTAGTAAGGAAGCATCAGTCTAAACTGATAAGTAAGCACTCAAACACTAGTAAGACTATTTAAATACTTTAACTAATAACTGTTTCATACAGAAATAGTCTTTATAGCTTTAACCACTAGTCTTGATTTCCAGCTCTAGTCCAAAGAAACCTCTTTTCTTAGGAGCTTTCTTAGTAGCATCTTTGTGGGTCTAGTCTTAATTCAACTCATATTTTACTTACATTGTGTGGGAAGGCTAAATGTTGAATGACTGGTCCCAGGGATCTGAGGTGAGCTATTTCCATGCTAAATAGTGCACTGCTCAGATCCCTGTTTCTGTCTGAGCCTCAAGTAAAATGGATAGGTTTTCAGAAGTGAGCTGCCACAACTCTGTTCAACATTTGTAACCCATAGGGTCTGATGTTTTACATATGGTTGGCAAACACTGGGCGCAGTTTGTAGACTACAAAGACTACATTGACTAGTGTCACCGTAGTTAGGAAAATACAAAGCACTGCAATAATTTCTGAGCAACAACTGAATGAATAGTCAGTCTAATATAGTCAGTCAGGCTAATATAATCCCCAGAATCAGATGTCTTTAAAATCCATTACCATAGTATTCCCCTTAGAACAGTAGTTACTTTCATCAATTCACAGCTTTATGACCTTGCCAATTAGTATGAGTGATATCCTGACTTCCGCTCATAAAAACAATCTCTCTCTAATGCTTGTATAATTTGGAGATATAATACTCAAAGAACTAACTTTCTGAAAAGTGAGGACGATACTCTATACAAGTCGATATACCATTATGCAAAACCAGGATCACCAAGATGATGTATCTTCTTGAAGAAATACGTTGAATAGCACACCAAAAATATATGACACACTTAAAGTATAGGTAAGGGTCAGCATGTAGTAAAATTTTCGATGAATTATTTTCCCCAAACTCAATAAGAAAGTAATACTGAGACCTTCAGTTTCTCTAGATGTTGCTGTAATTTTTTTATCCATAGTCTGTAACAGAGGACCATATTTATCTTAAAGGTAGACGCGGTCACTTCAGCAAAAATTACATCTTTTTACTCCAGAACTGAATACGGCATAGCATCATAGGATCATAGAATTGTAGAATGATGTGGATTGGAAAGGACATCAAAGATTATATAGTTCCAAGTCCCTGCCACAGGCAGGGACACCTTCCACTGGATCAGGTTCCTGAAAGCCTTATCCAACCTGGCCTTCAACACCGCCAAGGATGGGGCATCCACAACTTCTCTGGAAAACATGTTCCTGTTCGTCACCACCTTCACAGTAAAAAGTTCTTTCCTGATAGCTAATCTAAATCTCCCCTCTTTCAGATTAAAACTGTTACCCCTCATCCTACCCTCACTCGCTGATAAAAATCTTCTCCCCAGCTTTCCCATAGGCCCCCTTTAAGTACTGGAAGGCTGCTATAAGGCCTCCCCAGAGACTTCTCTTCTCTAGGCTGAACAAACCCAACTGTCTCAGCCTGTCCTCATAGGAGAGGTGCTCCAGCCCTCTGATCATCTTCGTGGCCCTCCTCTGTACTCCCTCTAACACTGATTGAATGGAATCAACAAAGGTGTAATATTAGAGTTGTTTCAAATAAGGCCATAAATGTGATAGTCACAGATTTTTTATAATACATGTGATTTACATTGATATTATTTTTGTAGTAACCAACTTTATTGCGAGGGATCCCTTGGTGGAACAAATATTAAAGCTATTAGACTATCAACACTAACCAGTGTCATTGGTTCTTTCTGTTCATTTGACTTTAAAGTAAGTAAGGTATCTTGTGAAAAAGTTGAAAGACTCATGTCATTAGGCAGATTTAGTGGGTTTAGGTTTGCTAAATTTCAAAAAAATTAACACAATATTGGACTTTATTTGATATAACTTATAAATAAAGACAGGTACTACCTCCAGTAATTTTTATTTAGTTTTCATTTGTGTGGGTTTTTTAAAAGTTTCTATTCCATTAAAAATCAGTATATTTCATTAAGATGACAGATTTGTTGTTTTTTTTTTATTTGGTGTATACTACTAACATCATCATTATAACATTACTTGCAACAGAAACAGAAATATGATGAAGAGGAAACAAGCATCAGCTTCCTTAAAATATAATCTGTGTGCCATTGCGCTATGGGAAGTCATTTTAAGGAAAATGGAAAAAAAATTGGATTTTTTTTCGACTTGGTTATTTTACACTTGTCACTTACAGGTATAGACATATACATGAATATATATGTATGTATGATAACTTCAGCAAAAGCAGAGAGGTGTTATATGCCCCTAGACAGTATTTGGAAAATCTTTGTCCTATCACCTTTAATAGGAGTTTTAGCACCCATTCTCACCTGTCATTCTTTAATGGAATTTCTGCCTCCTAGTCAACCTCCCAGCTGATGACAGGATTCAGGGATACAGCATTCCTAGCCTGAGTACCTCACTTAAACGCCTGATGTTCAGGGAGGTGGTGAACACATTTAGCTGTTTGTATGATTTCATACAATACCAGGTAGTTGCATTAATCCTATCATGAAACAAAATATCTACTTTGACAGGTATTACAGTCTAGATAGGTAACCATTACACTCCATATAGGTATTACACCCTTGGTTAGAAGGTCAGCCACTATGACTGCAAAAGTAACAAATTTTAATGACCGCTTACGCCAGACCCAGAATCAGACTAAGAAGTCCCTGCATCCTATGTGTAGGGATCCAGATTTCTTCAAAATCCATCCTTCACATAAAGTCAGATTTGAGACAAATTAATCCTGGACAATGTAACCCCAAATCCTCTGATATTCAATTACTACGTCTTACATGTTCTGTAAACCAGTATTCCCATCTGTGCCATGACTAGAGAATAAATATTTTTGGAAAGACAGCTTGGATATACTTAAAATAATGACATGATTTCAAGTTCACCCCTTAGCTACCTGTGGGTTGTAATTTTAGATGATGGGAGTCTACATCAGTTAAAACTCACAGCTAAGGAACTGTTTTGATCTGGTTGGATAATTATTATTTTAATTTTTTTTAGAAAGATATGTGAAAAAGAGTTGATTAAAAAAAAACACAAAATCACCGTACATTAAAGTGAATGAAAATGTGGAAGATAGTTTAAATAATTTGACATGCCTTTAACAACTTTCCCAGTCAATTCTACTACTTTTTCATTTTATATTGTGATTTATTATTCTATATCGTCTTATCTACAGTACTACCTTGATTGCAGAAGTACTCATTCTCAGTTCTGTGGAATTATTTACATTGCAAAATTAAAGAATTAAGAGATTAGAAATAAGTCTTCAGCACATACCAGCTTTCATAACTCTATATGGAGTAGAATTACCTGAGCTTATATATCATAAATAGGCTACCGAAGGATGAGTGTGTCCAAAAGTATCTGTAGGTACTACAGATCAAAACATAGGAGAGAAAACCTATTCCAAAAATGAGACTATGTAAATATGAGCAGCATCATAACAAAAACCATGTAATAAATACCCTGGGGAAGAAAAGAGATATAGAACTATCAGCAAATGAACTCATGTACACTTAATTTTCTATCTATACCTTTCTGTATTTAGTTCCATCCTCTCTCTTTTTCAGGTAATAGCACACTCAAAGGGGATGTAAAAATATATTCATAATTTTCCAGAGCAGAGAGAGGCTTCTGATTCTTAACTTCTGAAACAGAAATAGCAGAAAACAGAATATAAAATCTCCAGCAAGATTTTTTTGTTTATTTTGTGTGTTTTATTTGAAAAATGGAAAACTCAACAACTGAGGTTATTGAGGGCTGAATAGTTCCCACAGTCGATCATGCCACTTTGCAGTTTCTCACACAACTGCATATTATTTACATGCATGCAGAAACAAATTGTCCTATTCTTTCAGTTTAGAATATATATTTCATGTTCACTGATGGCAGAGAACTCCGTGCTTGCACAGAAAGCATGGGAATTTGTAGACTGATTTTTCTCCCTTCTCAGTGAGATTTTGCACACAGGAATGGATGTAGTGTTTAGAGGGCTTACGCAGGCACATCCATCCAGATATACAAATTGACCTCTTCAAAAGTTAACACTTTGGTCCTATTTATTTTTTCTTATGTTCACACTATATTCCTGCTTGCCCCTGCCCTGCCAATTAATTCCATTTTCAGACCTATCTGATCTGGTCCATGTGGGAATCACCAGAAACATCACAACAGCTTCCCATCCTCTTGGGAATGTGATTGCTTCTTATTCTTATGCTAGTTCACTTTGTCCTCCAAGTAAGAATTCAAATGTCAATCATTTTTTTTCAATTTCATGGGGTAGAATCACAAAAATGGCAACCAATCCAAATGCAAATTACTTGATGAATCTTCTTTGAAGAGTTGCCAATAATGCTAATCATCAAATGGTTGAATTCAGCTCTGTAGAAATGCATTTGTGAAGAACAGCAATCCCTGTGACTTTGACAAAGGAACTGCTGACTTGCCTCACTGTTTGTCTTTTGATGTGAAAGAGCAAATCGATTTATAGAGCTTTTGCTTGCAGATGTAGGATATGATTAGTATGCAGAAAGACCTTTCTACAGTGTCATTTGTTTATTTAGCTGTCTCTGCACTCAGCTCTGATTGTGTATACTTAATTAATGTATACAAAGCTAAGAGAAATAAAATCCTGGAACCATGATCATAGAATACTGTACTACATGTCATTCGTCACCATGAAAATGCTATTTATATTTTATTGTTTACAAGGAAGGAAAATGCATACATTTAAAAAACTGTTTCAAAAAGTCCTTATGTTTGCCAAAAGCAGTCACTTAGAGTTACACCAAAAAAAGTGTCAATGAAAGCTGTTCGATTTAAGTAGGAGGTACTTTTTTTTTCCAGTGTTTAAATTTTTATTCCAAACAGTTGTTTGAGTCTTTATAAAAAATACCTCTGATGCCTTCCTGAGGTCAAAGTACTCTGTAAAACATCCTAAGAGACCTGAATCATTCTGTTCTTCAAGGCTTTCTGATTTTGTTGCTTGGAATTTTTAGCTGAGAAAGAGTTTAAAGAGGAAAGCAGAGACACTAGAGACCTTCATGTCAATAATGAATGATCAATAGAAGTCACACACTAGAAAATTGACATTCAGTCAGCAATTCTGTGTTATTCATGCACATTTTACATTGTCTATTTTCGTTTGTTGTGGGGAAAGTAGACACAGAAAGGCAGAAAAACATAGAAATCACCAGATTATCAAATAATGGAATCCAGAGTGACATCTAGTGACATGCTTTATTAGAAGTATGTACATTTAATTACTAAAGTATACCAATTTTATTAGTGATATTAATCACAAATTTGCAGAAAAGTTACTTAAAAAATCGTTTCTTACAAGATTACAAAATGCATTCCATAAACACATGAGACAATTCACAATCCAACTTACTAAAATGTTTGTTTGTGCTGTTACAAACAGCAGTTCAAGCAGAAACAAATTTTCTACTGAAACAATTTACAAGTTTAATAACATTGATGCTATTAGTTTTTCAGTACAGATTCACCCTATAAATAACTTCCTAAACTCATCTGCAATACCTTAAGCTTCTGTATTCTTCAGCCATGAGTACTTACTCAAAATCATGAGATAACTAATGTATTCATGTCCTTGTACTTTATTTTTCAAAGTGGCAGGGCATGTCTGTTTTTATGACCAAATGTGTTTGACCTTCTGTTCTAAACTTTTCCATTGGGTTAACTGCAGGATTCTGGACACTGAAAGTGCTGTAACAAAGGAAACCATCTTACAAAGTTGAAATCCAAAATTTCCAGTCTCCATTGAATACTGACAAAGACAATAATGCCCTTAATTTCCATAGTACAAATAATCAAGAGCAGTTAATGTTAACAAAAGAAGAATGAGATTGATGTGAAAAGAATGTGGAATAATAAAATACTATAAATAATTATATAGAATTATCCAAATATACCTTTTAAGCAACATAAAGATACCCTGAAAAGGGACTACGTTATGATTAAATTATGTTATATACGCTGTGCTCCAGCAAATAGGAAAGTTCAGAAGACAGTGCATGTGACTAAAATAATTTGTGGGTTGTAAGGCAAATGGATGAATGTAGAAATTACTTTAATCAAATTTGCTAATTTAAATCATATATTTGTTCATTTTTCAGCTTCAATGTGTAAGAAATGTTTATTGTTTTAATCTTTTCACTAGAATCATTGCAGCACAGTGAGGAAGCAAGAGAAAAGTTGTCACGTATTAGACTGATAAAACTCCCATATTAGTAATTTAAATCAATAAATTAATTAACAGGAGAGGAAAAAAAGAGCACTTCCTCTGTTTTTCCCAAAAACCTCAGAAAAAAGTCGTCTCTCTTCAGAGTCAAGAAGGTAAGAACACAATTCTATCAAGAAACAAGGCAAAAACCAATACTCTTTTAAGAAAGAAATGTATTACTTTACAAAAATGTTTAGAAAACATGCTTTTTTTGGTCAGAATATTTCCTATGGGTTTAGCAAAAGCATTGTGATTTTATTTATATAAATTAAAAAATGTCAGCTCTTTTCTTAGTGCACAGCAACTTAGTTGTGACCTTCCTAACACATGAAGTCTTTCACTTCCAGACTAAGGTGGGAAGCCTGTAAGATATACAGAAACACAGGAACAGGAGTTACTACTTTCCATTTGAACCCCCTGAATTGTTGTTACAATTAGGTGTTACAATTAATTTACACTTTTTCCTTTTCCTTCATCTTTGTTTTTTTCCCTCGTCTCCCCTGCTTAGAACTCTCTTCCATCCTCTTGGCTCTTTTTCAATTTCTATCCTCTCCACTGCGTTTCATTACTCGGGCAATTCTGTCAGTTTTGTCCCACCTGGCTGGTCTCTTCCTCTTGCTCTGATCAGTGCTCATATAAAACAGGGTATTTCCAACAGAAAACAGAATTGACAAGTGTAACAAGAAACCTGAGCTTTAGGATGCCTGTAATAGCAGTCAGAGTGATAACTGGATTGTCCCATGAAATCCAACACCCTCACAGTGTGCTCCTTTAATTAGAGTTAATTCAAATATGTCATGCCTTGCACTTTCTCTGAAGCTGCTGGTGCATTATTTTCCTAAGATGACCTAATTAAATAGATTTTGGCATAGCCTTGCAAAATCTGCACTTATTTCACTCACTCAGGAAAGACCTTTATAATTCTTTCATAACTGCAGGAGAAAAACTATTTCTCAATGCTTCTTCAACGTGTAATGAACATTAAACAGGAAATAACAGCTCAATGTGCCTTTTTTTATCTTTTAAATGTTGAAAAGGTGTAGACCAAGACAAGAGTTTATTAATAGGATTTGGGTGCCCAATGGCCCTAGGCTTCTTTGAAAAACTCAAGCCAGAAAAGGGACGTTCTCTGTATGTTTGCACAACAAGTTGCTAGAATGACTTCTTATATTTTAATCATAGTCTCCAGATTAATGACTGGTGTAAGAATCTCTAAATTGTCCTGGACTGGTTTCCTAGTTCTCATTTTGGTATCATTACTATTAACATTGTCTTAATTTTCCTTATTCTCATTAACTTTGATAATCTTTCTCTGATCTCAAGAGTTTTGATGTCTGGATTCATTCTTCACCCACAATGTTGTAAAACTTCCAGGAAAAGTTTCACTAACTAATTGTGTGAAAGACAGGGGAACCACAACCTCTTTCTCTAACAACAATTTTAACCAAAGTAGTTGCTTCTGTGTTCTGTGAGATGTGACTTTTTTTCAAGAATATATGTGAGTGCATATGCACTCTAATTTTGTTCAGAGGATCCCTACAAAAATTGATCTCCTACATGATTGATGTGTAAAAATGTCATGTCTGAGACTGCTGAAAATCAGTGGGAAATGAAAAAAATGTGGAGAAAAAAATAACTGCAAAGTAACCCCAAAACTCACTAATTTGCAATAGCAGAAGACAAAGTATTGTGTTATTGAAAGAAACTTGTCCTACTTTACCTCTTTGATATCCTTCCTCTGATTCTTCCTCACTCATTTTAACAAAGGGACAGGATAGGTTTTAACTAAACTAGTGCCTTCCCTGGTGGTTAGAACACGCCATTGAAGAATGAATGATATAGACTGATGAAACACTCAATCTGAGAAACAAACACTGTCCCTCAGTTTCTGGGAGGAATGACTGTTTTTAGCCTATCTTAAAAAAAATAAAGAAAAAACAGAAATATGTGAAAAAAGGGCGAAGGGAGACAACGGGGAAAAGCAAGTAAAAAGGGTTAGGAAGGGAAATGAGGGGTAAAAGACAAAAGAAAAAAAAGAGAGGAAAAGAAAAAGAGAAAAGGGAAAACAAGGGAAAAAAGTGAAGGAAAGGAGAAATAAAATATTAAAAAATACAGGAAAAAGGGAGAAAAACTAAGATGGGAACTGTGCTGTCACAATCATAATATTCGGATGCAGAAGTGGATGGAGGTATGTTGCAAAATGGCACCTGTTCCAAAGAATGATGAGAATTTCAGCATACTCATGGTTTTCTATAAGAGATCTTTGCTAAGTGTTTTCCAGAACTCATAAGATGCCCAAACAAACTGTTCATTGGCATCTAACACTTTCAAAAAGTTAGAGCTTTGGTGCACTGATTCAGTCAGATGGGGCTAGGTACCTGTAGCTGAAGTACAGCAGTGCCCCTGCTCTAGCCTCTACTTTACCATCCTTTAAAACAGCCTTTATCTTTCCACATTCAAGCAACCTAGTCCTTCAGAAGCAGCAAGTCTCCCTAAGCTATAAACAAAAATGAGCTGTGAATACAGAGTAATCTACAGAATATGCCCAGGTATTTATATATGTCAATACAAGTTAAGGAACCCATTTTGAAATGTTGTCCAAGCTATCAAACACTGGGTGCAGATAGATGATATAACTCTGCATGTATCTGCCTTTAGCACACACAGAGGAAAACAATTAAAAAACCCCAAACATACAAACACAAACTTTAGGGGAGCAATATAGGTGCTTAAACACAGATTTCCAATGCCAAATTTGTCCAAATAAGAGAGGGGACATGGTGATGGACACTTGACTATTCCAGTGAAAAAGATACTATCATGTAAGTCACAAAGCACTTATGCGGCTGCTCTTCCAGACCTACAAAGGCAGAAACTGATCCATAACCAGAGACCTGCAGTACATCTTCCTCCCACTACTTTGCTTATTGATCTGATAATTTGGAAAATCAGAAATATTCTGTCTAAACTTGTTATTAATACCTTATACTAGACTTCAGCTTCAACTAAAATACCATGATTTAACATACTGAAAATAAATGTAATTGATAAAAAACCTTGTAAATAAATCTATCTTGTAAGCAACACCAAAATAAAGGTAATGTCGCACTTAATGTCAATAAATTCCTTGCTGCAAAAGCAGTGTATTTGACTATAAGGCTGGACTCACCTCCATGCTGCTTCTAGTACTCTATGAGCACACTCAGTGCTGTGCTTTGGAAGCTACCTTTGGGAGCAGTAATAATAGCTATACTGCGGGAACCAAATGCGGCAGCATTTACAGCTCCTGGAGGAGATGCTTTTGTGCTCTCTCTGATACAAAGAACATCTTTGGGAAATCCTCAGGTGGTACTTTACACAACGAAAGGAAGATTTCTGGGTTTTGAAGAGGAAAGGAAAGGAATTAGAAAGAAACTTGATTAGATTGGAAGGAAAATTACACTGCTTGTAATTTCACTTCTCATGTACCTCTGCAGTCTGCATGCAAGAGTTTTGGCGGTTCATTTTCTCTCAGAGGCACTTGTATCTTGGCACCTGCTTTCCTTCCAACATGGGTTTGGCTCAACCTTCTCAATCTTGACTAAAAAGGGATTGATATCTTCTCTGCATATCAATGTACAGTTTTTAAAACGCAAGACCAAGGAAGAGTACAGCCATTATGGTTAACATTAGAATAAAATACCAGAAAGTTTTTCAAGAAAGGAAAAATTTAAGATTTTCACAACAGGCAGCACACTTCTCCTAACTGAATAAATACCTCTTTGGAATTATCTGACTTGTGACATCTATATGGATAGACTGAATGAAAAAAAGGAGTTCTTTACCGTCTTGCGTGTCAGTGAGAATAAAATTTGTTTTTCTCACTAATGGTCCACTTCTATATGATTGTTTCATTGGGTAAATGACAAAATAAAATGACATAGTACTGCATTTAGGAGCAAGACAAGCAATGTTATTTCTAAAGCCAGAACTTTTTTATGTGAAAAGAATGACAAAATAGATGACTCTTAGGGGATAGTTTCAAAGGAACAGAACAATTAGTAAAGAATTCTCTTTTTCTTTTAAAGAAACTAAATACAAAAAAATTTAAGAGAGAGATAACACTTCAAAAAATGAGTTCAAAATGCATTTTTAAATAAATAAAAATTAAAGTTTCTTCTGTCCCATAAAAGTCATTGCAGGCCTGGGATTTAAAGAGGAGAGGCTTTTAAGAGGAGGTCTGATTAACAAATATCTGGAAGGACCTCAAATACTCCCACGGACTCCACAAGATATTCTAGGCCCCAGATGAGAGACAAGTATGATGGCTTTAGAAATAACATTGTGTAGTGTAAAGGTGCCCTTACTCCTTAGCTTATATTGTCATTCTTTTCTTGTTTTAAATGTATATAATCAGATTTTAAGATATTCCTCAGATGAAGCGTAGAATAATTTTAATGATCCTTCTTAACAGTGTCCTGAGAAACAGAACAACAGATCCAAATAAAATATCCCTTCTTAAAGTATAAGTCAAAGGCTATCCACATGGAAGACTGAAAAATAATCAGATTTTCCATTCCATCCTTTCAACAACACTTTCAAATATGCTTTGTTGTTTTCTTTTAATTCATGAAAATTAATCTTATAGATGTAGATGCCAGATTTGCATTAATTAAAACTCCACTGTAGAAGCCAGGCTTAATTGCAATCAAATTTGCTTAATTATGCATGGCGAGAGATTCCCAAATGAGAAAGGTTTTAGTGAGGATTTTTGGTTTTTATACTGACAAAATAAATTGAAATTGTCATTTTTTGTGTTTTATGTAACACTTGTAAATAATTTGTGGAGCACCTTAAGTCTTCTATGTAAAGCAATGTTATTGCTTAAGTAATTATAACAATCTGCATTTTTCATTGTTAATTGTGGGTGTCAGCCTCATTAATTTTAATTTACAGCCTGTAATGAAATTAAGAAAATTTTGTGCTGATCTGCTAAAACTTGTTTTATAGAAAGTTACTTAATAAAACTGAAGTTCAGAAAAGTAAGGAATTTATTCTTGTATTGTCAAGACAAGTAACAAATGTTCATTTTTTCTCACAAGTTTTGCTTCTAATTTTAAATCAGTATCTGGTGGAGCAAATTATGTCAGAAAGTTTGAGAAAGTTCAATCTGCAAATCTTTCACTTCAAAGAGTAATTACATAGAATGTAGACATAATATGTATTTTATTGCCAACAGATAATATGTCACTGCACTCAAAAAATTTGTTTTAACTCTATTCTATTGCTCATACACTTTTATTCTGGCTCTATGTTGCTTGATTGGACTTAACTCACTGCACTGAACATTTCAAAAGGCAAATAATAACTTTGGAAATCAAAAAATAACACATCATGAACTGTATCTGAACCATGTAAACACAATTGTGCAAATGGAAGTAAACAGCTGAATATATTTCCATAAAGCCACAAGAGAAAAAAAAAAAACAAACCAGACCAAAACAAAACAAAAGGCGAGTTTTATGAGTTGAAAGTGTAATGTCTTAAAAACTGCTGCTGTCAGATCTGGAGAAGGATGCATTGCAACTCTGACCTTTCCAACGCATATGGACGTGAGCAAGACTGCTGCTGCAGCCCACTTTGGCAAGACCCTTACGTAAAAACTCTGCTCTAAGTATGAGGCATCTCACGGAAGCCAACAGAACTGAAAATCCTGTTCAAGACCACACTTTTTTGAATAGACTAAAACTGATACTTTTAGATTTCTTTATTACTGCACTTGGTGTTTGCAACTGTCCTTAGCTCAGGTAGATCTTCACCCCTGTGTTTAGCAAAGAGCTTTAGTTTTAAACCTAAGATGATGATGAAAGGTTTAAACTGTCCAAAAGAAGATAAGAAACTTTGTTATTATTCGTGGAAGGCCGTCAAAGTTGGTCAAATCTTGTTGCTACTGGTTCCACATTCAAGGTATATAAAAAAGAATTCCAGGTCTGAAAATAGCATTAGTTTCCTGTCATCAGAGACTACTTTGCAAAGCAAGTTCTACTTTCCTAGTTAAACAAATGCTTTTCTGTCTCATTAGGATAGTATTAAAGAGAATAAAACATTCTCACCATTCATTTTAAGGTGTAAAAAAAGCTATTATTTTTTGTGACAAATATCACAGTTTGACTAATGAATAAAAGATTATAATATAGTAATAATTTTTTTCTCTGAATAATCTAATATATTTTCCATCTCAATTAACTAGTTTTGAATATTGGAATTATTATAACTTTTTAAAGTTAATATTTTGAAGATGTGAAAATATATTAGAAATGTCATGAAATGGTCACACAAAATAAAATATATTTACATAATACAAAAATAAGAGAAAAAGTCTGTAGAAAACTCAGACAGAAAGAAAATTTCAGTGCAATGAACGTTTCCATTCAACATTGTCTGGAGGCTTCCAGTAAAATGATTTAACAAAATCCCAAAAGCAATTCTATAATTCAAAATTCTATACAACTCTGTGCTTTATTTCTGTATTATTTTACCTTTTTTATTATATGTGAAAGATAAATTCTAAACACATTACAGGTTTTTTTTAAAATATGAATACAATAGAAAAAAATGTTTTATTCTTTGTTGTCCAGCACCTAGAATTCTGTGGTCTTTTCACTTTTTTCCAAAATCTACTCACCTATTTCTCACAATAAAAAAAGTCTCTCATGGGACCAATTCTGTTTTCTTTGTTCATTGCCATTGGTTTTTTTCTGTACAGTTTTGAAACTTTTGTAAACTATAACCTTATTAAAATTAAGCATAACATAACCCAAAAACTCTGCTCATTTTGCCTATAGACCTTTTAGTTAGAGTTTATTTTTAATATGCTCAGTCTTTTACTTTTCAAACCTCAGCCGTTCAAACTCTGTCCTTCCCTTTCTCTGTTCTGCTGAGTTTGCATCATTGTCCCAGCCATGCAAGAAAACAGAAAGATATGGTTTAATTAGGCTGTAACTTTATTAATTTATCTGGGGAATATCTAGCAGCAATTTTTACAATACAGGTCATAAATTTTTCATTAATTATTTTCACTTGTAGGAGGGCTGCCATTAGCTTTCATTACCTCTGGTAGCAGGTCCTCAGCCCTCGATGGGTGATCCACCGCCATCTTTAAACTGATGATTAGGAAGGACAGGTTCTTTTCTTGTCACACTAGACATGGAGAGTCCTGCTTCTAGTACCCACCTCCTTCTGAGGAGGTGAGGAGGCTTTTCATTTTGCCCTTTTCTAACAGAGATTTACCAAGGAGGTATATCCTTTATGTTAGCTCAAGATTCTGAGATGGATTTTATGTTTTTAGAGAGTTAGATAATAAGAGGACTCGGCCAGATAGTCTAAATTATATCCCTTCCACAGATTAACAAGGTCAGTTAGTTGACCTGAGCTCAACTGATCTGCCAAGCTACCCACAGAGCTTTCTTCCACCAGGATGATTGACTCCCAAAACCTGTGAAGAAAGGCAATGTTCACAAGAATTAGAACTCTTTTTCCCAGGTAGCTTACTAAAACAAAGAAAGATCCAACTTTTGCACTGTAGATCTCATCTCTGCTTTGCTCTTCTTAATATTCCCAGAGCTCCTTCCTTTTTTTAATTTTTACTGGAAACTATTCAGTGAGGATTTGTCTGTCTTATGTTTTAATTGGTGTTGAGACATTTATTGTTATGATCCTGCACACACTTGCAGAACACTTTGGATGAAAAAGTATTACATGATAACGTAAAACTGAAGGCAAAAAATGTGAATGAACAAAAATGACAATGGACAAGTTGTGGGGAGAAGATGTTATTTTTCTAGTATACAGAGACAATTCTCAAATGTGTAATATCTGTAATAAATATATAAAAGTATATAAAGCCAATAATATTATAATGTATATAATATTATGTATAATATTATATAAAATATATAAAATATAAACTTTTTTTTATATACCTGCCTTTAAGAGTTTGAAAACTATACATGTGGAAGCTAGCAGGAGAGCAGAAGAAATAACAAACCCATGACTGGGAGGACATGAGAAGTACCCCTGAACTTGTGTTCTGCTCTCTGCTGCAACTTTTCCTATGTATAACTTAATGCTCTAACTGAACATGAAAATGAAAAGCATAATCTTGTTAAACAGATGAGTCTCGTGCTGCATGATCTAGCATATGCTTGTTCCATCAGAACTGTCCAAGTGAGACATAAAGACATTGAAGCATAGAACCATTTTAACGTACCATAGAGAAAATATTTTAAAATTCAGGGGTCATACTCACTTTATTACTGCAAATAGGGTTTTTTTCAGTTTTCGTGTTGGACCACAGACAAACCATTTTCAATGTGCTTTTCAATCTGAAGTAAAAACGTGTAGCAGAGACTTCCTAGGATTTGCCAGAGATTGTAGATGATGTCCAAAGTAGATTCACAGTTTTGTGTTTAAACTAAGCATTGGTGGTTGTAATGGATGAGGGACTTTTCAGTGTGAAATAAAATTAAGAACGTAATTAATCTGATGGGATATAAAAAATGTACAGACTTAAAACCAGGCAGTAATAACCTAGGTTTTCTAATATCCTGCACCTAAGCAGATTTTCCTTCTTAAAGGGATTGCAACTGCTACTCATGGACCTCAATGGTCTACTATTTTCGGTTTTGCTTCTGAGGTATATATGCAGAAGACCAACGACAGGAAGAAAAACACCCTTAGGAAGTCAGTTCCAATCCACGTGCAGCTACGTTACTTACGATATTTATGTTGTATCTGGTAATAAATGTTACTTCTTCTGAGAGCAAGAATAACAGTGAAGCACTAAATATGCTGGGTTCTTTAAAAGACTGAAAACTATTACATGTTTTAAGGATATTTGTAGATCTAAGTCTTCTTATCATGAATGTCACCTGCTGCTCCTCAGTGTTCTAGTGAGCTCCCAAAGGTAGTCTGAGGAGTTTTTTCCTATAGGAAAGGTATAGTAATAACAGTAAAAACAAAGCACATTTTGTCATTTTTAAATGGTGATGCATTTAGAATGACATCAAATTATAAAACCAGGGTGAGTATAGGTTGGGTGCCAGCAGCTGCTATGTCAGTTGGCTTGTTCTTTTTCTTTCTGTTCTTAAGGTAGGAGGACATTAATGAGCATGAAAAGTAAATGAATAACAGAAAAAAAAAAGAAAGAGGACAGGAGTATAAAAGAAAAAGAATGAAAACCAAAACTAAAGAAAAGATAAAGAAATAGGAGAAAAAAAAATTTTGTTTGGAAAGGAAGGTTTTTGGCATTCTTATTAAATTATCAGTGGATACACCAGATAAAGAGATCTATTTCAAAACTGTGACTTAATGACAAGTTGATGTGTAATATTTTGCCTGAAGACCCAGACAACATCATTAAGAGAGAGACAAGTAAATTGTAGGTAAGAAATAAAAATAAATGTTTCCGCACCTCTGACATAACTGTAAGAGTTAAAGGGCTACTGATAAATTAGAGACAAATGACTATTGTTCTGGCAAAAATAAGGAATCATAATTCATTTTTGGATAACAATATTTTCAGCTCTTGCAATTTTATTATTAGCCTCATGATATTTGATACTTTTCTTAAAGCCCTAGCTCCTAGATTTATACTAATTAGGAGACTATTAACTTTTATAAAAATATCACATTTCTGGTCATGATATATAAGCAGAAAAAATTAGAATAATTCCTAAAAGAGTGAAAGACAAAAGTCAAACAAGGAGAACTCCAATCAAGTTATTAAAAAAACCCAACCCAAACCTATGAATTCTGGAAGTCTTACTCATGATTTCTGAATATTTGGCAACCCTGTATTAACTATAATTAAGTTAGAGATTTATTAGGTAATAAAAAGGGCAAAGCTGATAAGTGTCTGCACTAAAAAAACAGAACAGGGTGAAAATCAACCAAAGAAGGTGAAATTCCAAAAGCTTTCAGTTTGCAATGGAAGCTTTTGGGATTTTGTTGCTTTCAACAAATGATTCTGCTTAGTTTTCTATGAAAAAAGTCTGACCAGTTTTAAAAACTAATTTTCAGAACCTGACTTGTTCCTCTGGCAACAAATCCAACCTCCTACCATAATTTTTACCTCTTAGGGATCCATTGATATTGTCGAATTCTTGTAGATCACTATTTTAAATTTTTCAGACTTCAGTGATTTGACCTTACTCAAGTACCATAAGACCATACTGCTGGTAAGATGACTTGAGTAGACAGTTCTAGTTCATCTGTTAGTTTCATGGTTGCACAGGAAACCTGTGAAATTTAGGCATTGCACTCAGCTAGTACTCAAACCTCAATCATTTACCTTGATCTCAAACACTCTGTGATAAGAGACAATCACTGAAATAATATGCCATAAGAACCAACTCTGCTTGCTGCACTTTTCTGATGCAACACAATGTATCCCAGAGATGGGCTTGTGAATTGTTATTCAAAAGCTATGCAAGTTACGAAGAAGTCCATCCACATTGCTTTGACGAAGAAATACAAACCCTGGAAGCCTGGAAGACTATAATAAGTCCAATGATAAGTTAAATATGACCTCAATAATATGGACAGCTCTACCATTTTCAGGAAAGAAAAATGATGACTCAAGGAGATTCACAGTTTCCTACCTGACAAATTGATATTTTTTCTGTTGCTACACCTCCCGCAATTTTTTGGAAATAAAATCATTTCTCCTTCTACTCAAATATTCCATTTATACTGACCTTATAGTACTGAACCACCAGCTAAGTGTCCAGATGTTAATTACCAGGGCAGTGCTCCACCGCCTGGACTCACTGGTCACATCCACTTTTGCTGTAGCAATATCATAGGTGTTCCTGAACACCTGACTTTGAATACGATGGGCACAAGGTAAATAGTCCATCAGATCTATTTGTCTCCCAGTGCCTGAAAGCCCTATTAGATTTGAACCTGGAAAATCTGGTAAATGCAGCACCAGCAGCTTTGGGCAGCCTAGTCAGAACTCCAGTCCCATAGTCAGTTGCAGTAATGCTATATTGCTGAGAAGAAACCCTAAATCCCAAATGACATTAATATATTCTATATATAGCAATCTGTATATTCTAACTGGCTCCGTAACACTCACTTCCAAAACAATAGTAGCTGGGGGAACTTTGTGAGAGGAAATTTGTCTTCTTGCCCCACATAGCTTCTATATCCTACTCTGGCCTGACCCTCTAGGTGTGATTTGAGACTTAGCTCTCCTTGCAGTTTTCCCCAACTACTGGTTACCTGCAGTGCCCTGTCTATTTGTTCATGATTCTGTGGCAGACCAAGAATACCTGCAGCTGCCTTGGATGGCACTAAGTTCCTACTTATCTTCCAAAGAGAAACAATTTTTGGTACTTCTACTGGCCAGAAATTGTCCCTAATTTTGAATCATTCTACCCTGGTCTTCCTCCCTGGTCCATACATTCAGGAATTAAAAGGAGAGAGGAAAGACTTTGCATTTTCCATGGTACTCCCCTGGAGAGATTATAGAACATCTTTTCATGTTCATTACATCCCTGTCCTGCAAATATACGGTTTGGATGTTGCTGCTCAGTCCTAATTGCTGCTCGGCAGGCAAATGGCCTTCCCTGAGTTGAACAAAGGATCATAATCTCTCCTATTTCTTTCTTCCTTCGATCAGTGTTTTCTTACCTATGACCCTGCAAGAGGAAAGGCTAAGATGTCCCATCTAGAACAGTTTTGTTATATCTCTCTCATAGGAGACAGAGCCTTAGCGCACAATGGCAACTTTGGAAGGGACCAAGCACTAAAACTGTGCTAGGTGGAGAAGAATTCCTGAGTCCTCCAATCTCATTTTTAAAAAGCAAGATTTTCAGAATCATCCTTTTTATCTATTTTCATCTATTAGAAATATAAAATATATAAGAAAACTCAATTTCTCGGTCTTTATTGCTAAAGAATTGAGCCATTCTTCAAGTTGTTTGACTGACGAGGAGATTAATAGCAAATCACAGTACATCCTCACCAATCACAGTGCTTTCTGGGAAGTGGGAAGTCATTAGCATGATTCTTACTTTTTAAAAAGGATTTAAGGGATGTCTTGAGAATTACAGATTTTTTACAATGACTGAAAATCAAATAGATAAAAAATAGTGTAACATTTGGGCAACCATAATACAAACAGCAAAGGAAAAACCAACAACCTTTCTGTAACAGAAAATTGTGCCTCTGTAATGTGTTGGAAGGTTCTGAAAATATTAATAAGACACTAGATGAACATGACCCAGTGGACATAATTTACTTGGATTTCAAAAAGCTTTAGGAAAGGTCCCTCATAAAAGAATATTAAAGATAATAAATAAAATTGAAGAAAGGGGCAAAGGCTTGTCATGGATTAAAAAGTGATTAAATGATAGGAAATAAATAGTTATAACCTCAAAGAAGAGATATATTAATAATGAAGTGTCTCAGGGGTCAGTACTACAATCAAGTTATTTAATATATTTTTTTAATAATTTGAAGTAAACGGATTACAAGTTGGCAGAATTTGCTGATGACACTGTACTACTGAACAAGTAACCACTTGCATAACCTCTTACTCATGAAGATCCTGCACTGCTCTGAAAATCACCAACAACAGGAATTCCGCTGGAAATAAAAAGAACTTTAGCTCTATATAGGGAGGGAGGGAAGAGTTACAAATTTGACTGTATGTCAACTGTTCAGCTTTATCTCAAGATTGACACAGTGAATTATTAAATTCTGGTAAACCTCCGGTAAGAACCACGACAGAGAAAAGTGTCCACTTGACCTCCGTCATGGCCAATCTCATGCAATAGCTTTTCCTTGCAAAATACAAATGAAACAAAACTGCTTGCACCAAAACTAAACAATCTGATTTAGATTTTCACTGTTCACAAACTTTATTCGCATCAGCAAGGATCAAACGCCCAAGTCGTAGTCCCAGGTTGTCATATCCCCAGAGAACGGAACCTCTCGACCTGTGTGGAAGCTGACTGGAAAAGGCAGAAAAGGCAGACCTTTCAGCCTCAGAAATATGTTATCCTATTCATTAGTAGCCATATCTATCTATAAAAAATGAGAATAACACTGGAGTCTTCAGTGCTAAGGACTAAAAATTTACCATTCTGTAATAGCATTTTTAAATACTAATCCTGATCCTTCTTCTCGTAATATAAAACATAAAATCATAGAATCTTTAAGGTTGGAAAAGACCTCTAAGATCATCCAGCCCAACACCACTGTGCCTACTAAACTACGTCATGAATTGTCATGTCTATGTGGTTTTTGAACACCTCCATGGAAGAAAACTCCACCACTTTCCTGGACAGCCTGTTCCAACGCTTCACCACTCTTTCAGTTAAGAAATTTTTTCCAATGTTCAGTCTAAACCTCCCCTGGCTCAACTTGAGGCCATTTCTTTTCATTCTATCACTTATTACTTGGGAGAAAAGACCAGCACCCACCTCACCACGACCTCCTTTCAGGTAGTTATAGTGACTGGTAAAGTCTCCCCTCAGTCTCCTCCAGCCTAAACAATCTCAGTTTCTTCTGCTACTCCTCATAAGACTTGTTCTCCAGACCTGTCACCAGCTGCATTGCCCTGCTCTGGACACTCTCCATGATCTTAAAGTCTTTCTTGTACTTCTGGGGCCAAAACTGAACACAGTATTCGAGGGGCAATAAAGTATCAGACATTTTTGTTCTCATGTCCAGGGGCAAATTTGTCTCCCAGAGAGAACCATCTCTGAAAAAGTAAGGTCAGGACTCATTGCTAGTAGGTTTGATAAGCATTACAGTAATTCCAGATACATTCTATCCAGAGTGGCATAAAAAGTTTGTGCTGCGGAAAAGGAAATCTATTTTCCACAGTCTCTCCCTAAAATGGGAAGAAGTGACAATCATCACTCAGAGAAAAACCTCTGGCCAAATATAGTCCCAGCCTTTCATGCAAAAAATACCCTTCGCAACCCAGATTACTTCACTTACAGGCACAGATATGCAGCTTTAGACACAACTTTACCTCTTACTGCCACCATTGCAGAAAAAAGTGTCCTCTATTAGGTGGCTGAAGGAACAAGAGGAGATAATGCAGACAGACCAAAGAATCCCCTGCTGTTGAAGCAGAGTGTTAATCAACCAAGTTTTTTGAAAGGCCAGTGAAACCATGGAGACTAACACAGTTTTTATCTTATGCAATACAAGATAATGGTAAATAAGCCTCATCATTTAGGACACCAGACAATTACTACCAAAGTTACAAAATATTTGTTTTATTTATGTTAAAATTGCAGTATTGTATGATTGTTTAGGAAATATCCTGAATTATTTGGCAGTGGCTTCATTTGTAAGCAGACTCCTAACTTTGAAAGGCCAGCCACGTAATCCATTGCATAGTTCTCTATTATCCCAAATATTGTGCGATAAACTCAGTCCGTGCACAGGCTGATGCAACTTCCAGCAGCTTAGCTGGTAGTTATAGGTACTCAACAAATAATCTGACTTTCACTCATGTGTTTTATACATCTGATGAAATTTATGGTTTTAAATGTATTAGGTTTAATCAAGCAATTGATTTCTGAATTTGCAAAATATAAATTAAGGGATCTTAATGTCAGTCTTTATACTTATTTTTAATGAGACATTAGATACAAATTCCAGTTCATTGTCAGCTGCTCAAGAATTACAGTATGTTGCAGTATAATCACAAACAAATATTATAATTACAAATACCAGGGGAAATTTAGGCTATCAGACAAAATGAAAAAAAGTATTTGACTGTAGAAAATTAAATTAATGAAACATTAAAGTATTAAAAAGAAACCTATTGCCTATTATAACTAAATTGTTTGCATAGCTAAAATAAAGAAACACTCTCAGTGTTTGCATTTATGAATGTTACATGGCAATCAGAGCAGGTAAAGGAGAGAAACCGTGCAGTTAAGGTTGCAGTCTCCTATCTGTTTCTCCTAATATTTGCACAATGAAATTAATTTAATCCTTAATATATTTATTTGAAGCACTGAAATCAGGGATTTATCTACCTTATCTTTAGCTTCTAAGGGACAATAGAGTGATAGGTTGCCAATATAGGCATGATAGGCCATGCCATTCCATATGCTAGGAACTTGTTTTATGTAGAAGTCAATAGAAACAGAATTAGGCCAATGTTAAAAGCCTGAGAAAAATCTTTCCCAGGGTGACTTTCTCAACATCAAATAATAACTCTGTGGCAAAACTGGAATTGGAATAGTACTCAAATCATCTAAATCCCAGTTAAGTGTCTTAATCACATGACTTACTGGAGCTCTCCTAAATGAATTCATACATGTTCCCATCAGTTCTTCACCTGCTGACCCAGGAGTTCTGGTCAAAAGCAATCTGAGGTAAGTGCAACTATGAGTTGTTTCCCTGTCTGATGTCTTCTACCAAACGTATGGAAGAACTGACCCTTGTAGTTCCTAATGGAGGAAAACAAATTCAAGTGGAATCCATCAGAACACAGAAGTAACGTACCTCAAAAGCACACTGGTTCACCTGCAAGTATTTATTTCTCCTGTTGGTGTCTTATCAGCCAAATACAAAGTTCATTTACATGACTGTTTTCTTGTAAAAATGAAGTACTGAAATACAGAAGTGTTAATTTCAATTGAAAATCATCTTTCTTAGAAGAAAAAGGCTCACAAAAAGACAATGCTTCAAGGACATTTTTTGTGAAAGTTTGAGAGCCACCTAGACCAGCTGTGACATCTGTACTAATTGAAAAAGCAAACGAGGCCACAAAGGACTGTTCTTTGACCATTTAATCAATTTTCCACTCAATGCATTGTTCATTCTTAGAGACCTTAATGCTAGAATTGATTTTAACAGCCATTACGGAAATACATAAGTCAAAGGTCTCTCAACCTTTCTTAAGTTTGACCAAATGGGAAAAAAAGATTATGGATATGCGAATAAATCTGTGACTATGATTTAAACGCCTTACTAAAAGACACTGTGTGAATCGCAATCTACCCATGTACTAGTGGTCACATGGGCTAACTAGAACACAATGTAAAAAATAGCAAGATAGTGGTCTTTGATAATGTTTCATCTGAACTATAAAACTTTCTCTTACTTTCAGTAATGTGTAGCTTGTATAGCTCACTTCGGTGTAGAGTCATACAGCTCCCTTCAATACAGAAACAGGTGAGCTGCCAAATGTTTATAAATACATTTGGAAACTGCATGTTTGACTCACACAAAAAGCAGAGTCCAGAAGGATGTAGAATATTAGGATCGCATATTGAGATGATTTTAAGCACAGTTAGTAGATACATGCCCGCCAAAATAAAAGAAAAGGAAATATGAAAATCTGTGCTTTATCTTGCAGTTCTACATTCACCCATCGAGAGGGAAAAGTCAGAAAAATTAATGCCCAATTAATTTTTATCAACTTCTTTTAAGCAGAAAAACATTGCCTGATCTAGAGCTAAAATAAAGGTAAGAAAAGGAGGGAAAATACAGTGAAAACAGAACACACTAAAATCCATACGGATTAAACACACCAACCTGAAGTTTTACTTCCTGATTTTAGCAATTTTTTGTCTTCAATGAAAATACCTGAAATCTGTAAAACTCCTTTCTGACTGAATAGGAGCCTCTGTGGAGACAAAAATGTCCATAAGATTTTTTTATTTTCACAGTACATATATATAGAAAAAGGCAGTAATGGCTGCAGAACACTACACATTGGCAGTGACTTCTTTAACACCACTGTCACATCAGCGATTCCCTCATGTACTGCCTTCCTCTTCTTCTGCGTTCCGGGATAATAAAAGTTTGTTCCTAATGAAATAGATTTACAGTATGACCTTTGCATACATGCATGATATATTGTGATGACAGCCACTCCACTGTGAAAAACGATGCTATGATCTTTCAGTTGTTTCCCTTTGGAAGATGAGCCTTACATGATTAGATTGATAAGCATCAGTGTATCAGAAATTGTGCCAAAACAGGAGATACTGACATGTTGTACTGTAGGAACTTTAAGGATATTGACATAGTTCTAGAAAAACAAGCTTAAGGACAAGCTGAGCCACAAAAATCAAATAACTTAATTGACAGGTGATTTGATGCAGTTCCTGATTAAAACTTTCCTGTTTTAGCGAGATACACTGACTTACAAAAGACCTTTGACACTCCACTATGAACTGTATGAATGTTTTAAGATTTCTCGTCATCATCATGAATGCCTGAAATTTGTTTAGCTCATCAGATGACTGTTATGGAGTCCTCAGTATTGTTACAGTACAAAAAGACATCCATCAGATACATTAAACACCTTGTCTGTTCCTTGAGAAGATTACTTGAATCTGTGATATGTTGCACTATTGACACACATACATGGCACCCAATTTAGCAATCTGTATTTATATGGAGATCTGCACGCACCATAAAGCAGAGCTTTAGTTTTGTTTTTCGTTTCAACTGGGAAACAAGGGAAGCTAGAAAAGAGTGTTGCTTTTTGTCATCATATTCAGTGACACTTCTGAGTATTATTCATTCACCTGAATGTTTAGTTTGAATATTCTTATTTTTATTTATAACGGTCAATGCCATGTTGGGCCCCATTGGTGTTGCTGCTGTGCAGAAGTAGGTAAAATATTAGTCATTGCCTCAAAAAGATTTAAGTAGACAGAACATAACTGTTGGATTAGACAAACAGGCAGGTTAAGGTAGGTTGAGAGAACAGAATGTGCACTTATACAGTACCATAAGTTCTTCTTAACGCTTACAAAATTTACGTTTCAGCTCCAACAGTCTAAGTTAAAGTTCCTGCATTACTTATAAACTTTGGGTAAATGCCAGGTTTTTACGTGGTCTCAGAGTACTAGATAATGTAAACATCTATACTAATTTTGAATGCTGTAGACAGGATAACACAACTGAACTCTGTCTATATCGCACATAACATAGTTCTGTGTATTCTGTGACATCTCGTGTAATGCAATCTATAAATAAAGCACAGTGTTGTTTTCATGCTTGAACTTTTTTGTGACATGTATAGCAGGAAACTCAAAAAAGCCAGGGGGCAGGCCAAAGCCCAGAGAGAAGATGATGTATATTGTCAGCTTGTTAGCTAAGTGCACACCAGAGTTTCAGAGTGTGGCAAACAGCAGTTTTTCATACTGTGTCTGCGCATTGCTTTGGGATTATTATGGGCCATGGAGTACTTCAGCAGGCTCTCTGGAGGTGACCAGTCTGTTCTGAAAGGAAAAAGAGTTTTGCTGTGTAGTTATGAGTTGTGCCATCCAAGTGTTTTTTTAATTAACACAGATACAGCTGTAATGATGTGTAGTAATGTTCATCCTCTCCCAAACACGATTTTGTAGAACATATGGTTCAGAAAAGTAATCAAACAAATGGAAAATATATCAAAAATATTAAACATATCAATATTGATTAGCTTAAAATGGAGACCTAAACCATTGTTCAAAGAAGTAAAGAATTTACATGAAAATACACTTAAATATGCAGTCACTGAGACATCTTAAAAAGTTCTTTTTTTCCCCCCATATGTGGTGTATATCTTCAGGTCTTCTTTTGTATGTAGAGCGAGCAATTTCTCCTTGTTTATGTTGAAATACTTACTCTTTAAGCTGAAAGAGGGTAGATTTAGATCAGCTATTAGGAAGAAACTTTTTCCTGTGAGGGTGATGAAGCACTGGCACAGGTTGCCCAGAGAAGTCATGTACGCTCCATCCCTGAGGATGTTCAAGACCAGGTTGGATGAGGCTTTGAGTAACCAAACCTAGTGGAAGATGTCCCTGCTACTGGCAGACAGGTTAGAACTGGGTGATCATTAAGGTCCTTTCCAACCCAAACCATACTATGATTCTAGAAGACAATGCAGCAGGTATGGTTCTTAAATACCCTGGAAAAAGCTAAGTACACTTTTGGAATAATCCTTGTCTTAGCTTGAAAGATTTCACCATAAAATGAAGTGTGTTAACTTACAGCATGGAGGTGGGAACAACCCTATCTACACAAAACACCAACGTCTGCTTCCACTGATGCTATTTGAAGTGTTAATTCCTTCCAATGTTCAGTTAATGTTATTAAGTGCCAGATACATTCACACTTTGAAAGAGGAAAAATGTGAACAGCCAAAAAAGGCAAGTTAATATTATTAGTTACAAAAAAACAATTTTTAGAAGATATTGTAAAGGAACTTGACCTTTCAGGCTGGATTCTTACAATTATGATGATGGTCTCATAACATTAAATAAGGTTGTCTAATCATCTATTTTGATGTCATTTTTCAAATACCAGTCATCTAAGTGGAAACAGTTGACTTTGGTATGCATTTGAGATATTTTCAATATCATAATACTTCCTTTAGTTGTTTTCCCATAAAGAGAAGAATTTTCTTGGAAGAAAAATAATTGAAACAGTTTATTTTGTGTTATTGTTACAACTATGATGTTGTTACAGACTCTAGGCAAATTAATTAGATCTGAGAATTGCCATCCATCTGAAAAATGAGGAATAACCTGTAAATAAAGCTGAAGATAAGTATGTTGAAAACAATACTTCACTCTTGCCAGTTGCTGAAATTACTCATCATAAAACAACTCTTCACCTCCACTTTAGGAAGTATTTGCTAACCCTGATTGAGAGGAGTGTCAGCATACTGGACAAAACTCCATTCTATTGTTTTTTCTCACTTTGTGAGGTAAAAACCAAAGTTTATTAAGAAGAGGCAGAATACTCTGTGGTTCACCATTATGCTAGTCTTAATAAAAAATAAACAAAAAAGAAAACAATAAAGAAAGAAATTAACTAAACTTTAAAGAAGAAATCACAGGTGCTATATAGAACAGCCATTTCCCTCCACCAGTTCTTTAGATTCAGTGGAGTTCTCAACCTAGTTCTGAGTATTCAAGCACTGCTGGAAGGAACATAGAAAACAGATTTTTTTCTTCTTGCTTTTACTTTTTATTTGCTTTATAGTTTTATACTCTATTTAATTTCGTAGCTGTATATAATACCGATAAACGTAATTTTTAATAAAGCACTGTATAAAATGCTGCACTGGCACTGTACCGTTCGAGTTCAGAATTAATTATATGTTAACAATCCATTTAGATTGGAGGTATTGCACAAACTATTTATACAGAAGCCCAAGTTCCCATTCCACACAACTTTCATGCTGAAATATCTTGATTGATCCCCAGGGAGTCACTCCTTATTTGCAAGTTGCTTGGAAAAAGAATCAAAACGTTCATGTAAACCAAAGTGATGCAGAGACATATCATTTGACAAGAACTTAGTGAAAATGCCAAGTTGCTTTTGAAATTTTTTTCCTCCCTTACATTTTGGTTTTTGAAATCCTTCTAAAAAACCTGAAGAGGTCTGAGTGAAAGTTTAAGAAAGAAAGGTTCCCATCTACTCTATCCTGTACGAAGGAAGTCGCTGAGGCAAGGATAATGGAAAGATAAAAAACAAGAATATGGAAAGGAAGACTTGGGTTAATGAAGTCACAAGAAATGAAGAGGAAATGACTGTAATAAGGCAGAGATATGCAGAGCCTTGAAAGGACAAGTCAGATGCTGTGCAGCAAATCCAAGACTTCCACATTAGAGCAAACATTCAGAACACGGTTGGTAATGTGCATTTAATCTTAATTTCAAACATAATTTTTTCCATTCTTTGAGCTTGTCTCAAGCTTTTTTAATGAGCTTTGCTAATTTATCAAAGGAAACGCTATTTGGGTAATAAACATGAATATTAAAACAAAAACAAGTGTGGTTTATGGAAGTTCATTGCCCAAATGTCTAAGCCTTCTATGGTGAACCAAAGCATTCATCTGCTTTTTCAATTGCTTGGTTAAGATGCTAAATTATTCCTGGAGCTTTGTAGCAGATCAGTTAACATTACTTTTAGTTTTGTTCAGACAGTACATTCTACTTCTTTGTATACGAAGTACTGGCAGCTCGACCTTCCTGTTTATTCCTTTGTAAGACCATTATCACGAAAGTTCTGTGGTAGACACTTCACAATTTTCAAATGTTAATGTTAGAAGACCTAGACTTCTGACTGATGTCAAGCTTTATTTACACATTTGGAAAAGCAAAACAGATTCTTATTGAACTTTGAACAAATAAGCTCTAAATAAATTGTAAAATACAGTCTGAAATATTTCTTATCACATTTGTGAGAAAAACAGGATCACAACACATGCCCTGGGGAATAGAATCTAGATAAAATATAAGTTAGGAATCCATTCTTCAAGAGCCAAATTCCAGTACATTGTAATTTTTTTTCTTGAAACAAAGCTATTTGAGGGCAGGATTAAAGAAGGAATTCCATTGAAAGGCTTCTCAAAAGCAATTCTTGTTTGTAAGAGTTCAGATCCCGGCTTCACAAGCAGCATTCGTGATGCTAACCAGACTGAGCAAATAATTAGTGAAAAATAATTTGGCTGATGAATTTACCCTTTTATGCGCTTCTAATATACATAGTCAAAGACTACTTGAAACATACACCAAATTACTAAATAGCTTCCATCTGTAATTCTTTAATCACAAACAACTTGCTCTGAGATTCAATTGCTCATATTTCTATGGTTGCAATGGGTCAGAAAAACCATGTAACATTGTCACTTTTCCCTCATTGATCAAAGTGTAAACCAGCTAAAATACTAGTCAAATATAAGGAAAGTGGGTTTTCCATGGATCATCTGTACATGTGGGTTTGTCATTGACCTGTGACAGCAATGAATTGTGCCCTCACGGTATTAAAACCTATGTCAGTTTTGTACGTTTGTGTTAAAACAGAACCAATTCTATAACTTTTCAGTTAAACCTTTTCTAAGTTACTGCATTGTCTTAAAAGTAAGGACATGTTTTTCAAACAGTGTCTGTCTCTAGAAGTGATAACACTCAATATTTATAGTTACCACTAAGTAATGAGATGAGTGGTAAACAGCAAGACCATCTTTTATACTTATTCATATAGAAACCAAGACCATCCTAAAGTTGGTGGAATGTCTTATGTCAAAGGGTGCAAAAGGGTTGCACCTGCAGGGAGGAGCAGACAGGACAGGTGACATAAAACTGACCTGCAGAGTATTCCATTCCATATACATCATACTCAGTATAAATCTGAGGGATCGCAAGGGTCAAGCTCTATTCTTTGATGGCCAGCATCCTGGAAGAACTCTGTCTGTTCTCCTGCCTTCGATCCCAATCCATGCATTCCTAAGTCCAGATTCCATCTGCCATGAGTCCAGTCTGGGACCTTCCCCGTGCCTGCCCTGCAGTGTCAGTCATGATGTAAGTCACCGGTGAAGTTCAATTTGGTTTTGTATGTAATTATTTTTTATTACTATTATTATTTTCTTTTTTTTGTTATTTTTTCTTTAAAGCTGTTTTAGTTTCCAACCCACAAGTCTCCCTCCTCATTTCCCTTTTCCCTCTCCCTGGGGAGAGGTAACTGGGACTACAACTGCCCAGTGTTTGCTTATCGACTAGCCAGGGTAAGAGTGATAAACCGAAACAGTATGTTATACGGTTTCCATGTTTAATGCAAGTAATTTGACAGTGGAACACTCTATAAAAGTATGAACCTGGATGGCATATCTAGGGATCAAAATTATATTGATTTATTTGTGGTTCAAACTAAAAGCTAAAGAGGTAGATACTGACTTTAAAAAATTATATTCAGTGCAGAGCTGATAACATGACCTTATTTACCACGCCATATATTCAGCTTTAATTTTTGTTGTTTATCCTTTTTCTCTGCAAGCTGCAGCACTTGCACTGAATATAACAGTGAAATAGTGGGTAGGCAAGCAATGTTATTCAGTTTTGCTGGCTGTTCTAAGTGATGAAACTATAATTCACCGGGTGATAGATAACAGAAGGTAATTTTATGGTTACGAAGAATGAGTTTGCATTTGTTGGGATAGTTACAATATAAATTTATAGATCTATTTTGTATGTACTGCATTTTAAATTTTAGTGGCAGCACAAGGAACGGTATGAGAGTTACACAAGTAGTACTGTCATGAACTCCTAGTTTAGCAGCCACTTGTAAAGGTATACTGTAATTCAACATGAAATAGCTGCAGAATGTTCTCACAATCTTGTCATAAATCATAGTCTCTGAAAGGGAAGGTGTTATTAAGTTTGTTTTTTGATTTCCTCTTACCCTTCCTCCATCATCTTATCTAGGGAAAGTGTTGAAAGGTAGGAAAGGCAATTCCACACAGGAGGTCCTTTTAAGTGCTGACTTTAAGTGCTCTTTCAGGATTTAGCACTTTTCTAAGCTTAACTGGCAGGTCACTTTGCCCCTTATCATCTGGGCAGGTAGACCCTGGGACCCTACAAAAATAATAAGATTAATTGTGGGGCAGACAGTGCAATACTACAGTTTCAGATCACAAAATTCAGGCAAACGTGAACATGTGTGAAGCTATTATGACATTTACATTCAGTAAATATAGCATCCCTTGAGAACTAGAACTGGTTTTGTTTATAGATGGCAACTTTCCCCCAGGGAAGCCATTTTGTTTAACATGCCATTCTGTGTTTGACGAAGACCTCTTTTGACAAAGATTTAATTGTTAGAAAAGCCATTAAGATTTCAGTTCATGTTACAAACCTGAAGGAAGCCTAGACTGACAGAGGGGTGCTTGATTTGATAATCATGGGAAGAGAAGAGGAATGGAGGTGGTAGATGTGCTAAATTTCCATTTAAAAGCTCACCTAGGAACTTAGCAATTAGATTTTTAAATATAAAAATGTAACTTCAGAGCATCCCAGAAGTATTCAGAAGTACTGAATTATGTAATGGCCGAACCAAGGACATTCCTTGAAAGTTAGGTTTTCCTCAAAGTACTTTAACAGAAAGTGGCAGAATTCTGAGGACATGCAGCTATGACCTTCATGAGTTCAAACAGGAGCTTTAGTCCACTTCTAAAATTAAAATGAACACCATTAAGAAATTATTTTTCCTGTATTATAATAAAGATTATTTCTTCCACAATTTTCTAAGAGAAAATGTTTCTACTTTGTAAGAGTGCACTCACAACCAACAACAATATGTCTGGAAAAAGGCAAAAAGTTGGGGAAAAAATGGGGTGCTGCCCAATTGGAAATCCTCCTCTACGAAAACAAATTGAAATAAAGACTTTATATTGAGTAATTTACCTTATAGGGATAAAACTTGGGGGTTTCACGGAGAAAAACTAAAATGATTCAAAAGAGTTTTACATAGCTATTAATAATAGTGATCATAAAAATTCTTGATAAACACCTACAGACCAGATAATAATACCGAAAATATATAGCAAGACATGTTTTTATGCCTCAGAAAAAGCATGATGAAGGAGCTGGATGCAACACTGCTTTTAGTTCCTAAAAAAGAAATAAATAATGATTTGTTTTTCTCATTTGGAGAGCAATGGGAAGGTATTCTGCATTTTAATTCTAATTGTAAAAGTGGAGGAAGTCAAGTTACCAAATTATTTGCCCAGACTATTTGAAATTCAAAGGGTAGAACACATCACTGAGCATATATGTTCTTTTGGATGCCAGTATCTCCCTGGCTGTGTTGTGATAGCTTTACTGCATTGTGCGTGGAAGCAGAAGGTAAGTAGCCAGTGGGCAAAATTCTCTTTGGGAAGTGCTCACAGGAGCACATGATGGAAAAAACGAACAGGAGCGAAGTCAGTGCTGATCTTCTGGATCCTCTGAAGACTACCCTCCCAGCACCAGTCAGTCACTCCAGTCACAGGAGAGTGACTTACCGAAGTGGAGAGATCCACAGGTAATGGGGAGATCCAGAGGCAGCTCCTTCCTTTGAGAAAGATTTCACACTCTGCTTCATTTCAGCATTTAATCAACTGCAAAAGCAGTTTATTGCTGTGTATACTGCAGTGCCAGAAACATTATTGCCTAATTAAATTGTTTCATTGTTTTGCTATATCAAGCAACATGTCTCTTTAACTCCCTGTTTTATTCAGTAGTGAGTTTGCATTAACATCATCAGAGTGGGATATTAAATTGAAGGGGTGGCAGGCTGTTTAAACTCAAGTTCAAATCAATAATACAGGTAGCCTTTCACTGCAAAATTCTAACAGTTCTTTTCACTTTGCTGCAGTCCTACATTTAAGCACCATTGACAGCCTCTTCTTCTGAATTGATATGTGATTTATGATTATTCCTGTTGGTGGGACACATATTTCAAGGCCTTTTCACTATTTAAGCTTCCTGGAATAGCCCCCTTCTGCTTATTGTTATGCTGCCATACTCAGTTTCATTATGTCATCATGGCAAAATCCAGCCTTTTTATGATGAGCAATTCAATTTCAGGCATCAAAAAAGGCAAATATTTAGATATGCTTGGACCTCACAAAACCTTAAATTCTAAATACACATCCTGAAACCCCTTTAAATAGAGATTTTATTACAAATACCACAGATTAGCTTTTGTGCTCATCCTTTATTGGTTTTAACAGCTTTAAATGGATGATACTTAAATGTTGAAATGCCCTCAAGGTTATTTCAAATATTCTAAGATAGTTTAAGCCATAAGGTTCTCATTCCTGAAACTATAAATCATTAGCTATTTTACATCGCTACTATTTTATTATTTAATTTGCATAATGAAAATACCTATATAAATAACATTATCAAAAAGCTTCATACCACAGTATAAATAATTGCTAGATATTTAAAAGGGAGAGAAATGGAACTTTGTCACTCGATGTCTCCTAAAAACTAATTCCCTTGTTCGTAGTTGAAAAGTTTATTGTGTCTGGTAAAATTTGGAGTTACATAGAAAAAAAGGAAGGGAGGAAGTACATAAAAGTTGTTTGTCTAGGTTTTTTTTAAGGAGACTATTTTAGGGAGAGAATGCATGTTGAGAGCAGACTGATTCAATCTCTAGCCTTGAGCTGCAATGTGGTGTATTACCAGAAAAGACATCTCCTTTAACTTCTGTCATTAAACCCTGAATCTGAGGAATTCAGGATCCCTGTAACTCAAAGTGTTGGAAAAGCAAAGGAGTAGCCCTGAGCTCAGCATCCCCTAGGTTGGTGGATTTGCCATATGCCACACTGGTCAACCCTTCCATACCACACAGACATCTACGGCAATGCTGCTTGTTCATCACTAACAGGGGCAAAATGTTTATCTTGCTTAGTGGAGGGCATCTTAAGTGAGGACAAGCAGAAACCCCTTTTACATGCACAGAGATATGTATTATACCCGTATTTAAATTTACTTATCATAACTTCATACTACCTGATGAAAGTTAACTGATAAAATTTTGCTTCCTGTTCATAACCCATCTAAAAAGTAATTGCTTCCCATGACCTCATCACTGACTGTCCACTTTTCCCCATTAAAGATATAAAAAATACGTTTTACTGTAATTTCTCTCAAATTCTATGTTTAATTTGCTTCGATTTATCACATAATGATAATCCACATAAGATCTGCTGCTTGGAGATAGTCCATTTACTTTCCAAATGCACAGAAATTATAAAATTTACTTCATATCTAAACTCTCTGTCCTCTTTTTCAAGTTGTTTTTTGGCTTTGTCCTTCCAGAAACAGGAGCAAGGTGCAAAATTCTTATAAGAATCCCAGCTGTATCTGAATCAGTATAGGTGCTCTAAAGTAACCTTCTTTACAAATGTTAAGCAAATATTAAGAAGGCGAATGCAAAGTCAACAGAAAAGAAAGCAGTTTCAGTCACAGGCAATAATTTTTTTTTAATTATTACTGTTTGTTGCAAGCAATGTTTACAGGCTAATTTTTATAGTTGTTGGTCTATAATCCATATACTTAGATTTGATAACTAAATTATTAATATATATCTCTGAGTCCAGAAGAGGGCCATGAAGATGATCAGAGGGTTGGAACACCTCCCGTACAAGGACAGGCTGAGAGAGTTGGATTTTTTTAACTGGGAGAAGGCTCCAAGAAGACCTTATAAGCAGTCTTTCAGTACTTAGAGGGAAAGCTGGAAAGGGGCGCTTTGTCAGGGAGTGCAGGGATAGGATGAAGAGGAATGGTTTTAAACTCAAAGAGAAGAGATTTAGCTGAGATATTAGAAAGAATTTGTTTACTATGAGGGTGGTTATGAGAGTGGTGAGATACTGGAACAGTTTACCCAGAGAAGTCATGGATGCCTCTGCCCTGGAGGTGTTAAAGGACAGGTTGGCTGAGACTTTGAGCAACTTGATCTAGTGGAAGGAGTCCCTGCCTGTGGCAAGGGGGTTGGAACTGGATGATCTTTAAGATCGTTTCCAAACCAAACCATTCTATGATAAAATTCTACGGAAAATCATGTGTTCAAATGAATGTTGACAAAACTGAGAGAAGGTATACAAAAATAATCAAAGGAATAGCAAGTAGTGAAAGGTTCAATCTCTTTCTGAATAGAAAAGACAGCTCTAAGAGAGAATCACAGCCTAAAACAAATTGTTTCTAACACAAGAATAGCTTAGCAGTGACTCTTCTATTTGGTAGACAAACATTCAATGGGGAGAAGTTAAAAAGAGAAACTTAGACAAGAAATTTCTACTTTCGGGTAAGAATTTCTGAGTAAATTTCCATGGTAAGGGTAGTTAGTACTTAGTCAATGATTTAAAAGAATTTTTCTTTAATGGACATTATTGAATCTTGGGTCAGAATCACCTTAGGGGCAGGGAAAAGGGAGGAGAGGACGGAGGAAAATTCCGTGCTCTTTATCAGACATTGGAGAAGGTTATCACAACAATCTCCCTGCATTTTCAAGCTAGGAGTAATACTTAGCTACATTGTGATAAAGTAATAAAAATGTGCTAAAAATGTGCAATTAATTTTTGTGCTTTTCTAAATGGTTTTGACAGAGGACTTAATCTTTACAGAACACACAACCTCATCTAAAAATGGGACATAATCACACAGCTTAACTGTGTACTGGATGGGGTACGCCACACACACTTTTATTGACAAATAAAAGGAAAAAATATTTAAAAAGCATACTGAATGAAAAATATAGAATCATTGCCTTATGACTGAAAAAGACTCACAAGTCTCTATTTCTTGTATTTCAGGACTTCTATTTGTAAGGAAGGAAAATAACCTTTACTGTATTGTAGGAATAAAAGGAACTAGATGATTCATCTCTGTGAATCTGCTTGTTGAATTTGATGGATCATTCTTAAAAGCGACGTTGCTAATCTTCAGGTTTTCTTTTTTAGGTTATTCACAGATCAGTGGGTTTTCCTGCTAATACAGGTCCTGATGCTCTTCTGTCTTCACACATGGTATTCATCATATCTTGACAAGAAAAGACCTTCAGTCTACAAATAACCTTCACTGAAGTAAGACATGTAAGTGGGTTTCTATATGAAAGATAGATTTTATGGCTGAATAAAAAACAACTATAGTTAAGAAGTGTCATTGCATGGCCCTATTTGAAGATTTTTTCTCAAAAGAATTTTTAATGTTTGTTGTTAAAACCACTAATAGAGGAAAAAAGAGGATTAAATTACTTTATCATTAACAACAAATTCAACAGGAAAGGAAGACCAGCTGCGTATTTTATCATTCTGAAATGTGCAGCCTTTAAAATATTTAAGTATCCACATTAGTTCTTGTCAAACTAGCACAAAGCAGTGAATAATATGACCTATGTGTAAGAGTAGAACAAGATAAGAGACTCTGGTAAGGGTGAAATATTCACAATATAGTTATTTTGCACAACAGTTAATAATTTTGTTTCCTAACACAACATTATTAACTATATTATTATTAGTCCAGAATAAAGCAACAAAAAAAATTCTTTCTTTGTTAGGCAATTCAGCATCAATACTACTAAAAAATAATGAACCTTTGTTGGTGACAGCAAACTTCAGCACAAGAGAAAGTTGATTAAACTTAATTGTCTAATACTACAGAATCAATTTAGCTTTGTCTCAGAGGGACTGATCAAATTTTACAATTTACCACACCACCATAAACCTAGTGAAATCAACAGATCTCTCTTACCACAGGCTAGAACTAACTCTTCCTGAAGTGGTTTACTGATTTCACAGAGCAAACGAGGAAAGATTTTGTCTCTCTTCAAAGAGAACTTTGAAGAATAAATGAAAAATACATTCACTAGAAATAGAAATAACGATATTTAATTTCTAATATCTCTCACATACCAGTTCTGTGAAGTGTGCTAAATGGTCTTTTGCTAGTTTTTTCCTCATTAGGAAAATTTTCCTCATTTCCTGAATGAGGATTGCTAATAAGGTTTCCCTTCTTTGAGAGCTACTCAGTTATTGAAACATGTAGAAGCTTAATATCTTCTTAATATCCATTCCTCAGAAGTCAGCTGGAAAGTGACCACTGGTTTCCAGGAAGGTGTCAATGTGTAGGAGAAAAGGCATTGATAGGTAGGGAGATTTGTTGAGGCAGTGATCTGTCTGAAACTCTTCTCTAAGCGAATAGTTGGGAACTTCACCTTAAACAATACATCTAAGTTGTGAACGTACCAGAGCACAATATTTTTATTTTCATGAAATAAAAACTACACTAATAAAAATAAAAATGTCATACAACTTCAAGAGTTAAATGAAATGTTAACATTTAATTGACTAACTTGAGGAGCAGAACGGCAAAACACAACAAAATTAAACATGACAAAACTAGGACCATAGTTTGGTCATTCTCACAAGTAGTTTCATATTATTGTCTTTGTTGTGAATATCTTAAAAAATGTAATAGATGGAAAACAACTCTGTTAAAACTCTAAAAGCTCTCTGAAAAAATGCTGTGTTATAGCAAGAGAGTTACTAAGAACAAACACCAAATATCTATGTCAAAATGCCTCAAGATACAACTTCAGTTCTAACAGGGATCAAAACAGTGTAGAAGCAGTTATAAACATAATGCACTCAGACAGTACTATGTAGTCCACAGTCTGATGTTTTTGTCAGTTTTCCTTTTTTATTGTTTAAATCATTGTACTTTTTTATCTTAAATATTTGCAGTTATTTAATTTGAAAATTGCATTTTTTATGCCCCCAAATATACCATCCTGTCAGAGGACTGGTAAATATAAAATGTCACAACTTCTCCAGTCAAAGTAGAAAGTATTTTAAAAATCTTTTAAGATCTTGCTGTGGAAACAACTGGAAATGTTTAATAAATAGATATGCAGGTATCTTCTTAAGCAAAAGCACTGTATAATAATTTACTCTACTTGACAAGAAAAGGACTTCATGGGCTTCAAAATTTAAATTCCTTTACAAAATTTAAGCTTTCTCAAGAAACCTCTATTTAAATTTCCTGTGCAAAGGTAGTTTCTTACTGATGACTCTTTGAAATGCTGAAAGAGCCAAACTACAGTCCCCACCTTCAGCAAACTCAAGAGGAACTCAGTAGTGAGTATTAGTAGTATCAGAGACTTAGAATGTTATCAGTGTTTCTTCCCCATATTTTTTTATTTAAATTGAATTTTCAACAATAATATAACCACAAATAAAATTTAATAGTAGTGTGCTGCAAATTCAGTTCAAAATTATTTTCTCATAAAAAACCCAACAAAAACACAATCATTTATTGCACTGGAACACGAACCCACCACATGTTATTACAGTAAAAGCTAGGCATTATTTCCATCTGGCTTTGTGCACATAGGATGTTGTTTAAACTACCAGAAGAGCTCTATTTCATTGTAATTAAAATTTAGTGTTACACTTAAGCAATGAGGCAACTCCAGGAGATGTGATTATCATGAGCTAATGACCTTGGGGTGTTACAAGGCAAGGAAGCAACCAAATGCCTGTAAACCTCCAGGGGGCCGGAAGAACCACTCCCCCTGAGGTTGTGTGATTAGTATGAGAGACAAAATCTGTACCAAGAATACAAATTGATTTTGTAGAGAAATGTTGGGGGGCTGGTCTAGGCAAAGTTGGTAACGAGAACTGCTGAAACAGCAGTTTCAGATGAGTTGTGTTATTCATGTGCTAATTCTAAAATGTCTTTAAGAACTCTCTGGACACATATAGACCTGACAGTGATGTCATACCTACATAAGTAATCCTCCATAAATGCACAGATCTAATCTTTTCCTCCTATTTTAATTTCATAATTTCCATTCCATAATAGCAATAAACCATGATAAGCAATGAATTTCTGGGGGATTATTCCACTTCTCAGGTGGCTGAAGTCACTCAACCTTTAGCTCTGTATCTTTCAAGACATCTGAGAAGTGCAATAATTCCCCAGAAATGCACTGCCTGTCATGTCTTATTGCTTAATTACTTTGTACTTATCAAGTAGTTGCTCTTTAAATGAATGCAGAAGCACAGTATGTTTTACAATTATGGTGTGTATAGGAACAGTATAACACTGTTATGGCAAAACATAAAATAAGCAATTGTTACAGCAGAACTACAAACTAAAGCTGCAGTACAAACAGAGTTTGTAGTGCAAACAGAGTTGGGTGTCAAAGAGTTTTACTCTGATAAGTATCTTGTATATGGTTAAGTAATGGGACATGTTCATCTTTAATATGGATGCAAAGCAAGGACCAGAAGGAAAAGATATAACAGATAATGCAAAAGTAAACTCTAGTTATAGGGTTTGTATTCCTATTGCGATTGACAGTTTTGGGAATATTTTAACATTTCTGAAACTAGTGAGATCACATTAATTGTGAGTCTAGTAATGAGAAAATGAGTGAAATAGCTAGAAGTTTCCGCAAGAATGGGGAGAAGCAACATAGTGCTATTGATCTTCCAGAAAAGAAAGTTCCAAAAACAGGGCAAGGAGAATAAAAAGCATCTTTTACTTACAGTAGAAGGAAATCCTGTTGATTCTTTTAAAAAACCCTTAAAACTAAGTTGTTACTCATAGTTGTGAGCAACAGGAAGGGAAGTGGAATTGAAAAACTCCGTTTGCACAATTCCTATGAGAACTATTGTTGAACTGTTTACAGCTACTCACTGTAAGATCACACTTCAGATTCTTACTGCAGTGGTTTCCATCCTTCCTTTTCTATGGCTAAAACAGGGTCCACTGAAAGTAAGCGTTTATCTTAAATGGTAAAAAAAGAAGCCAAGAGAGAGCTGCTCAGACTTCAAAGGCTAGATTTTATGTGTCTGACTATTTATGTAAGGTCACAGCCTACTTCTGAGATATAGAAGTCCAGAAATGAAAAATAAAAAATATTGGGAGCATGGATATGGGTATCAAGTGAAATATATGCTGAAAAATTTCTACTTATGACAGACAACACCCTCCACTCCTGGTGCAGCTAAAAATAATTTCATTCTTTTTAAAGAAGGAAAGATATGAATCCACAAAACAGAATCTTCGCAGGCCCTACCTATCTAGGAGGAGCCACACATAAACATTCAGCCAGGCCAGAAATTCTGTTGCAGTATATAACACAGTAATTCAAACCCAAGGAAATCACTTGGCTGACAGCTGAAGCAACTTATAAAGGTTTTATTCAAGGATTTTAAGTGCAAATAATTTTTTGGAAATACAAAAGGATAATTTAGCAGTGTTAAAAAAATATTTTTTACTCAAAACTATTTTTGTCTATGTTGTCTACACCATGCAAATAAACTATTATGGAGAATAAATATGATTGCAAATACTCATTGTCTCATTTAAAAGTGTTTATGCTAATGTAATGTATTCCAATAACCAAACTATCATGTTTCATTTAAGGAAAAATGTCTGAAATTAAATTTTACATTACACTTACGAAATATCTGTCTTACATTCCACCATCTAGGCTTGCTGGTAAAATTAATGCTTGGAACTGCTCTGAAAGAAGTCCTTCCTGTCCAGAAAAGGAGTGCCACCTGAGGCAGCACTGCAAAATCAACAAACTGACAGACTTAACACAGTCGTAAAGATATAAGTACAATCAACATCTCAATGTTTCAGAGCAATTCTTGCTTTGCTTGATAAGGAAAGAAGAAAATCCCTTTTGGAGAAAAAAGACTGAAATCCAGAGCCCCTTCATTACCCTGATAACACAAGACTCAAGGAAATCAAAATATGTAACACACATGATCTGTAAATCTATAATATGTAACTATGAACCTGAAAGAAAAGTGACTTGAAAATTCCACACAAATTCACAATATAACACTATCTTATCTCTGTCCATTGCAGCATAAAGATGAGTTCATGTTTTAAAAATCTCCCTCGCTTCCATATCCATGTTGATGATAGGAACTTATCTTTAAATGCTGATTTCCTGTAATGAGAAATTTTAATACTTGGCCATAACAGACTTCCCATGCAAGCATCCTAATTTTTTCAATAGTTACTGTCACTGCAACCCTTAATTTAGAGCACGGAATTGGGACAATGGTAAATTACAGTGCTCCTCAAAAGCTTCACCTCCCAACCCCAGCACTGCGATTGTGTCAGAATTTGAAAGGAGAAGAAGAGTTTATTTTTCAATGAGCATGATGTCACATTGAGCAAGAAAGAACACATGAAGTGAAGAGATTTGCAGTGCCAGAGTGCTAGTTCAGAGCTCATCACTCATAGCTGAATTTGTGAAGCATTGTTCTTGGCAACTTTTTAAACTTGTTGCTTCAAACCTCCTTGAAAACTACTAATAGGAGTGATGCACTGTGTTGTCATGATGTTGAATGTCATTTAAGTGTAGACTATATTTGCTTCATCCGTTTAGACATCATCTGTTTTTATAAAAAAGAAGAGATTGCAAAAAGGAAATAATGCATATAGAAGAGCAATAGGAAGGTGTTTTCTTCTTAACTGCTAGAGGATCAGTTATGGACTGTTCTAACTTGGATGGCGGTAGCTTTCCTGCTGTAGGTACAGATATGGAGAATAGGTCAGACATAAAATTATGTAAAACCTACACACTGTTTTTCAAAAACTGAGATAAAAATTATCCAAGTACCTCATGAGCAGTGTTTGATCAAGAGGAACCTCCAGAAATACTAAAAATCCATACTAGGGCCATTGATTAAGGTAGTCACAGAGGGAAAGAAGCATGATATATTATTCCAGAGAATGATATCATTTTTACATTCTCTGTGGACCTGAAAAGTCTTGTAACCCCCAGTATGAAAATGTTTAATTAATTAACCTACCTGGATTCCTCTCAGTTAGAGCCAAGACTTCACCATACAGCCTGTGAGTAGTACAGACTATATTAAACCAAGGAAATCCAGAAACAAGTACCCTGGGCCGTATCTGAATGAAATATGCCAACATCTTTTGACTTCTTGGTTCCCGGTGACATAAAAAGGGGATTCTGTGTCTCTCAGAGGAAAAAAATGCCAGGATGAGTGAAAGATCAAGACCCCAGCATGCACGGTGGAACATTTCTGTAAACAGACTAAGACATTGCTGTGCAGCACTAGCCTTTTTGTCTGGTCTGTCAAGGGGCAGAGCAGGTTTTATGCTCTACCTGCCAGCTGGGAGTTGAGAGACATGTAGAGGCACAAGCTAGATGGACCACCCTACCAAATAGCATTTACATAGCCCAGGTCACTGGCCAGAAGAGCACATTGCTGCCCTGTCTGCAGACCAGAGAGGGAACTGGAGGAAGTAGGAGAGTAGTGTCTCTGGGGTACCGCAAGAGAAAGGAAGGTGACATGAAATGAAGTGAAAGAAGGCAGGGATATTTGGGAGGTACCTTGTTGGCATGGGGACAGTCAGGGGACTAAGGTAAGAGAGAATCAGAAGTTTAAATAGAATCAGGGAAGGTAAGGGCCAAGGGAAACACTGGGATGAGCAGCAGGTGTAGGGAATGGATAAATATTTAGTGGCTCAATTAAAGCATGTGATGCTGCTAGGATTAATATAATTTCAACACTTTTGATGTGACTTTCAAAGAAAACAATGAATACTGTCTGCAGACAGAAGTATTCTTTCCAGGAAAGATGTTGTACTACCTTTGCAAGCAGAGGAATTCATTTCTTCTTATCTTTTCCATCCAAATGCTGACTGGAACTACCTCTGATCAAAAGCATGATCTGGATGAGGAAAGGTGCAGTCAAATTTAAAAAACTGAGACAACTAAGGAAACAGATAAATACAAGGGAAAACTGAGTCAAATCAGATGCTGAAGTATTCATGGAACATAAATAATTGAAGAATAAAAATTGTTCCTTGAGAAATTTGTTACTGTATGGTAATTTGTACATCCAAAACTTCCCTTACTGCAAACTGGAGTATCCTTCATCTCACTTGCAGGTCTTCTTACAGTAATTTTATTTAACTCTTCTCTGATAAATTCAGTTCAATATTTGTAAGCAATATGCTGCAGAAAACTATCTTGCTGCATTGTGAAATAAGTATATCAGTCAAAAATTCACAAAGAATGGAATTTTTTGTTTGCTTAATAGCAGATAGCAAAAAAAAATTGCTAAAACATTCAGTGTATAAGAGTAAAAACCTATTATCATTCATGATGCCTCTAACCCAGTGGAATTCATGTTTTATAAATGAAATGTTAGATCTTATTTCTTTATTGACTGGCAAAAGCCAGGTAAAATCCCAGAAGAATACCTGCAGTACATCTTTTCTGACATGGGGCAATTGGCTGTTTCATTACAAGGGAAATCAAACCAGATGTAACTTGATTCTTTATTACCTTCTTGTAGGGCAGGAATGGATCAATCGTTGGAAACCAGTATGGTTGATAATTTAGATGATAACTTGAAGAGAAGATATTTTAGCAGGTAAGGCCAGACAAAATAACGGAATTTTACTTCAAAGCCTTTGCTTTTAAGGCACTGCTGCATAATTCCAAACATGTAAAATTGAGGGACACTTTGTCAATATATGCAAAATAAATTTTTACAACATTTTATTTCATTATTACTTTTAAAACACTTTATGGCTTGAGGGCTGGAAAATATTTAGTGTTTTATACAGGACAATTATCCAATTTGCATATTTTTCATCCATATTAGGTAAGAATAACTATATAGTCCCAGGTCCCCTTACTTAGTGTGACTGCTTATCATCTGTCTGTACTTGACAAATCTAAACTACTCACACAGACTCCATATGTAGTCAGACAAAAGGAATAGGATTTCTGGACGGTGATTCAACACACGTTTTAGATGTATTTCTACAGATGGAATGAAACCTGCTTTGAAGACCTTGCTTTCCTCTAATCTTTGCTAAGAAAGATTACCTAAGTTTATAGTTAAATTTGAAAATTGGACTATATATCTATCTTGAAACTGTAAAATTAAATGAGAAGTATCCCAGCTTTACTGATTTTTTTTAATTACCTAACCATATAAAGAAAACACATGGCAAAAATAGGGTGACATTTACTATGTGCTGACTTATAAAAAATAAACATTATGCAAACGAAAATGTGATATATCAACAATTGGATTAAGAATGTACATTTAATCATAATTAAAATATAATAAACTTTGCTACCAGGAATCTCAGGAAGTTCAACAAAAGGAAATGCAAAGTCTTTCACTGGGGAAGAATAATGCTGTGCACCTGTACCGACTGGCTACCAGCTGGAAAGCAGCAGAGAGGATCTGAACGTCCTAGTGGACACAAACTGACTGTTAGCCAGCAATATGCCTTTACAGCAAAGACTGAGAACATCCCGAGGATGCATTAAGAAGAGCAGTATGAGCAGGTTAAGGCATATTGGAGTGTCAGGTCCAGCTCTGGGCTCTCCAATATGACAGACATGGGCTTACTGGAGTAAGTCCAACAAAGAGCTGTAAAGATTATTAAGGGAATGGAGAATCCAGGAAAGGCTGAAAGAAGTGGAACCATCTAGCCTGGAGATAAGAAGGCTCAAGAGGGATCTTATCAGTGTTCATAATAAATTTTTGATGGGAGCGAGTAAAAAAGATGGAGGCATTCTTTTCTTAGTGGTATCCAGTGAAAGAGCAGGAGGCAAGGGGCACAAGCTAAAGTGTAGGAGATCCCATTCAAACGCAAGAAAAAATCTGTTTTTATGTGAGGGAGATCTGGAACAGGTTGCCAAGAGTCTGTGACGTCTCCATCCTTGCAGATATTGAAAATTTATCTATATGCAATCCTGGACACCCTGCTCTATCTGTCCCTGCTTGACCAAGAGGGTTGGATTAGATGATCTCTAGAGGTACCTTCTAACCTCAGACACTCTGTGATCTTGTGAGCTTGTGTTATAAAACCTGAGGGCACTCATTCTCTTCACTGAACCCCAAAGATGTGAGGCAGCACCAAGTCATATCAAAAATGAGAAAGGACCAGTGTGAGTCATTGAGGTGCCTGGTCTCTGCAATGATAACCCATGAAATCATGCAGTGAGTGAACATAAATAGAGCCATTATTAACTATTTATATTACACATTATTGTCAGAGTTGTTACTATGTCCCAAACAGTGAAGGAATAATGATAGGCTCCATTAGATGAGCCTCTTCTGCAAGGGATTTGGCAATCACTCACTAAATAATGTGATTAACAAATACCAAATGCTACAAAGCACAGGCCTTGTAACTCAATCATACTAATGAAAGAAACTTAGCCTGAACTGGAAAATGTCGTTAACTACAGGACAGGAATTCATCCTGTCCATTCTTTTCCTCTGAAACAAGGTCAAGACTGTATTTACCAGAAGTCTGTTTAATTTATTCTTCAAGATATCCAGGTAAGGGGATTCCAGAGCACCCATGCATAACCTGTCCAACATAGTTTCACTATCCTTATGACTGGAAAACTTTTTCCTGATACTCATCTTGACCTAGTTAATGCTCAAAGGTAGCTGATTCTCTTTACAGTAAGCTTATGTATTGGCAATCTATTATGACAGACATAAACACTCAATAGTCTTCTATTCTCTGTCTTAAAACTAACAAACAAAACTGAAAACACTCAACAATTTTGCTCCACTCAACCATTTTACTCCACTCAACCATTTTGCTTCACTCAACCATTCACTCTCTATAACTACCTAAAAGGAGGTTATAGGCAGGCAGAGGTTGGTCTCTTCTCTCAGGCAACCAGTGACAGAACAAGAAGACATTGTCTCAAGCTTCGTCAGGGGAGGTTTAGGCTTGATATTAGAAAAAAAAATTTCACTGAAAGGGTTATTCGCCAATGGAATGCGCTGCCCAGGGAGGTGGTGGAGTCATTGTCCCTGGAGGTGTTTAAAAACAGATTGGATGAAGCGCTTAGTGCCATGGTTTAAATGACGACTGGGTGCTAGTGTTGGGTCATAGGTTGGACTAGATGATCTCAGAGGTCTTCTCCAACCTTGCGATACTGTGATGCTGTGATTTTTCCCTATGCAATATTTTTCACCAGAAAAATAGTAGTCTGGAATATCCCATGCATCATGCGTGTATGAATTACATATAGCAATGAGAAGGGAAGACAATGGAGAAATAACTACTATGCATCATAAAGGGCTTCCAATTCATTGGGAGGCAATATTAAGGGCAGAGTCAGCGCAAAGTTTCTAATGTGCATCTTGGCTTGGTAGCAGCAAATGCAAGATCCAAAACAGTCATGGTACTAAACCTTTCCTAGCTGTGGTGGATTACAGTTTTTACTACACCTTTTCTAATAACTGAAGGTGATCCAAGGTTTATGCCTGTCCAAATCTGAAGTTTTCTTATCCTGAGATGTTAAAACTAGCAGTAGCTAATTTTGCCTGGCTCTGTGCATTTGTCCATTTTCAGTTCATTTAAAAGAAGTTATAAATCCCATCTGAAATGAGCAAAACTAAAAAACCAAGAATGAAGTGTCTTTTGGAGGATACAGTATAGCATTAGAAGAAACAGTGGATTTTAATATTTGAGACTTGTATTTTGCAGTAAAGTTCTTAACAGGTAGACTCTTCAACATTCTATAAATTGAAAATTTTATTTTAAAAAGTAGGAAGTAGAGATGATTTCTAACATCTAAATTAGTACACATCTGAATACTTTTCTTCAAATAACTCAGGTGTTCTCAGTATCTTTTTTCAACATATCACAATGCAAATTACGTTATCATTTTGCTATTTGTTACAAAGAAAACACAGAGGAAAATTATTTCTCTATGATATTTTTCTGGGATCAGCAATCTCATCTCTGTTAGCATGAAAATCCTTGATGTAATATTGAATTAAGAGCTACCTTTTGATAGCCATCTTGATGTAATAGTCAACCTCCTTTTCACCATCACTGATGCAGTACAAGCCTGAGATCTTGGCTTGAAGATGTAGAAACTGATTCATGCCTTTGCCACATTTGAGTTGGGCTACTGCAATGTATTATTTTAGCTAAGTCAAGCTAGAATGCCTGCTTCAGCATCTCAAATTTCGTCAAAACTTCAAGTGCTACAAATGTACCCTAACTCAATACTGTTTTTCAACACACCTCTTTAAGTGTTTCTATTTTCTTCTAGTAAAATATCACATTTTAAGATAAAGCTTTCGGATGGAGAATCATATTAGCCTTGCTAAATTGGTCTAATTTAGTAGACTAAATTTTGAAAGGGGATTTCAAGTATGTAAGTGTAAGCATTCACAGATGTAAGTAATTGAGTTTATGCTTGAAAAGCCCATTTTGACAAAAGAGATTTGCTTCAGGAAATTCTATCCTGTATGTAGGTAAGGGCTAGTTCTATCACATGTATGCAGAGATGACAATGTTTTTAAAATATATGAACAACTTTTTCCATAAAGAAAAAGTTTTCTGTACGCCTGTGTTCCAAGCAGATTTTCTGATCAAGGTATGATTGTTAAAGCAGCAATTTCAGCACAATATTGTCACAGCTTACTTCCTGTTTTAGTGGTTTTGAGGAAACAACCTGGTAGTTCGTACCACTGTTTCATTATTTTCTTTTTCCCTCATAATCTTACTTAGCATAAATAGCTAAAATAAAAAGTGGAAATAGTGCTAATGTAAACCATTTTTCTGCGTGAAAACCAGCTCCTTATTTGTGCAATATAAGCTAACAAAGTATTATTGAAATAGGTTGTTTCTTTTAGAAAGACATTTGACATTGATAAAAGAACTCCAGGTGATGGAGAATTTACCATATTCTTCACTAATCCATTGCAAAGCTGATTTCCCTCACTGTTATAAATGTGTATCTTACATCTACTCTTTCAACTGAAATCCCCTGCAACTGCACTTTGGTTCAAGTAAGATGCCACAGCTTGTGTGAGAGCTTAATACATCAATGACTTCTCCAAGTGCTGACAACACAAAATGAGTGAGCTTTCCCCAACCATCAGATCAGATACAATAATCTTGTTACAGAACATTTATGCTTAAATTTAAATTTATAAAGCATTACACAGGATTTTAACCATGCTGTTTCACTGACCATAATAGAAATTGTCTGACTGCATGCCCTACAAGTTGCTGATAAAATGTGTGTGTTAGAATCTAAGGGCAAGATATATGAAATGAATTGGGTGCTGCTGTGCTGGGATTTGTAATGTCTAAACTTTTAAGCTGCTTGACTTCCTTTCTGCTATCAAGGTCCTGGATTAGACGGCCACGACTCAGATAGAATAACAGCATAAATCAGTGAGAGAACATAGCTGCCTCACAGCAGCCAGCAAGTTCCATAGGAAGCCTCTTTATCCTAGCCACTATAAAGCTTTAGTTATTGCTAAAGAGGAAATATGTATTGAATTAGATTTCTGGCCACAGTTTAGCAGCTTACTCTGCAATTAGAAGGCCCTGAAGATGGTTTCTATACTTCAAAATCATGTGTCTAGGAGGCAGAGAAACTTATCCCCTTCTGTGTGTGGGGATGAGGCAGAAGAAACACTTGAACAGAAAGGCAGTAAGTGAGATGGCTTCTTTATGCAAAGGCTCCTAAGTTAAATCTCCTTTCCAGCATTTGCAAAATCAATAATTAGTTGCTTTCTCTGCCTGAAATAATTATATTCCCCACCACAAAAGAGATCAGTCTACATACGGCAGACTTCATCAAAGTCTTTTCTGAACTACACTGCGAATCCTCCAAATTCCTTCTCAAAGCCAGGTCCCCAGTATGAAGTTCCTGGCATCATCATTCTCTAACCCTCTGTACCCAAATAAAGATTTTAGTCCAAAATGCCACATGCCTCTCAGTCTGTCACAGAATCACTAAATGGTTGAGATTGGAAGTGACCTCTGGAAGATATCTAATACAACTAACCCTCTCAAGTACAGCCACCTAGAGACGGTTGCCCAGGATTATGTCCAGACAGCTTTTGAGTATTTTCCAGGAGAGAAACTCCACAGCATCTCTGGGCAACCTGTGCCAGTGATCACTTACCCTCACAAAAAAAGACGTGTTTCGTGATGTTCAGAAAGAACCTCTTGTGTTTCAGGTTGTGCCCATTGCCTCTGGTCACTACTGAAAGGAACCTGTCCTCTTTGCAGCCTCCCTTCAAGTATGCATACGCATGGATAAGATACCCCTGAGCCTTCTCATCTCTATGCTGAACAGTCCCAGCTTTGTCAGCCTTTCATCACAGGAGAGATGCTTCAGTCCCTTCATCATCGTTGTGGTCCTTTGCTGGATTCTCTCTGATGTGTCTTGTACCAAGGAGCCCAGAACAGGACACAGCACTTCAGAAGTGGTTTCACCAGTGCTGACTAGAAGGGAAGAATTAATCATAGAATCATAGAATCATAGAATCATAGAATCATAGAATCATAGAATCATAGAACTGCCTGAGTTGGAAGAGACCCAAAAGGATCATCGAGTCCAACTCTTATCTCTAGGTGTGATACTCCCAATATTCACATCATGTGACTGAGGGCATTGTCCAAATGCTTCTTGAATACTGGCAGACTTGGTGCCATGACTACTTCCCTGGGGAGCCTGTTCCAGTGTTCCACTGCCTGCTGGGTGAAGAACCTCTTCATAATACCCAACCTAAAACTCCCCTGGCACATCTTCCTACTGTTCCCTCTAGTCCTATCATAGGTCACAAGTGCAGCACCTCTTTCACCTCCCTCACTTGTGAGAAGGCAGTAAACAGCCATGAGATTCCCGCTCAATCTTCTCTTCTCCAGGCTGAACAGATCAAATGACTTCAACTGCTCCTCATACGACTTCCCCTCTAGACCCTCCACCAGCTTTGTGGCCTCCTCTGGACACTCTTCAGTAGTTTTATGTACCTTTTATACTGTGGTGCCCTCATTTGACCTCCTTTGACCTGCCAAAATCATTCTAATGCTATCCAGGACACCATTTGCTCTCCTTATGGCAAGGGTACACTGTTGTTCATGTTCATCTTCGTTTCCGCCAGGACCTCAAGTCCTTTTCTGCATAGATGCTTTCCAGGTGGGCAGTCCTCAGCATATATAGGTGCATTTTTCTCTGTTGTTTCCATACTACTTATTTCTCAAACTCCTACATCATGAACAAGCAAGATATATCAGGTTCACTGATCCTGATTGCCTGAAGTCTTGCTTCTGATCTATATGGGTTACTATTTCAAGGAAGCAGCTGCAGTACACAACCACCTCAGAGCTAAGACCTCCTGTTCTGATGAGGTGAGGGGCAGTGGGGAGAACAACTGGTACAAGGGTAAGGAGAAAAATACAAAAACAATGATGCAGGATTATTGGACAGGGAGACACAACTTCTGCACTTCACATAATGTGTCACCAGAACTACAAGTAATTTCATGCTCAACTGTAAAAGATGTCACCACTAAAAGTACAATATTTCTTTTCACTTTTATCTCCTTCACTTACCAGCCAGTTTAATGCCAGAATATTCTCTATATAAAAGAATTTTCAAAATATACTTTGCAAGATATTTATGCATTTCATAGTAAATGGATTTTGTCTTAAAAAGTCAAACAACCCTGAAGTATTCATCATCATAGGGATCAAAAATTTTGTTTACTCCTTCCACCACAATTGTCATTCACAAAGAGAACAATCTCTTCAAGAAAGGCCAATGATCTGTACTCAAATATATAATATAAATACAGGAGTGAAACAGAATGTTTCAAGTTTTGAAACCCACAAAAGTAAACAATTACAGTCCTGAGACAGTCTGTTAAGTCTTACACCTCTAGTGCCTTGTTTGGTATTGCAGATATAACATCAGTCACACAGTTAAACTGTAATTCGAAAGTGTGATCTAGGTGCCAGAGCAGAAGTTAGGACATCTATGTACTACTTAAAATTCTATCATTTCTTTCAAAGAGATCAAATCCCCAAATACATTTGTGTCAGAATTAGAATAGTGAATATCTCTTTTTATTAAAAAAAGAGATGTTGCATGGTCAATAATTTACTAATCATAAATATCGTGGGTATTAGCAGGGAAGCAAGACATATTCTAACAGTATCATTTACATTTTGTGACATGTCTTCACTGTACTGGGTGCTTAACAAAGAAGCATTCAGAGTACACTACAGTGTAGATGGGTATACTTTATGGCCTGCTGACATGAACTTAATAACACATATCTTATATAATGCTGGCCTAAATTATAATAGATGTCATCTTGTAACATGAGTTTGCAGGCTGTTCTGTTAGACTCTTGGCTGTAGCCCTAGAAGGTTATACACAAATCTCATCGCCATCTTGTAGATCTTTGCTGTTGTCCTTTCTGTTTTGCACCTAAGAAGAAAAAATCCTTCCTGTTATTCCCTCAAAACATTGAAATGTGCTGATGACAGAGAAGTACCTTCTGAGGTATGTGGATTCCAACATGCCTGCATTTCTTTTTGCAGACTCTTGAGATTCTAATAAGTTCTCATGGGATATGGCAGAAGCAAAAGCAAAATTAAAGATTACTGAAGCAACTCTGTGAAAGTATACAAGAAACAATTTAATCATATAGAGTTTACTTTGGAGCAACAGTCTCTAACATATCTGGGGGATGAGGGACCTCAATCAGCAACTCCAAAACCTATCGCTAATCTCAGCTTTATATTACTACATTACACATCAGCTGAGGAACTCTTTTCCCCTGTTTTTTAGTAATCTAACAAAATATTTTTGTATCTCTCAGCATTTAACATTCAATTTGTTAAATGTCACTGAAGAAAAATAAAATGAAAAAGACATCAGTTAATAATGCACTCTTTAATGTTTCATCATCCCATGACTCTCTATTTCGCTATGCTGACCTAATTTGTCATGACAGGAACATGGTCTTTGTTTCAGAGTATTCTAAGTGTAGAAATGACTAGATCTTAGAGAGAATTGTATGCTGCCTGGGCAAACAAAGCCAGTTTTACTGACATTATTTTAACTGGTTATAATAAAGATGTATCTTTAAGGAGACACACCTATACTAAGTGCAACACCATTTATTTAGGTACCTAATGTTTTAATTGCCCCAGTTAGGGGCTAATCCTTCCTCATATACACTCTAACATTCTCCTTAAATCAACCCTCAACATAGTTATGTAGTATTTTGCCACATTGGGCGAAATTGAGCTCCAAATGAATGTTAGAATATAAAACCTTCAACTGGAATTGGACAAGTAGGCTAGGAGGTTAAAACAATAATACGTATTCCATCTGTTGCTCATGTATTTAAATCTATCTGATATCAACGCAAATCTTCTTGTGTTGACAGCAATGGCTGCTGCAGAAATTTCAACCATAGTGGACACGTGATAGAACTAGAACTACAAGTGGTCTAATACTGTAGTGTTTAAAGATCTTAAGTGAGAAGATAAGAACTGAAAGGCTGATAAAATTTGCTTATCTTTCACCTTCAAGATAGCCATCTCAAAACAGGATTGAATCATTCCAGAATTATTGTAAGGTCCTATTCCGATATTTAATTATCCTGTGAATACAAGAGTCCCTATAGCAGTCATTACTATTAGGCATCAACTCACAAATGCAAGAACTCAGAAAAATAGAGAAGGATGAGCAAAGTGGTGAAGATTTAGGTTAAATGTCAGATTGGAACATTCTGTTGAAATTATTGCAAAATACTTGCTGGCAGAGAGAACAGTAAATCTAGCCAACTACATTTCTTAGAAGTATTCTCTATGCATTATTTATTTACAAACAGTCACCTTCTAGATATTTAAGTATTAGAGAGACTCTGTTTTTCCCTAGAAACTTAATTAATTTACCTATCCCAGTATAACCCATTTATCCAATTTATCTTCTTTTTTATTCTACAAGCTACCTGTAATTTGAACTGTCACATTAATATATAGTGATTCCACCACACTTAATCAGGACAACTCTAAAATAAAAAAATGGAAGGAAATACATAAACATGTACAAGGTCATCTGCCAGCATAGAATTTTGTGAGTGAAAGTATCATATGAGGTGCAGTTTAACCTTAAAAGACAAGGTCAATGTGAGTATACATTTTTTGGGATTAGGTTTCATATATATTATTTAGTATCTACCACTCTTATGAGATAATCATACTGAAAACTATTAGCTCCAAATGCAGCATCACAAAAAGAGTAAGTTCAGTTGTTAACATTTGATTTTTCCCTTTTGCAATGAGTTTCCCACTTTCCTCCCTTAAGAACCCAAATTAGTTTTGGCAGCTACCACTGACTATGGTGTACTCTCTCATTTGAACAATTTATATTGATTCAGAAAAATGAATACATTTTCTGCAGTGTTCTTTTCTGTTCTGTTGTACATCTATGATGGAACTTAAGAGGAGTTTGAGCTGAGATTGTTCCCTGATCTGCTTATGTTCCAGAAACCTTTCACAATGAAAAATATTTCCTGTAGGACAGAAAATAAATTGACCTAGCAGTGGAAACACAAGCTTTATTCAAATCAAAGCAACATTGCAAAAAATTGAACAGATGATTTCAGGAAATTTGTTTGAACTCACAACATATAAATAGGAGTACATTTCTAAATATAGGGGGGGAAAAAGCCAGAAAAAGATCAGAGGGGAGAAAACAGCTAAAATGAAGGAAAAATCCATGACAGTTTGTGAATTGTTTTCACCTACATGGCTTCCTGCCTATTACACTATTATCCTAAACATAACATTAAGATGTAGCCTGCAGTCCATTTATATGCCTGTTCTAGTTGATAAGGGACAGGAGGTAACTGTGGGGCAGTGAAGTATGGTGATTTTTGTCAGTAACCTCTCACTGTCAAACATGACAATATCACTCCACTCAAAGAAATTTTAGACTAGATTCCAATTAAAAGCAATAGAAATCATCAGGCAATTCTAGGATGAAACTGCTATTTTAGATGTCTGTTTTGGATACACTCAATCACATTCTGAAAATGTGTATTCAGAATGACCCTCAAAACTTCATCTACCTGTTTTTTAAGCACCTCCAGGGATGGTGACTCAACCACTTTCCTGGGCAGCTGTGCCAGTGCCTGACCACATTTTCAGTAAAGAAATTCTTCTTAATATCAAGTCTGAACATCCCCTGGAGAAACTTATGGCCATTTCCCCTTGTCCTATCACCTGTCACTTGAGAGAAGAGATCAACAGTCGCTCTGCCACAACCTCCTTTCAGGAGGCCGTAGACAGTGATGAGGTCTCCCCTCAGCCTCCTCTTCTCTAAGCTAAACATTCCAGTTCCCTCAGCCACTCCTCGTAGGACTTGTTCTCCAGCCCCTTCACTAGCCTTGTCGCCCTTCTCTGGACATGCTCCAACACCTCAATGTCCTTCTTGTAGTGAGGGGCCCAGAACTGAACACAGTACTCAAGCTGTGGCCTCACCAGTGCTGAGCACAGGGGCACAATCACCTTCCTGGTCATGCTGGCCACACTGTTTCTGATACAGGCCAAGATGCCATCGGCCCTCTTGGCCACCTGGGCTCACTGGGCTCACCCCCAGGTCCTTCTCTGCCAGGCAGCTCTTCAGTCAATCTTCCCCAGGTCTGTAACGTTGCATGGGGTTGTTGTGTCCCAAGTGCAGGATTCGGCACTTGATCTTGTTGAACCTCATCTCGCTGGTCCCAGCCCATCAATCCATCCTGTCCAGATCCCTCTGCAGAGCCTCCCTTCCTTCAAGCAGATTGAAACTTCCACGCAGCTTGATGTCATCTGCAAACTTACTAAGGGTGCACTCGATCCCTTCGTCCAGGTCATTAATAAAGATATTGAACAGGACTGGACCCTACACTGAACCCTGGGAAACACCACTTGTGACTGGTTTCCAAGTGGATTTAACTCCATTTACCATTACTCTTTGGGCCCTGCCATCCAGTCAGTTTTCTACCCAATAGAGGGTGTGCCTGTCCAGGCCAATGGTAGCCTGTTTCTCCAGCAGAATACTGTGAGAAACTGTGTCAAAGGCTTTAGTGAAATCCATGTATACCACATCCACAGCCTTTTCCTCATCCATTAAGTGAGTAACCTTGCCACAGAAGGAGATCAGGTTGGTCTGGCAGGACCTACCTTTCATAAACCCATGTTGACTGGGCCTGATCACCCAATTGTCCTGCGCGTGCTGTGTGATAGCACTCAAGATGATCTGCTCCATGACCTTCCCTGGCACCAAGGTCAGACTGACAGGCCTGCAGTTCACTGGATCATCCCTCCGACCCTTCTTGTAAATGGGTGTAACATTTACCAGTCTCCAGTCAAGTGGCACTTCCTCAGTCAACCAAGACTGCCGGTAGATGAGGTAAAGGGGTTTCGAGAGGACCTCTGTCAGCTCCCTTAATACCTTTGGGTGGATCTCATCCTGCCCCATAGACTTGTGTATGTCTAATTGGCCAAGTAACAGATCTGAGAGAACACTACCTATAAAATGACCAGAACAAAGTTTGCAGTGGTCACTTGAAGACCTAAAACTACCAATACACCCATTTCTCATTGTGTGAGATCCCTTGTTCCTCACGCTCTGATATCACAACAGTAAATCTAACCTCAAGTGTTTGCACTTACGCTGCTGTGCTACTTATCAGCAGCCACATGTGAGCTTACCTGTATTTGATCTTTTAAAACTGTTATTATGTTATCAGCTAACATTTCTTATTAAAATAATTGTAACACACTTTTGCTCTCTATTTAATGCTAGGCTTCAGAGAAGACTTTAGCAATGCAAGGAACAAACTTCTGTTCTAGGCAAAAGTTGTAATTTCTTTAACTAAAAGAGCAAATGCAGATGTACCTTGAGCTCTACTTTGGTCTGGGACTTTCCTTTTCTCTTTATTAGACTGGACTTTGTTGTCTTCAACCACCCAGTCTTCTAGGATTTTTTAAACAGAATGCCCATGAAGATGTGAGGGTTTAGCAGGAAGTAAATAAAAGACGTTCTTTAGACATTAAAAGAGTTCACGAGTTCCCATTTTCAGTGTTTTTATATGTGTTTCTGTAAGATATGATTTTACAATTATGTGTTGCTTTTGGAGAATGAGTGAAATATATGGAAAAGTCTTTAATATATAAATAAGTGTATTGTGAAAGCTGAGTGATTCTATATCTAGATACACTAGTTTCATGCTGTGGAAGAAGTTCAGCTAGTGAACCAGTTGTAGTGTAATGCTGTAATTACTATAATTAACAATTACAATTTTTAAGGTATTTTAAAAAATCTCTTTACAGCTATAAATCAAACATTGATATTTATCATTAATTCTATTCATGTTACATTTAATCCCATCTTCTCCTGTCAATCAATGCCTAATGCAGTGTCAGTCTAATTATATACATACAACACAATTATATCATAAGTATAAATCCTCTTATTAAGTGTAGCAATGCTTTAGACATGGTTAGACTAAAGAAACAATGCTCTACAGAATTGTGTACAAGGATTCTTATCTAAATGAAGAGCTGAAGCATCATATGAAGATGAAGTACAATCAAAGTGATTGATATGTCATTTTTTGTACTACTTAAGATATTGTGTGCTCTCTGACTACCTCACAATGCATTCTAAATAAAAAAAATGTGTCATTGTGCTGGTTAAAAATATATTTCAGTTGTTGATTTAACTTGTTTAAACTACACTGTCATTGTTGAGGAAAGTTTATAATGCTTCTTATCTAAGTGACGTGTTTTCTCTCTAGCTTTAGTACTTTACGGAAGTAAAGATGAAGCAGAGAGAGCAGTAGATCTAAGAAGCACGTTCATCAGCTGTTATCAGTCACCTACCTCATACTTGTCTCATTAATGTGGTTCCAGAAGAAGGTCAGACCTGTAGCAGATGCATTACTCAGGTGATAAGAGAAACATCTGCACTGATGCGCACCACTCACAAAAGTAAAACCTCTCTTCTTGGGCCATTGTTGCCCAATCAGGACACCACTACGATGAATAAACTGTTATACTTAGTCTCATGAAGAACTGCCGTCAGTGTATTTCCTTCAGATCTACAGTACAGATCTCCTCTGATGCAGACAAAGAAGAAATTTTGGAGAGAGTGAGGCAAAAATGTGGGTCATACAATGGGGGAAGAAAACTACAAGGCTGGTGCATTTCTAAAGCATGAACTAGACAACAACCAACACAGTGGATCAACATCCTCAATGAATGCTCAATTCAGTGCAAATCCTCAATCCTCAATTCAGTGCAAACTGCAAAATCTAATCTAAGTATCTACATCTAATCTAAGTATCTACATGTCCATTCCTATATGCAAACTAACTGTCTAAGTTCCCCTAATGGTCAGCAGAAACTCAGTCAATACAAGCAAGAGGGGTGTACATATGACTAAATGTCGTTTGCTACTTTGGGGTGACCTTAAGAGCTCTACAAGATCTAGATGAAAGCTTGGATACCTAACTCACACAGTACTCACATGTTGCTTGAATTTAGAAACCTAAGTTTAGATTTTTAGAACCTAAAGCAGTGCATCAGTCTTTCTAACTCTGCAACAAATGATACTCCTGTGATCACAGGAATCAAAAGTACAGAGAAGCATCCTTGCTTGTTATCTGTTCATGCTGAACTCAGTATATAGATGAAACCCATGAGATTTAATACCCTGTAACCAGGGACAGACAGACAAGGACAGGGTACACTCATCAGTTACGGGATTTTTGGGGATCTCTTTTTTCTCGGAGTCCCATGGTCTGGCCTACCAACTATTCCTCTACAGTGTTACCACACAGCAACAACTCTAATGCAACTGTCAGTCATGTAGATCTTTTCCCCTGACATATCCAAAGTATCTCAGTCTTTTTGAAGGGAAAATATTCTCGACAAACTATATCTTCTGGGGAAAAAATATGACCTGCACACAGGAAGCAAGTGGTCCAGTGCAACTTGTTCCTGTGTGTAATAGTAACTCAGTCCTCCCAGACTTGTTCTCCTGTAACCTTTGAGGAAACTGAGCTTATAGTGGGCCTAGCATTGTTGCGTGAGGGTGCAGTGCAGACCAAGAAGGCCAATAGGGCAGCAAAAGGAGGTCGCAGGGATACGAATAAGTGATGTCATATTCAGTTGGGAATGCTTGGGAAGCTTCTACAACTGAAAGATAGGTGAAGTTGGGTTTTGAATTTTGCAAATATTTCGGACTGCCCCTCTAAATCTTTCCTGACACCAGTCTGGCCATCTCTAGCAGAGGACAAAGCTAAATTGTTTCTGAGTTTTTAAAAGACTCAATTTGGCTTGGTCTGTTATAAGTCCTGGAACATTTCTTCTGCCTATTACATACTTTCCCCAAAATCTTTAAAATTATCTTCAGTTTACATGGGAATATTTGACTTTTCCTTTTTTTCTTTAAACATGGCAATCCTTGGAGTTCTACTGTCAGATATCTTCATATCTATAGTATATTTGATATACAAGGAGAGGCTGAGAGGGCTGGAGAAGAGAAGACTTGGGCGTTCTTACCAATAAATGTATTAAACACCCGATGAGAGTGGGTAAAGAAGATGGAGCTAGACTCTTCCCAGGGGTATCCAGTGACAGAACAAGAAGCAAATGGCACAAACTGAAATGCAGGAAAATCTACTCAAACCTGAGAATTTTTTTTACTGTGAGGGATGTTAAACACTGGAGTAGGTTGCCCCATGAGGCTGTGGATTCTCCATCTTTGCAGAAAACCTGTCTATACAGAATCCTGGACACCCTGCTCTGACTGACCCTGCTTAACCAGGAAGGCTGGAATTGATGATTTCCAGAGGCGCCTTCCAACCTCAGGCATTCTATGATCTTGTGATTTCTCAGTTCTGTATGTCTGGCCAACAGAAGATTAGGAAGCACTAAAATATTCTGAATAACTCTTTCTAACATCTGAAAACTTTGGAATTGTTAATCTTTTCACATATTACACAAGACTATTCAGAAATTTGCATTGCATCAGAGATTTACCGTAAGCAGAGCGCCATTTAACCTTGATAAGTACAAATCCAAGTTTAAAATGCTGTTGACTTTCACATTAATTGTCCCTTTTTTCTTATCTCTTCAAGTTTTAATTTCCTAGTTCTTTTATGTATTTTTGTTATCAAATTCCAAAAAGCACATTTGAGATGAGAAACTGAATGCCCCTGTAAGTGTCACGGTTGCCAGCTGATAGCCAGTTACTAGTGAATGGAGATAATCCATTAGCAAAGTAACCTTCATCTAAAAGTTTAATGGATTTCACCCACCTGCAAATCACACTTATAACCCAGTCATGCACAACTCTAAGCATCAGCTGGGGTGCACTCCCTGTCCTCCACTCTCATTTATATCCCTGGCTCTCCGCGTCCTTTGTGGGTATGCAGCATTTCTTGGAGGTGTACCTTGGCACACTTTGAAGCAAGTCTCCAGGCAGCAGTTTTATCCCACTGAGCCATAACTGATGATTGTCTCCCTTTCAGCTGCACAAAACATGGCTTACAATGCAGTGACTCATATATGTATGCCTGTATTTCAAACACATAGTGAACTTCCATGTACAGCTGAATCAAGATTTAGAGACCAATGAAGGTTCCCTCAGCTGATACAAAAAAAAGATAGAATAATCAAAGAGTTAATCTAGTTTCATTCCTATATGACTAAACTCACTGTTAGGCTTTTATGGTGTTAATTTTCCAAACTTGCAAAGCCAAAAAATCAGCAAACTGAAAGTAACCAAAGGTGCTCTTTGGTAGAGATAGAAATGAACTGTGTCTTTTTAAGTGTTCCAGAGAAAATGTGTTCAGAATATTTAAGTCTCAAGTGAGTTACCAAAGGTTATTCATTCACAAGTGAGATAAATTCATACCTGTCAAATTGTCTGGATCCTCTGTGTGATCACTAGAGTCTCAAATCATTTATTTTTTTCCCCAGTGAAAGTTCAATATTTTCACATATCCAAATTTAGTAGCATTTCCTGCGTGGGAGAGTAAATTAATTCATTCTCCTTTCATCTCACTTTCCACTTTTACCGGACTAGTGTGGAGAGAAAAAAAAAAAAACCGGTTGGCTGACAAATAGTTTTTAAACAGAATTTCACAGTGCGAACAGCCTGCAACCTCCTTAAAACAGGTACTATATTTGTAAACAGAGTCTTTTTAGTAAAATCCTATGGTTGTCAGTGATTTAAAGTGTGTGTGTAAAATATTATTTCAAACTAATTCAAGGCCTGTTTAATTCTTGAACTTTTTTCCACTGCTTAAGCTCTCATATGTGCAGAAGGGTATATTAATCCAAAACCTTTCCTTCTTCCCCACTTTGATACTTGATCCAGAAGGAACTATTATCTGCATCTTAATCTTGCCTTATTGTAATAATATGAATTACAGTTCCATCATGCAAAGTATGGACTGAATTTGTGATCAGCCCCATGGATTGATGAAAATTCAGTGGAGAAGGGTTAAAGAAGTACATGAATAGTCAGCTAGACCTTACATTTTGAAAAGAAAAATAAGAGATGGTAAGGGTAGGCAAAAGAGAAACAGTTTGCTCCTGAAGCTAAAAGAGCAAAAATGTTGGACAAGAAGAATGCATCAGGAATCATGTTATAGAGACACACAAAAAAAGGACTGATATTGTGGGCTTTTCCTATATTTTCCTAACTATTCTTTTAACTAACTGCATGTAGTAGTAATTTTAATTGTAAGAGGGTTCAATGTTACAGTCATCTCTTAGCCAAGTTTCTGTAAAATAATATTTATTTTTTTACACTTCTGGTTGCACAACAAATAGCCTAATTTTATTTGTTTTTACAAAGACAGAAAAGGAGGAAACAAGTCCCATAATCTTTTCCCATACTTTATACTAATTAAGTTGATGTTAAATAAACACAGTATATTTTCTCAGATAATAGTTCTTTTTATATTTCTGTGTTCCATACCTTTTACTTTTTTTTTGTTTTATTGGTGAAGTGCTGCATTTCTTAGCATTTATGTCCTATCTTTCGCTGCATTTGCATCTCAGTGCAATGAAATAAGGTGAAATTTTGAATAAGGCAGTGGGACAAAATTTGGAAAACCTTTGTATACTTTCTCTTGCATAGATAAGAAATTTCAGAAGTCTTACTTCTCTATATGCTATCACTAGATCTCACCCATAGCAAAATATGTCTTTGATTCAACTTTTAAATACTTTCTGGATAAACTATAAATTCTACTATTTAATCACACTGATGTTGTTGCTCCTTTTTCTCTAAAAATCCATGTATATTTTTTATTTTGAAATCTATACACTACTACTCAAACCTCACTTAGCAGACATTGTTTCTGAAAAATGCAACTAACATGATTTCTTCTGTTTTGATGATGTCTGATCCATGATAAGGAATCACTACTGGAGGAGAGTTAAAACAATGAAATATTCAGTAAAATAAAAAATCAAATAGTCTACTAAGAAACAAAACCTGAAGTATTCTATGCTTACACCTTGAGTAAGACTGTGTTGTTCTTTTGGATAACATTTTATACTTATGTATGTAGGTTAGAGTCTGTATACAAAAAAATATAAAAGAGTAACTTTATTACTCTTATTACGTAGGAACTACTTTATCTCACCTTTTATTTTAAAAGAAAGTTCTGGAAACAGCAAAAAGAAAAATATTTAATTTCTGGGGTTCTGATAATACTAATAATACTATTTACACTATTGTAACCCAAAATTGCAAAATTTGCAGAGCTGACATACTCTGATCTTGCTAAGGGGAGAATCTGGCCCAATGGGGTCACAGAAGAATGTAGCAGCATATGTATATCGTATAAATACAAATAAAATAGATCACAGGGCACTCAGAAAATGACAGCTACTTTAATTCTTAAAGGGCTTACACTTTCAACCCCTTCAGAAATTATAAAATGAAGAATAACAAAAAAACAACCCCCCATTTTTATCTAAGCGCAAGTGGTGTAAGAAAATTTATCTTGATGGATGTCACCTTAGAGCACATATTATCCCTATCTCTCAAAGTGTTTTTTCCCCCTTATTTCATCTCTGACATTCATTGTAAATTTAATGATCCACATACGATTTGCTGGTGTCTCAGTCTGGTGTTTTGAATCATGAAACTAGTGCTAAATTTATGGCACTGCAGTACCACTTAGTGAATCATTAAGCAGTACAGTGGTTTTAATGATTTGGATCATAGTGGACCTCATCGCTATATAATGAGGTTCCATTTAGTGTAAATTTTATGTAAAAATTCAATTTGCAAACCAACAACATGAAACTACAACATTTTTTCTATCCTAACATTGTATTTATCTATTGTGATTTCCAACAGTGTTTCACATGGGGAAAGAAAATGTTATTACAAAAATAATTTCTTACAGTCCTCACACCACCAAAAGATATGTCCTTTCAGATTGGTATTTTGGTATCTCTTCTTAAATGTAAACCGCTTAAGGGCTCTGTTCTAGATATTAGAGTATGCTCAATTAGATTGGCTGAGCACTCAGAGAAGTGGTCATTCAAAGGCGAACTACTCCCAGAATTTTCTCTGCTGGAGAGATCCATCAACATAGAGGGGAACTTTTATCATTGCCCATCTCAATAGCACTGGGTCACCCCATTGTTGTTTCCAATATAATATGTTTCTCAAAGTAAAGGTTTTCCCTGCTGAACGTTCATGACTTGCTTCTCTAAAATAGACTGAGGTAAGTGATTAGATATGTACTACCAACAAAAATACAGATTTCCCACTTTGAGTAGTTTTACACTGTAGAAAGTGTAGTGTATACAATGAAGTTAATGTATTGTTAGAATACATAAGTTCACATACAAAGTTTTCAATTTCTAAACTAGTTATTTTAGGCATTTTTTTCAGCAAAGTTTACTTTTCAAATTGATTTTCATCAAACAAAAGCTGCCTAAAATATTTTTAGCTAATACTTGGATAATTCTCTGATTCCATGTCAGCTAATCTCTTGGTAGTATTAACTAATGCTCTTGGGCCAGAGTCCTAAATCAGAACAACTTTAACAGGAAGGAAGCACAGTTCTTGAAAAAAATGATGTTTTTTTCAGTTCTTTTTGTCCAGACATGCAGTTGAGGAGACTAAGATTTAGTAAATTAAGTAAGTATTGAAGCATTACATTATTTTTGAGGTAGTGCAAAATAAAATGGGGATATTCTAAAAGTCCTTAACAACGCATGGCAGTGCTGACTCTGTAAGTACTTTACAAATGCCACAGGTAAAAAAGATATGAATAGGATGAGAGAGGATATTTTCCTCTATAGGAAAAATGCAAGTGAAGAATAATAGTCACCATGCAGTAAATCAAATACATATAACTGGCAAAAAAATCAAAATAACTTAATAACCCTTATGAACTTGCCAAGAAATGCTCATGCTACAAAACATGCTAGAATGCTGCAGCCACTTTTCTTCATGCCTACCTTCTTAATGGCTAAGAATTACATGATATTACTTGTGTATTTTTAAAATGGAGAGGAATGAAACAGAGATAGAAGATCCTCTCAGCCTTTTAACCTTCTCTTCCATGGTGCAGTTGTAGGCACAATATTTTATGGAACCAGGCATATTCATTAATATGACTTGAAAGACAATGAATCTTGCTACATAAAGTTGTGCAGTTGTTGTAGAGTTGGAATGAACAATAGAGGAAATGCAATATTAAGATCTCTAGCAAATAATTTGATATATATATATTTTTAAAAATTACTCTTGAATCCACATTTACTTGTAACAGTGTTGTAGCCATAGGTCTGCTAAGTCTGCAAAGCAAAAACTGCCTTTAGCCACATATGCTATGCAAAACTGCCCAGTGCATTTTTTCTACTGTAGGTTAGGAAATAACAAGACTTGCTTTCATCTAGTTAAAGGGATCTACACATGCACGCTTTCACATATAACAGACTCAATAATACTCTTATACTTAGGTTTGTGAGTACGAGAGCTAAACAAGCCCAGTTTCCTATGAATTTGTGTGTCACAGCTGATGCTCTCTCCTCTTCCAGCAAACCCTTCCTGCTCATGTATAGCACATTCTGTGTAGATTCTCTGATATCTAACAATGGTTGAGCAGTGGTTGCAATCTTTACTTCAACTGGGTCATTAAGGTCTCTCTCTTCAACTTTGCAATCTACAGTACATATTTCCACAGATTCCTGATCCATGAAACTTATACTCTGCTATGAAATTCAGTGAAAACCAGCTGAAGGGTATTAAGAGAGGAGGGGTTCAGGGAAAAAGTCAAACAGACCTACACCAATGTAGGAGATATTTTCCCTTTGCAAACAAAATTAAAAAAAAAAGGGAAGTTGAGTTGGTAGTTTCCTCAAAAGCTATCTTTTGTTACAATTAGGTGGAACATTTTAATTTGCTCTTGTCATGATCTCAAAATTTCATAACAAATTTTTTTTGACATTCTATATCATCCTAGCTCAGCCAGAGCACTCAAATGAATTGGCCTGCAGTTTTTCTTTAAAGTGGGTGCAGCAAAACCACAGAAAGGCTTTGGAGTCTCTAAAGGAATCTTTTATTGTAGCATAAGCTAGAACAAAAACTTTTTTAAAGGGGAGAAAAAAATCTGGTCTGATGAGACAAAGTAAACTACAAAGATTGGCAAAGGTACCCCAACATGAATGCTTGCCTGCCAGACTCTGCAGTTCCCAAATCTTTGTGCTCGTTTCTTAATGAACAAAGGTCTACTCATCCATCAGTATTGGTCAGCTCCTGGTAATTGACAAAATTCTGACCAATTTTGGCCAAATTGATAGAGTAATGCAGCCAAAGATAACTAATTGGAACAACTCTCTCAAGAATCAGCAAGTAGGCTGCTAAGGGTCTCCATGGGTAGCTGTAAGGCTTCTGGCCTAACTGGTGCGTGTAGATGGCCTACTGACACACATGAGTCTGAAGTCAGTGAGACCTCTGTGGCTACTTGTGCAGGCAAAGGTTCAAGTGTATGGAAGCTGACTGTGGGCATTATAGCAAGAGAAGAGGAACTTATAGGAGGCATGAAAGAGAATTGAAGGTGGTATAGTAGGAAACGGAAGTATTTGGGTGCTTAGAAGCTGCAAGATTGACACCACAACTGACTAAAAATCCCCAGGACTCAAAGAAAAATTATTTCTTCTTTTTCTGATGTCTTGCCAAATTAACTTTATATAGACAATGAACAAGTGACAACCTACACTTTGGAAAACAGGAACTACAGGGTAGCAGCAGCAGTTATGTTATTGCAAAGACTTTGTCAGGTCATTCAGATTATCCAATTCATCTGGACCATACAAGCAATATGACTCATACAAACAGCATTCACAACAAATAGTATTTTGAGTCATTCCTCAGCAAAGGTTAACTGACTGACAGGTTAGCATGACAGCTTTTTGTTGGTTTCCCAAACAGCTTTGTTCCGGATCATACAGAGCGCACAGTTCATTCAACACAGAGATTAGTTATCTAAACAGATACCAAATAAAGCAGTTAACATGATGTTATTCAGGAAAAAAAAAGTATTGTTGTAGTGTTTGGCTGTGAGAAGGTAATGGTATTCAGAAAAAACCCTATTGCTATTGCCAAAGGTGACTTGTGTTTCTGGCCAACAGTCTAAAACATCTCAAAACCCAATGTATGTTTCAGAGTATTTAATGTAAAACAGACACTTTAAAGTAAATTTGAATTATCCGCTTCATAAATCAGCATTTTTAAAAAAATGATGGCTGGAATCTACCTGAAGCTTGAGTTATTTCGCCTACAAAGTATGGATCAGTCATGTATACTCTTTTCTTAAGGGTAGGAACAACACTAAAAAGTTTCAAGAATGCAGTTTCTAAATTTGGAAGTATCATTTTGCGTCTGTGAATTGAAAAAAAAAAAAGGACCCAAGCAAACCAAGAAAACCTTATAAACTGCTCCTCCCTACACACACGCACAAATCTAAGGTTTGATGTAGATGAACTGGACGATGAAGAGCATTTGGATACCTGGAAGTCTACGTATTCTTTTATTTCCAGTAGTTTTTTTACTTTTTTCCAGTTGCATTCCTAAGCTGCAAAGGACAAAAATAATAGACACGGTAAATTTTTGTTTTGGCATCTTAATTCCAATACGACCAGATAAATTTGTATTTAAGTTTTAATTCGGTAATTTGCTGTAATAACTAAAATTTTGGTTGTATGCTGCTGGTTTTTTAAAACACTATGTGGCGATTTGCAGCTTAGTTATCTGGGGCTGCATGTGTATCAGGGCATTGTCATCTTCAGCATCAGCTTAGTACATTTTATTCAAGATCATAATGTATGGCATGATCTGATTTTTGTTTAATTTGCCTTTTAATTGGTGTGTAATAAAAATCTGTATCATAAAATCAAGGAAAACTTTCCCATGGGAAGATTCTTTATCTCTTTGGTCACTGGTATTTTTTCAGGATGTTTCTCTCTTCTATACACAACCTCACCACTACAGCGCTACCTCTTCTTATATGACCTTAATTTTGTGGTTTAGTAGCAACTATCCACATGAAAACCAATAACAAACAGAAATGTGGCTGACAATGGCATGACTAATATCACAAGAAAGCCTGAATGAAAATGACAATGAAATGCAGGATTCTGCTAAGGGATATGACTATCATCAGCCTAGTAATCCAGGGAGATATTTGGATAAAGAAAAATAATTGGACATCCTATTTATAAGAACATATGGACTTCAAAAGAAACAGAAACTTTATTAGTTCTGAGGCTGGAAATTATTTTTTTGTATCTTAAAATCTTGTGGTTTTCAATTCACAGACATTTGCTTTCCACAATGGTTTAAATGCAGGCTCTTTTGCTCTCTTGTTTGTACCCTCCATGATATTAATGAAAACTAGTGATATAGATATTTATAGAGTAAGTACTGTTGATACACATGTACATGTGTATACATTTAGCGTATTATGTTTAAACAATGGTAACAGTGGGAAACTTTTGGAGATAGTCCAGTATTTATGAAAACCTCAAGGAGCTTTAAATTAATGAACACAATACTGTAGTTAAATAGTTTCCCATACTGTTGATAGTTATTTACTTTGATACTGAGTTCTAAAATATTCTTAACATTAAGGGACCTGAGATGCAACATGATTTATTTCAAAACTCTGAAATTTGTTGGTAGTCCATTGTTGATCTTATCATTCAGATTTTAAAATATCTGATCAGGGATTTTTTTCTGCTCCAACAGTTTTAATTTTGCAAGCCACTGGACCTTAATGTGAGCAAATCTCTTTACCTATTTTGTATGTGTGTGTGGGGAAATCTAAGAAGGTTTTTTTTTTTGTTTAAAATAATGAGTTTATGTGCATGCACAGCAATTACTGACATTTCACAAAGTTCATATCGTTGTACTATATATCTCAAATGTCTGTATCAGGGCATCAAAGAGGTAAAAAACACTTTGAAAACAGAGTTTAAATGAGACGTTAGGTTAATACAGGAATGAGTCCATTTTAATAGCACATTTTTTGCTTTATTGCATGATACTTCAAAGAGGCTTGAACATAATTGGTTTCCATTTTCCTCCTCTTTTACACTAATAAAGTCTAGGCTAAGGATATTCTGCCGTGGAAAGTAAACACATTCTTTCTTGTAACATACTGAAACTATACGAAGAGTCACATTAGGAGAAGAGAGTGATGTACGAAATCTTTAAAATGAGAGAAAGATAAGTGTATTCATGCCTATAAAACTGTTTACAAACAGAGAAAAGTGAAGGAACTGTAGGAGTATCACCAAAATCTACAGTGGTGTTAACATATAGATGAAAGGAATCAGACTGAATGTGGAATTTCTACTTAGCTCTGACTTCTATGTAGTTGTCCAATAAGATTCTGAGAGTTATGCTTAAGCCTTGTCCAGTGTCAGCTACAGCATTACCTATGTTAGTTCACATTCTGATACTTTGAACCATGAAGGACAATATTGGTTTCCATGTTTTGTTTAACACCGACTGCTCTGTCAACACTATTGAGGAACCAAAACCTACACAGTGGACATCAAGTGAAAATTTTATAACCAAAAAATAATAAAAGTTTTGTAAAATAACAGTAATAACAGCAATAACAGGAAACTCCTCAAGACTAGATTTTGAGCTGCCATTCTCTTTCAAGGGATCTGCAAAGTTTGAAATGCTGTCTTCTCATACATTCTAATTGTGAGACTATCTGAAAAGGGAAAGTTCCACTATGTATAAACATAAGTAACCAATTTGCAATTTATTCCCTTTAACGATCTTGTGAATCTTAGCCATACCACTACCAGTCTTCTCCTCTCCAAACTGAAGAACACAAGTCTTTTGAGTGTCTCCTCGTAAATCAATTACTCTGCCTTCTAATTCTCTGTACTTTTCTAAAATCTGTTATGTCTTCTATGGAGAGGCTGGAACTGCCCACAATACTCAAGATGTTGAGCTGAAGAGTTCTTACAGAGCAGGAAAATGAGAACCTCTGTTTTGCTATACCTTTCTTTCTTTGAGATGACCAGTATTTTGAACGTTTTACATTTATCTGCATTGAACTTCATTTGCCATGTTTTTAACCACTGACTCGGATTTTTTAGGTGTTTCTGGAGTTCACTGTCATTAAAATAACATTTTACTCTAAAGGGTATCATGTACAAACTTAGAGATTGCTTGGTCTAATTACTTCTCCTGGTCATAGATGAAGATGTTCAATAAAATCGGTCCAACAAACTATCCATGTAGTATCTCAGTATGGATTTATCTCTGTTCTGAAAAAAGGCTACTAAGGTCTGTCTTTTGTTTGCTATCCTTTAACCAGCTTTCATAAAGGAACTTTTCTTCCCATCCTGTGTCAACTCAGTTTCTTTAAATGAGGAAAACCCTTGTGTTTGAATAAGGAAAACTTTCCAGACCTGTTTAAGAAAGTTGATGCATATTAAATGTGAAAAGCTACTGCAGATTCCAGAGGTTTGAGGTTGTGGGAGTTTTTTAATCATTTTTATCAAAAAACATAATCTTGGCAATGTTTTTCTAGAAGACCAAAATAGCACAAAAGTTTCTGATGTTAAAAACTGTTACCACAAATAAAAGAAATGCATGGAATTTCATGTTTTTACTTGAAATGCACCATATGTCCTCTAATATCTATGCACAATAGGGTGCTAGTTTAATGACTTGCTTTTTGTGCCCCTGTTGTAATTAAGTATTAAAGGACATACGGCATGGTGCAGCCCTAGCAGTGAATATTCTTGTTTTGATGGTTTTCTGCTACAGGCATGACATTACTTCAGTGATTATATTGGTGAAAGAATTCATTCACATGTTGATTTCTAGCTTTGGAACTTGAAATTCCTTTCAGAATATACATATTTATGGAATCTCAAAAACAAATACATAAAGAGTATCAACAGGTGAATTATCAATAGAAAAAAAAGGAGCAGAATCTGTTCAAAGACCATAATTTCAGACATTATAGAGAATGCTGAATTCATTATGCTTTCCATTGTAGTCAGAGTCCAGCACGTATTGTTGAAGTATTGCTCAGGGAGTGGCTATGTCTTTCAGACTCTTCTCCTTTTGCATGCATGCATGTTCCCCAAGTGATCATTCAGCCTCACATCTTTCTCTCTCTGATGTGTAATCCTTGGTTCTCCCTCTCTTACTCAAGTCCCTGAGTTACGTCAGCTTTGGTATCTGCTGTATTTATACAGTGACTCTGACTTAGCTCAGACATTGTTTTATTTTTCGTTATAGCAATCTGTCTTTGGCCATTTTTTAGTACAGAGATGATGCAACCCTTTAAAAAAATGTATATTTTGCAAATATAAACAAACCATTTATGGATAAGGCATTTTAATTGTGAAAGAAAAACAAATCTCAAGATGATATGGATCATACAAAGGATTTGAATGAGTTAAGTTAGATTGTTCTATAAAAGTTTTTTTACTGTTGCAGTGTCATTCTTAAGTAGTGTATGAAATATATTGCTCAGGATGATACATTTGCATGTAGTCTTTTTTTTTTCTTTTTAAATGCCCAGCATAAGACCACACAACCAAGTACTTTTTTAGTATATGCTCTTCAGGCAAGATCAATTTGCCATGTGTTTCGAGGACATATGGTATCTCAGTAATTTGTACTGCACCAACCTCCTAAACAGATTAAAACATTTCTTCTTGCATGACAAAAGCTGACACTCTGTTTCCTTGGCTGGTAATCTAGCGGACATTACTAACAAGCAGCAGTAGAAAACTGTATCAACACATAATATTTCACCAGTACACACAACAGGCACCATCTTCGCCAAGTCATGATTTTATCTTGCATCTTGTAACAGTTAATTTTTTACCCAAAGTACTCAGTCTTGAGTTGTGTAAATAAATCAGAATCTCAGTTTGCGTGTATTTTATGTCACTATCTTTTTCCAGGGACAGAGAAAACATTTTCTATTTGCCCCTGAAAAGCTTAACAAACAGAGGAAAGAAGAACTATTGACTTTTTATTTCTATTTTATCTCATGTTATTTTTTACAGTTTAATATCCATGGAACGAATGATTCAAAATCTTTTAATTTGGTGATTGGCATCACTGCAATGAATCACACTGCTACAAATCAGTAGCATCTTAAAATTAAAAATAAAGCTTCAAAATTATCATAATCTACAAAAAAAATCATGGGAAAAGTTCAGAGAGAGCAAACATTGAAATCTGTAAAGTATTGTGTCACTACTTCTTTTGATTGATGACACAGTTTCGAGAGTGGCATTAATGTTTGTACCCATTGCTCAATTTCTTATTTTAGAGTAAATTCTGCAAATAACTATCATAAGGTGTATAGAAACGTTAAAAAAATTTACATTACAAACTCTATTCAACTGTCCTACATTTGACATCAAATCTGTCAGGTAAAAGTTGCAGAATTGTTAGGTCAGCACTATGGTTTTTTACTAAGAAATCATCTCATCACACAGAACTTCTTCAAGTCTCCATCTTAGAAGTACTCTTGGTTGCTCGTCCCAGTCAGCACTGGGAGTAGATCACAGTGTAGCAAATCTCCCAAATGAGCCGTGAAGATTGATAAAATACAATCTCAAGTAGCTGCTGGCACCTCCCTGTCAAGCTTACTAATGAGTGCTGTGTTACTGCTAGAGTCAGCTGTCACATTATCTCCAGGCTAATAAACGGATCCAGTGACAAACAGTACACAAACAAAAAGGAGCTGATAAAGGATCTTTCCTTTTAATTCCATCTCCATGTGTCCCTAGGACACAATCAAATTGTTGGCAGAGGTTATTTTCATACTGTAGAAGGAAGTTTTTTGCTGTTTGCTGGTTTATGCATTTTTTTATTTTTAGTTGTGAGCTACAGAAGACATAAGTAAAAATATTGTGGTTCTTTGTTTAAAAGTTAAATGCAGTAAATACGTAGTATTTGAAAAAGCAAATTATTTCCAAGAGCAATTTTCATGCATCTCACTCTTTCCTGGTTGTGACTGGAAACAGATAAGCCAAATCTCAGGATGAAAAACTTATCTGAGGAATGAAAAAACTTAGCTCAGGATGAAAACTTAGCTGTACTAGAAAAAAAAAACAACAGAAGGGATAATCACCTACAAAAGCGGGTCACAGAAAAATTAATTCCTAGTTGCAGAAATGTAAGATTTAAGGAAAGGCAAGGTACCTGTGTAACCTTAATTCAGTATCCTTGCTGAGGATCATTAAAAGTGTTGAACAGTGTCAATCCCCATTGTTGTTCTCCTGCACCTACCAATCAATGGATTCATGTAAAATCAAAGAGGAAAGTCAATTTCTAAGCAGCTGTTAACATCACGCAACAGTGTTAATTTTGAGAGTTACATATATATATTTTTCTCTTTGTGCATGGGTTGTACCATAAAGAAGCTCAAAATTTATCATGGCCCAAGTGTGCAATTTCCAATTAAAATTAAAAAAAAAAAGAATAAAAAAGAAGAACTGATGCACAAATCTGGAAATCACTTCATACAAAACCATGAAGAGTGAAACCAAATTCTTCTTCCTATGCAACTAGACTTCAGTGGGAGTGAGATGCCTGTTTTGTTAGTTGCGTAGACATTTCTCATACAGCTGAGGGGTGTTGCAAGTCAGCTACTCTTAGGCTCTGGAGCAAAGCAGCCTGCAGTGCTTACAGGCTTTCCTTCCTCATCTTCAGTAATGTCCGCCCACAGTTTATCTCCTGCTGTGCCTGTCCTTTCTGTCTTTATTCCTATCAAACTTTCCTTCCTTTTCCCACTTCCGCATGTGTTCTCTCCAGCCTGCCCTTCTCTGCTCGATAGGATCTTCCATAAGGGTAACTCTAGATGTTAAACACAGGTTAAAAAGATTGACACTTTTTGTTATGTGTACCAGGAATGGTCCCATATTCACTTAAGCACTAGAAGTAATGAGGCTTGTTTAATCCCATTAAACACAAACTCCTTTCCCATAGATGTGTTACAAATATCACATACAATGCTGAATTGTCTAAAGACATTTTGGTATTCAAACAGAGCAAGAAATATATGACTTCTGGTTTCAGGGTATTTTTTTTCCTGTTGTCATTTGAGACCTGCTGCAGTGATTATTTTAGGAAATTAAGTTCTGTCATTTGGTTGCAGTTATCACAGATGACTTTCAGGTAGGCTTCTATCTTTGGACATTTCACACAATGAAGAAAAGGAATTTGAACAATAAGGATGTTCACAGAAGACACCAAAGATGTAAAAGAGCTTTTGTTACTGATATCTCTTTATATTTATCATAAGAAGAAAAGGCTAATATAAAAGAATAAATCAAATAGTTATGGTATGAAGTATCTGCAGAAAATATTATTAGTCCTTCAATTCATATCTTACCCACCTGGACAGAAATTCAAGATATGATTTAAATTTACAACACAGTGTGCTCTGTAAGTGACACTTCACAAGAAACATTATTACTAAAAAGAGATGCATATCAGTTCATGAATACCCAAGTGTACCCACAAGTGGTCCGCTCCCAAATCCAGGTACCCTTCCCTATAAGATGCCTGGTGAACTGCATTGTAAAACTAAAATAGAATATTGAATGGTATAATGTGATACGAGCCTTGCATGAAACAATGTTTTGTATCTCCCTATGTAATAGTACTCAGTGGGTCAGGGGAAAGGTCCTCTTACATGACGGCAGAGCTCTGCTCATAGTTTCTGCACTTCTTGAAGCACACTATTGCTTTAGTGCTTCTCCACATGTCTTGTACTATGTGCTATAACACAAATGTCAGGGTGACATATAAAAGTGTCATACACTGATTACAATGGAGATAGAATTCTGATAGTAGAGATAAAAGAATGTTTTTCTACATAGCAATTAATACAGTTTTGTATTTCTGCATCCTTAAATGCTAGAAATTCAGGCTATTTATATAGGTTACATGTAGATTTATGGATTTAAACAAGTTTGTCTAAGCTTATTTGCATTTTGCCAGAGGTATAAGTCAGTAGACAACTCTTACAAACCTCTGCCTGTAAGTCACCACTACACATCTATTACCAAGCATTAATGCTTAAAAGTTAACTCTTCTCTTACAGCTCTCAGATATCCATGTAAACTACTTGCTTTCAATACAGTTCCTGCCAGACGTGAGAAAAGAGGTTGTCACTGTAGTTCCTATTAAAATGTTTGCTGGCAGTTCCAGCACAATAAAACTTGGAAAACAAAAAGCCACTGTTTTCTTGCCCCAAGAAACATTGTCTAAAATTGTAGTCAGGCACATTTTGCAACACAGTGGGAAGCAGCACCATCGTTTTAGAAATAATTCCAGCACTTCAATTTTCAGCAATTTCTTGTTTTTTCAAGGATAGGGAGCATGCTCTACAGTAAAGAAATAGATATCTACGCAAATGCACGTGAACAGCAAATCAGAACTTTGTATATTTTTTTATCTGGAGAGCTTGCTTTTGTTTTATACAAACACACACATGAAAGCCAGGCTGATTCTGTAAGTATGCTGCAACAACAAACAGTACTGATGGCTATCTCTGCTTTGTTTTTATGTCCTGCAGAGAGTGACATCTGTGTGCAAATTAAGAACAGATTTGTGTAAGCTAGCTGTGAATGCAATATTTGGGAAAAAAAACCAAACACAAACTTACCTATAAAATAATGAATGTAGTAATGAAGTAATTTAATTCAATTTCAAAACACTCCTATTACCTTCCAGGTGTATACATTGCTAACAAATTAAAGTATTAATTACAAACAAATCAAAGTGATATATTTCATTAGATTGGATTACTTCAAGTACTTTGAGTTTTAATGGATATCCTTATTTCGTCCTGTACACAGTATCTTTAAAACAAAAGAGCTGGTACTTAGGACCTAATGTACACAGAAAAGATCCTGGAGGATTTTACTTTTCACTTGCTCTAAACTGGTTCACACGATGAACATAAATTAACAGTTGGAGCACGTTAGATGGTTGCTCAATGGCGTCTTTTCTGCAGGTTTCGTCTGAAAGGGAATCCAGTTCATGCACTCTGGAAAATATCTCTGGAAACACCAACCACAATATGGAAAGTGCGAACAATTTGGACACTGACTTTAAAAGTGTATTCCTGATCTGAACTAAAATAATAATGCAGGTACATTCACTGCAGTCAGTCAACTGAAAGCGTTTTCTCTCCCCAAACTCATAAAAAAAATTCTTCAATAAATAGGACTGTGAATGCATTCTTCAAAACAACAATAATTATATTTGTATTTTTTATTTGTGTTTGTGTTATTAAAATTCCTGAAAGGCTAGGCATTCAGGTTGTTTCCACAAGTGTGTATACTCCCACTTGAAATTAACATGAAATCAATTTGTATTAAATGCATAAATTGTCTGTGGAGCAAGAGTTGAGAAGTAATCTTGCCTTATTGCTCAGTTAAGGCCCTGCCCATGACATCAGGGAATTCTGTTCTCTTTTCTGCTCAGTAAAAAATATCATCATTTATGTAATGTATACCTTTTTCTAGACAACTTGTATCATCTCTGCAAAGACCATCGTCTCACCTAACACAGAACAAACAAAAGCCAGGAATCTTAAGTGTGTTTCTGTTGCCTAAAAATTGGTGTCAATTGCCATTTGAAGTGTCCAAGACCATCCAAGGCATACAGGACCAGCAGGAGTAGTGTAGGAATCACAGGAGACCTACACCCTACTGAAGTGGTAGGCAGAGGCTTGGCTAGGACACATCTAGGCACCTGAATTATCTTAGCACGGCATACATTGCCCTCAGTCTGTTTCAGTTGGCTATGAGGGAAACTAGGGAGCTAGCTTAGAAGAGAAATATAACACCTGTATTGCTAAATATTGGGGGAGAGATGTTCTTTACAGTTTTTCAAAGAAGATACTCTGCTAGGAAGGGGCATGTCTTTCTTACATTTTCTGTGGAAGACACAAGATTTACACTTTAATCTCCTTTTGCCTAGATGAATGCTCGAATTAATTAATTAAATTAAAATAATTAAAATAATAGCACTTAATCCACTGGGTACATTTTCAGAAGAATACAGGGAACAGACTTTGCTCTGGTTTTGGTAAATACTGACCTTTGGCTATTAAAAGGTCTAGTGATTCTTGCCCCTTGGAGAAGATGAAGAGAGAAAAATTTGATTTAGTGATCCCAACAAAAATTAAATATGAAATAGATACAATACAGCCCATTCTGCAAAAGTGAGGCAGCCAGAACCAGAGCTGGAAGCATTAGCAGGCCTCTTCTACCAAAGCCTGAAGCACTAAAGCTATCCTGTAGCAGCCAGCTCTGAGCAGGACCAGGAGGTCAAGGTTTCTGGCTGAACTGACTAGCTTTCTCACACCACCCCTTTTAGGTTTCTGAATCTAAATTTCTCCTCATCTACTGCCAAGGACACCAGAGGTGTAGGCAGAAATGTGCTAGATACCTATGAAGAAAATACGGCTCTCAAATCCCATCTTTACTAAACCCCCTACCTCTGTTTTTCAGCTTTATGCAGTATCCAGAATTTTACATACTGACCTCTCCTGCTGTTTCTTAACTACCTACTTTTCTTATTTTCTCCTTCATGGTAACTTGTGAAATAATGATTTAGACAAAAGTTCTTTTGAAAGTGTACATTCTGTTTAAAATATCCGAGTCTGATAATTATTAATGCACACACAGCAGCAGAGGGATGCTTTATTCACGATGTCATGGTACAGCTATTAACGATACTCAAAGGACCGCGAATTACCATTTTGGATATGTCCAGAGCAGTAAACTGGTAAACAAGCCTACAGTTAGTGCTATGGATGATTTGAATCAACAAGGGTGAAAAGATTTGGTTACTCTGTGTATTAGTGTTAATAGGAATAGATTATAGAGGAATATTTGCGATGTGACCTTCTGTGCACTAATTGAAATAGTATTCAGAGTCAGCAGTGGAGTAATCAAGTTAAACACTGAATCATAAATCATCATGAAAAGTGCTGTCACAACTTAGCCATTAATGCCCTGTATTGCTGGGCAGCCTTACGAAAATATCTGCTATGCCGATCTTTAGGTTAATAGGAACAGAAATGGCATTTAAAGACTATTTGGATCAAATCTGCTCCGAGGTTGAAAGTATTACTCTGTTAATTTACTGGTAATTTGAAGTGATGTAGTTAGGGTTAGAAGCAACACAGCTGAGCCCCATATAGCTAAACAAAAGGCGGCAGGAATTCATCCAAAGTTTATTTAATTGCTATAAAATGCAATACTGACACAAATTTTGTATATACATATGTGTGTGTATCTTCCCTTTGTCCATCAGCGTTTGGTAACGAGGTCAAAATCAATACACACAAAAATTCAGCTTCACAATATGGTTATCTTGCTAAAGCAGTTCAAGAAGAGACTTCTATGTATTGTATACAATAGTAAAATTGGATTTTATTGTTGTTATGAAAGCTGAAAGCTTTTAACAAAAGGTTGTATAAAACAAAGTACTTTGAATTATTTTTTAAACGTAGAGTCATTTTAATCTTTTATTTGCATGAAGGAGAAATAAATCTTACCCTCCAGAATCAGAGATAAACGAGGTTTCCAAAGGCAGTAAATTTCTTTAGAGTCATTTTGTGATTCAGGTTTGATCAAAATAATAAGCATAAGAAATATCACAGCTAGAATGATGTATACTTTTTCTAATAAAGACCTATGTCTCAACACTGGCAAAGCTTGTGCTAATTTGATTCGTTACTCATCAGATCACTTAGACAACTAGATGCATAATGTTTGGGGGGGCATCTATTTATCATGATTTGCTTTAAATATTGTTAATTAACATTAACATAAATTGCACCAGGCATCTGGTATAAAGGAATTCATTTTAAACCACAAGCAAGGCCAGTCCTTTAAAATATTTCATAGAGTCTAGCTTCAAGAAAGCAACAAAATGTACATTCATATAAATGTGTGTCAAATGCAGTTATGACATTAAAATCTGGAAGCAATGATATTTCACACACAACTATTTTTCATAAAAAATTAGCAAGCATGGCTTTGTATAAAAAGTGTCTGTTCATGAACAGCAAAGCACAAGGTGAGGTGGATGTAGGAATTTAATTCTAATAATGGATTGTAAAATAAACTCAAGTGTTTGGCTAAGTCCAGTTCACTTTCTTACATTTACTTTTTAATTCACATGTGCTTGTGAAGTTCTCCATTGTATTGAGATTAAGTTCTGTTCTCTAGTTTACTATTGTAAATTAGATTAATGTTATCCCAGAATTTCCTTAAGTAGACTGACAGCAGTATTTAGCCATGAAGTCCTAGGAGTTTGTCTTCTTAGTAATATGTGATAAAGAAAAGAAATTAATCAGAGAGCTACAAATGAATAAGAACAGACAATATATTTCTAAACAAAATTACTGGAAACAACTGCTAAGTAGAACTGCCATAAAATCTGTCTGAACTTTCAAGGACCTAACATTGTTTCACATGCAGCTCAAGATTTCCATAACTGATTTCTTCTAAAGCATCAGATGGTATTGGAATTTGGTGTACTTTCAACATTTGCTTGTGAACTTTAATTCTTTTCAATCTCAGATGCCAGGTATAGTAAAATAAGAGATAGATAGAGTGTGGGATTTACCCCATGTAACTTTAGTTAACTGACAGGGATCTAACCTAAGCTTTAAAGTCAGTTATGAGGAACTTAAAAGAAAAAGATTCATTCATTTACCTTAGGATGGACCTGGTTGCCCTATCAAAGAGCCTAAATCTACTATGGTTTAGCGTAAACCTGTCCATCCTAAAATGCTGAATTAGTAATCCAGGACAGCTAGAGCGTGATTGTGTTGCTTTAGCACAGAAACCTAATACCATTTGGGGGAGGAGGGGAGGACACCTTAAATGTCTGCATCGACCTGAGCCAAGAATTGTGCTACAGACGCAACAACCTGCAGAAGCAGTAGCCGGAGGTGGAGGAGATACCACAAGGCATCTCACGTGACATTAGACTTTTCTGAATAAGCAACAGAATCATGCCGCTAGTTGGGTGTGATGATTTCCATCCATAAATTTGAAACAGATTTCATGCAAACAAGCGTGACTGCACACTGTTGAAGACTTAACTTAAAATCTGCAATGAAATTCAGGCAAGGTAGGTTATTAACTAGTTCACAAGTCTAGGATCAATCTTAAATTGTCCAAAATTATAAGTGAAGAGAAATTAGCATGCATTCTTTTGCCACTTTTTTCTTTGCTTTATTCTGTTTTTTCAAATTTAACTTTTAACACAACTTGACATCTTTTTTAGCACTTGGCTGTGTGAGGTAGAAAAAGAATGTTTATGTTTCGTGCCATTTCATATGAAATCTTCCAGAATTTGCCAGTGCATATGAAATTTTCCAGGGCATTATCTAAAAAGCCAAACAGCTGTTCCCAATTTGTATAGTTTGTAAATCTAAATAAAATTACCAGAAAGATCTTCCCTCATGGAAAACACATTTCAAATCTCTAGCTCAATCTGAAAATCTTTTTGGTATTTTCAATATGTATTCACTTAGTAGAATGAGACCTTATATCAATACTAAACGTCGACCACTAGAAATAAATTAAAAGCCCGCTAAAATCTGTTCCTTAGTACAACCTTGCAGTAGAAAAGTGCTATACTTGTTTTACGATAATAGCTCTGGTGGACAATGAGAAATCAATACTTGGAACAATTTTGTAAGTCCCAGCAACAGAAGCTGTACACACCTTCATTCTGAAAGTCAACTCAACTGGCAAGTAAAACAAAACAGACTTGCCACAGCATAAACTTCAAAGTAAACTATCCTCTGTGGACTTGACTGATCTTAAGGTTGTTCTGGAAGAATATTGTGGTTTCACGATATGCTCTCTTCCACCCAGAAAGTAATTTCTAGGCCCCTTACCATCTGGATGATGGTAACTATACATGATACAGTACAATTTAATCTTTTTAGAACTTTAAGTGATAGGAGATTCCAAGAATTTATTTCACAGAGTTTTACGAGAAATTACAATTTATTACCTTCTCTGGATGTGTTCATTTTTAGCAGGTATTGCCAAATTCAGCCTCAGTATAAAAGGGTATAATTCTATTGAAGGCAGTGGTGGTATATCAGTGCTGTATATTACCTAGCTGGACAATGAAGCTGTAAATAACCAAATACATCAAAAATAAAAATTGATTACTGTATTTTATAGTCTCTTAGAGAGAATAAGTTTATGATTTAAACTCGTGTCATAATAAAACCATGCTGGGAGGAAATCAGAGAGAGAATGCAACATAATGGGCTAAATTCAGTTTTCAGACAGAACAATTACATTAACTTCCATACAATGGTGCTCATTTGAGAATTTATTTTGTTTTTGAAAGAAGGGGAACATATACTACTGTTTTGCTTTCTTGGTTGCCTAAGAAAGGATATTCTATATACTTAATGGTATCCTGTGCTACTTTAAATTTAAAATTAATTCCTAAACAAAATCAGTCAATAGAAAGAACATATTATAACAATAAAAAACATATTTCATACATTTTGAGTACTTGTAACAATCAGTAGATTAGACTTTGAGACTTGTTTTAGGAACAATTTAGAATCATTAATTTTGTTGGCCAGAGAGGAGCCACGAACAGAAAAAGCATTTCCAGACTAAATCAGCAGGTCTTTCAAGGTATAGAAGGTGGAGAACTGCTATCTGCTAATGTCGTTTGTGATCTTTAAGTGCCTATGGTGGCTTTTTTTCTTTAATTGTGAAATTTGATGCATATTATTTTTATTATATTCTCTTATTTTGACTGTATAATCGTCTTACTTATTCATTACTGTGTTTATTGCATCTAATAATATTAACATTCTCTGTGTTTGCCTACTACTATGTTGCCTGTAAAACCGATGCCACCAGATAGTTCAGCAGAACGAGAGCCAATGCCTGGCCTTGAAGACTTTGAAAATTGCTCTAAATTATTCACACAGTTCTAAATGGAAATCATTCTTATATATTTATGCATATGCATAGGTGTGTTTTTATATATAAATAAAATAAAAATAAATAAAAAGTCAACACAATACAGATCACATAATGTAGCTCAATGTTCTGCTTTGCTATAATCTCATATAAATCCAGCTTGCACAAATTTAGCAGGTGCTTTTAAATTTATATACAGAAATGTAAATCATGTATCATTATGCACACACAAATTACATTTTCACATACTCTGCAGTTTACCTCCTTTGATGCTGAAAAATACATAATTTCATTCTAGGTAATGATAAAGTAGAAGAGGGAAACGACATATATGTTCATTTAAATTGTTAAAGCTGATTTTTTTTTTAGGTCTGAATTAAAAATCTACTGTAGTGACCCTGTCTCGCACAGTATAATTCCCCAAAATTTCTAAGTCACTCAATGATAAGAGGCTGATCTAAATGCTTCCACTGCATTAATCAAAATCCAGGTCTAATTAAAAGAGCCATGCACAAAGCTTTTTCAAAATGTTGCTCAAGTATTGCAATAATTTCTGATCACCCAAGCCTGGAAGACAAATAATTAGAGCTGCCAGAGCATTCTGATGAGTGATGTCAGCATCTCCAAGTGACCTTCCCTCCACTAATTAATTTTCATCTTAAGAAAAGAGACCCTGTTGTTGCACATTATTAATTGAGTTCACTAAAAGATGCGCCTGATTAATTTTTGTTGATAATACTTGTCATTCTGTGGAGCGGCTGTAATCATTCTATTGGGTTTTATTTTTTTAAGTTGATCTAGGTCTTTTACTATGTGACTGATACAGTATCTTCCATACAGAATACTGTGCGTAAGGGCATAGTCTATAATATGAGCACATAGCTTTCATTGTTGGTGATAGTTTAGGTCAAGTGGGACTTGGATGTCTAGTTTGCTAACTTACTTTCAGTTGAGTTGATTGAAATTTTTCCCTGCTACCTCCAGGGACTTCCTTCAGTTTCCCAGGGAATCTCACCTTTTTTTGACATACTCCTTACTTCATACCCATCTTCGATAGTCCTGCCAGACAAGAGTATCATATAATCATAGAATCATAGAATTTCCCAAGTTGGAAGAGACCCAAAAAGAACATCGAATCCAACTCTTATCCCTACATAAGACACTCCCAACATTCACACCATATGACTGAGCGTATTGTCCAAATATTTCTTGAATGCCGGCACATAACGTCCTGCCAGATAAAGAGTACTGTATGGCTGGCTCATCAAAAATACCCAGGAATCCAAAAACTGGTAAGAGTTTCAGGACAAAATCCATGCTCAGAAGGATGACAGCTAGTGGAGCCAGAGTGCATGGCTAAGCCTTGTCCACAATGAATTGTCAAAATCATGATATGGATCTACCCCAAGTGGAGTTCTCCCAAGCAATGGTCATGTCCATTTTGTGAGAAATCAGAGCCATGGACTTCAGCGCAAACATAGTCACTGTGAAGCTTTTGGTATGGAATGGAAAGAAGGGAGATATGTATTGCCACATGGATGGGAAAATGATAGTTTCATTTGTTAATTTAGATGTGGCTAGGAAGAAGCAGTGGGATAAACTCTCCAAAAATAAGTGAATAACGAAGCAATAAATATGTAACTCAGTCTTCCATTTCATCATCTCAATGATATCTCTCATTCCATCCTCCGAAACTCATCTAGTTCATATAGTTAAGTGTTTGCAACAGCAGCAGAGACGAACACAAGGACAAACTGCAATTAACAAGTTTCTTTCACTTCCTTAGGTCATACTTCATAGATTAATATAATTTTGTAAAGCCTAGTGCTATGCATTTCTGTATGTCAAGAGACCCACACACTTGAACATGTTGAGGGTCTTAAGTGCTCATGAAACCCTTGCCTATAATGAAAACACAGACAAACATAATGCTGTGTAATAATACACAATATGTTACCAAGGACTTTTCAGGTGGTGAAACTGATTTCCTGTTAAATGATCTTAAAATATATAAGCAATATAAGCCATGAAAATGTACGTATTTTTCCCTACTTTGAGGAGTATTTTAATCATATTTTAATCAAGATAGCCGTGATTACCAATTTATCAAATATCAATTTAACAACAAAGATTATGGAAATTTTCCCCATGCCAGGGAACAAAATATGATTAAAAGAGTTTTTCACAGCACTGTGATGAAAATATGCATAACACTATTGCTCAGCTATGTTCCAGCATATGAAGGGATCAACATATTGTAAAAGCAGTAGGCTATCTAGATCGAAAGGAAAAAAAATAAAAAAGAGAGTAAGTTATAAATTGCAGTAAAAATAATTACATTAGGACAGATTTGAAGGTCTCTTTTCTTCTACATTCAAGCCTGGATTGCATTTTCAGCACCTCAGACTGTGATGAAAGCAACACTGTACCTTTATTTATCTTTGCAAACATCCTTTGCTGAGAAATCTGGTTCCAAAGTTTGATTGATAGGCAGGTAATAACATTATATGAATGTGGAGAAATGTTTGTTACCTTGGAAATTTTTAAGTCCCCAAGCGTCTGCTTAAAAGCTTAGTACTGAATTTTAAATCTGTGATTGTTCTTCCTAAAATCTTCTCCAAAAAGATATGTTGGTTTCTGCATTTTCTTTTTGTTCCACCCCCAATGCTATACCTACTGCTGCAACAGCAGCTTTGATTTCTCATTAAAGAAGATGTTGATACATAAGCAAAGACATTAGCAGAGAGCTAGTGGCTTCATCTCTTTTCCTTTGTTATTTATTTCTTTGGTTAGATACAAAACCACAGATCACAACCGTTAGATCTCTTTTGCTACATCAAATCACTTTTCATTTATTCAGGTTTCCTTTGATACTTTCTTCAAACAGATTCACAAAACGCTTAAAATACAAACAAGCATCTTAATGTAACTAAGTTATTTGCCCCAAGACCAGGAGGGAAGATGGTGAAAAAATGCTTTCTTTTTTGTACTCTTAAATACATTGGATACCAGAACAAGAATGGGATCATACACACAAATGACAACTTTACAAAAAAAGATTTGAAATACTCTTAAACACTAAAAATAATTACATAATATGTTCAATATTTCAATGAAGTTAAAAATGGATAATACAAAAAATAGCATGTATTTAAAAATATCTTTTCTTCATTATATACACATCTGATGGTATGATCACCAGGAGGAAGTAGTGGGTTCAAGCATCCCTGGATTCATCCTGAAGTAAACACACACACGTGCATATATACACACACATACACACACACACACACAGACTTAAGCAAGAACCTGCAGGAAAATAGATGTCTTCCTGAGCATCTCTAAGAGGTAGTGCTTCCCCTGTGATAAATACTGAGTTTGTATGAAACAAAGAATGAATCTGTTAAAATACAACTACATACAAGCAATAGATTTTCTTAGGTTTTATAAGTTGTTTTCCCTCTGTTTCAGTGCCATTAGGCCAACATTAACATTACAGTTATGTCAAATTAAGTCCAAGTTGCTGCAGGAAAGGTTGTGGTTTACTTTTCTTCTTTTTCTTTCCCGGGATAAACAAGTGGCTGCAGGATGAGTTGATCCACTGCATGGTGATCCAGTGGGAAATAAACTTTGAGGATCATTTTTTTTTAAAAAAATATATATTTTTTTAAAAAATAGCTGCTCTCTCAGACTGTTGAACTACTGATACAGCCATTTGACTCACTTTAATGGCATGGCCAGGGAACAAGAACTGTCTATTTCAGAGGCAGCTTGGCATTGTATTAGCTTACTCACAACAAGAGAGCGATCACATCCTCAATTTTACCGTCTAGCCATGTAAATATGGCTGAGCAATTTTTCTCTGCCAACTAAACTACACTCTCTTTCCCTTCCCTACATGGGAAATCTCCAGACCCGTTCCTAGCTCCAAGAAAACTTGTTGCCTGGTCTTCTGTAAAGAGACATCTGGGGCGGAAATCAGCTCCCAGCTGTAGCCACCTAAATTAGGTATCTACATATGAACTAGGTGTCAAAGCTCCCAACAATGTAGTGGAGGACAAGGATTTATTTACTTCCTTAAACAGAAGTCCTTGGGAATACTCTAAAAAGCTCAAGAGAACTGCTTGGGGTTGGCAGGTATGGCATAGGATCTACAGGAGACCCAGACACTTGTGGAGAGACAGACAAGGACTGGTGAAATACCTTGAGGTGTCTCAAAAGACATTAGATACCACTGTAGAGTCCACTGACTGTACTGATATTTTGGCTGGCTGTAATAGTACCTCAGACACCTCACTCCTGATTGACTACATCTAGCTATTAAGTTGTGAGCTTAATTTAACCCCTCTTTACCAGCTCCAAACTGACAACTTTCTCCAAAATCTTTTTTCCCTCCAAACTCACTTTCTATGCCACTTCCTCTAATCAAAACACCAGGTTAGCATAATGTAAGCAGGTCATACAATGCTGCCATCATCTAGCTCAATTTTTGTCTTTTACACCTCAGGAACTGCTGGGTACAAGCCTTTTATGAGCTTATTGCCAGTTTTGCTTTACTGTTTCTGTCTTTGGCTACAGCACTACCTCTGGCTTCTGTCATCAATCTAGCTATTAGCTATTCTTGTCTTTTTCAACTGTTGACCCTTTGAGACAATATCAACAGATACTGTTCAGCTCTGGCTATTTCATCTTAATATTCAACTTGCCACTGTGAAGGGTCAAACTGACCTATAAGAAGGTTACCCAATTCCCTCTCTACCAGGTAGCCCAATACATCGATCTTCCGTCTCTGTTCCTCTGGTGTCACCTTATTTCCCCAGAATTAAAGATAGAGGGTAAATACCAGCAATCTTCTTTGAAGGGTTTAAAGAAACAACCACCTCATCAGCTTGCAGACACCATTTATCATCTGAGATATACATTCTGTTACTCCTGAACCAAGTGATATGAGTTTGTTGAGACCGCTGCATCTCCTGTTTACTTCCCACTGAGAGGAACTCAGAGTCCCTCTATGCAATTCCTCTCAAATTAAATGAGAGAATAAACATTTTAGCAGAGTGGAGAAAGGCCTGACAAAATTAAGAGAAGTTCAGTCTCGTCCTCCTGTGCTTTGCCAGTATACTTCTAGCCTGACTTCACAGAGCTTGTCCTGACTCCAATTGTGGAGACTCTTAATGCCACACTCCAGCTGCCATATTTGTGTGATCTCTCTGACTGTGGTGTAATTGTTCACATCCTCATATGGGTTGGTCCAACAGGGTTTGGCTTACTTATAGTACTTGATTTTATTTTGTGTGACTGAAAGAACAATATCAGCACATCATATGCTGACTACCACGGATATGCATCAAATGATGACTTTTGCCTGCTGACCAGGGCTGATTGAAACTATGAGTTATAGATGAGAGACTTTGCTGTCTATTACACATTCCCTGAGTCTTCCAGTCCTTCAAATAGTCTGCAACATTAACACTAGGCCAATGACACACAATGATAAAGTTTTATTGTTATTGTAGACTTTTCCAATTTAGAGTGTTCTCAGTCATCTTTGTGTGTAACTTTATGCCAGCTATGCATGTACACACAGTATATATGTAATTGATTTGGATGATATAAACTTCCATCAGAAAGAAGATAAGCTGAAATTACCAAATGTATTTTCATCAATGACCTCCTATTAGGCTCAAGAGTCACTGGGTTAAATGTCAGTGATTTGATATCTACCCTATAGCAAAGAAATCTCTTTATTCACAGAATATGTACTATTATACCAAGTACAAATCAGAGCAACTGTTTTCCCATATAAGAGATTTATATAGCTATTTAAAGAAATGTTTCTTGTGAAACCACTGATAATATCATCTAAATAGTAAAGTGAATGGTTTGAATCAAATTTACTCCAAGATAGGCACGAGTTTTGTGTGTCAGCAGGAACTTTTAGATCATACTGGTTTAGAGAAATAAAGATATATATAGGCATATTAAACCTATCTTTTTCCAAAACATGATTCAAAGCTCCTATCAAGGATTTAGGTTACCTTGGAGAAGGAAGAAGGAAAAATAACACCAAGGCACCGACACACAAACAAGAAAAAACAAACAAAAGCCCCCCAAAACCAAACCCACAAAAAAATCAAGCTAAAGCAGCCCCAGCAGAACTGAGGAAGGACTTTCTAACCCTTCAATGCAGTTACCTTTTCTCAGAAATATTCTTAAAAGTCCTGAAGATAAAAGAGGAGGCCAGACCTCCCAGTAAAGTGTAAAACAGTTTGACTGGACAGCTGATGATTTTTATTTCATCCAGAGTTGGTTCCCTTACTCCCGCTGATCACTGCCGCACAACTATGAGACCCCTGCTGCTCGTCACTTCTACTCTCCTATTTAGAAACAGAAAAATGTGCCCTACCGGTGGCCTTTTGCACTTCTGCCTTTACTTGCCTTCTAGCTGTGGTGTATGCAGTGGTCTTTGTGACCCCTACTCTTTTTTTGTTTGCCTTCACCTCTTTTTCGAAGACGTTATGAGAAACAGAAAGCACAACATGTGTCCGACATCCAGAACTGCCTCTGCTCCTCTACCTTTAAGGATCACATTATCAAGCCAACAATGGCTCTGCCAGCCCCTCTTTTGCTCCCTGGGATACAGACCCATTTGAATTTCCTGTATTCATAAGCTTCTTATTATTTGTTCTCCAAAGTTCATCACACAGAAAACTCTTCTTATTCTCACTCTGGGAGATATCAATCTTGTTTCCCAGAGTAGGAGTGTTCACCCGTTATCATATAATGTAGTCCCTCTCCTGGGCACAATAGATAAATATTTCCAACATTTCTTTTAAAGCTAACAATGAAAATATGTTAGAGCAGAATCAACTAACACTCAACAGCAGTCCCATTATGGTCTCAAAATGGAGATGGAAAATGAGGATAGAAATAAAAAATGTTTAAAAAGATCTAGATATCAATAATTCAAGGTTCCAGACAAGTCTCTCGTGCCATATTATGCTTTGTCACTCATGTTGTAATCATAGGTGTGAGGAACAAGACCATCTACACAAACTGGGAGATATGAGAAGACAAGGACTTTAATTAGCTGCAGTTCTAACTTTTAACTATTGTCCTGGTAATAACAGAAGGATTCTATTTGTCTGGTATAAAAACCTATCTCCTTCTCCATGCCTTCTACTTCTATACAGCATCCCTGGGTGCTCACAGTGTTGGGTTTCTTTTTCCAGTTTCATTTTCCAATTGATTTCCATTTGTTTCATTTTCTCTTGACATATCAGGAATCATCAATCACATAATTAAAAAGGCGCTGCAAAATCATGATTGATTACTGTCTAGAGCAAAGGAACGTGAAATCTCCACAACAATTGAGCATGTTCTGTGAAGGGTTGAATACCTCTCGAAGAAACCAGCCTAACCGGTAACACCAGCTTCACTCATTTGGGAGGCAGCATTTAAATTTCTTAAAGATAAATTTTACTTAGTAGCAAAATTTATCATAAAAAGAGAAATCATCCGAAATTAGGAAATTAATCCTAAAAATAGTCATTAGTTGTTTTGACATCTTTGTTTTAATGTATCTTTTCTTATATATTTACAAAATATATTTCCATAGGAAAAATTACCACATTTGGTCTACAAGATGGACAATTGTCCACAAATGAGAGAGCTGTTCTGTTTCCTCTAAACCTCAGATTTCAGAATACAGTTCCCTGCCTCATTTACTGAGAAAAATCCAAGCCCCACCTCAAAAATAAGAAATTTTTTTTGCTTGATAGGATCTTTTTTTGATACATCTGTAAACTGTCAGAAAACCTCACAAACATTAATGAACGTACACACATTTATGACACTTTGAGAGACAAGAATGCAATCTTCATTATCAATTGTTTGCTCCTTTAGAACAAAATATCTGCTTGATTTCCGATGGTCCTTTTGATGGCAACTGCAAGTAAGAGCCTATTTTCACAATGCTGTGGCTGCATTCTTCACATCTGAACATTTTTCAGTAGTCAAAGACACAGCAGAACTTACAGACTTCCCCAGATACCACATGTGTTTACTATGACGAATGCAGTGTTTGCAGTAAATGAGAGATCTGCTGTTAAAAATTCAATGCATAAACAAGAAATACATTTTAAAGATCCTAAAAAGCCACAAAATATGACTTATTCCTTCACAAACATTAACTCCTATTAATCACTTACTGACATAAGAGATCAGTCCACAGAAAGTGTAAGATTGTATCTTAGGTAAAGTATTAAAGAGTTATAATAGAATATAAAAAAAATCACTGTCTGGTTTTTTTAAGATACTCAAACTTTTTCTGCTTTGACATTGCAGACAAACTTGCATTTGGGCTAAGGACAGCCCAGTAAATTCAGGTATAATAGTCAACTGAAAATTGAAACTTACACTTGAACAAAGATGAAATGTGGAAAAAAGGGATTTTTTAGAGTGAAGCATGAGTTTAACATTGCCACTAGATAACAACTTTGTCCAGGGAAAATTAGAGGCTTCTGTAAAATGCTTAATCTCTACAGAAAAATGTGAAAATATTCTCTGAACAGACTATTTAACAAGATTCATCCAGATATATACGTCTAGTCACATTAAAATATAACATCTCCAGAATTGAACTAAGTGGCAGAGCCAGGATATAATGAATCTTGCCTCATTCCGCAGTCCACGAGCCACATTAATTAGCATTTTCAGTCCACTGCCCATGGCTATGCTGTTAATTTTACAGGCTTTTGAGTAACTCCTCTGCATCATTGTGGATGGTAATGTATCTTCTGGAGAGACACGGAGTCAAAAATGCTTTTGCAACCCAGAGTTTGCAGGAGAACCCAGTGCTCTAGCTCAGAAGACAAGTTATCTTTTTCTTTAACAAATACTGGATGCCAAAATCACAAAACTAAAAGTATTGCAAAGGTACTAAAACAATAGCTGGTGTTTAGATCTGTGTTGAAGGCACTTTTGTAGCTCAGAGAAGCAAAAGTGGCACCTGTTCCAAGCATGTGAAAGGTAGCAAATGCACCGAACTTCCAAGATGCTTAAAGAGATGGTGAAGAGAAATGGAAACCATTGAAAGGGTGTTTGATGAAAGTGCTAAAAAGCTTTGCTACAATTCCAGTTATCCAATTCCAGAATACAGTGTTGATTTCTATATTTCCCCATTAGCAGACAAGTGCAAAATACGCAACTAAATTCAGTTCCTCAGTTATCTGCACAGTCCCTGGAAATACACTTTTAAAATCAATTTCCACTTAGTGTATAAAACAGTGCCCTTAAACATTCCCTGAATAATACACCTTAAATCTATTAGTACTACCTGAACAGTGGTGTTCAAACTCACAAAGTGATCTCTATGTTAACTATCATACAATGACCTATAGTTGACCAGTTTTAGCAAATCTGAAGTCACCATTTTGGAAATGTCATTTTACCTAAGTCATCATCTTCTGCTCCAGACAATCTCATTAGGCTTTAAGGGTTCACCGTACTGGATCCATGTTATATTTGGATTTTATCTATAGTACAAATGCCACTTGGGTAAATTTCTTGTTTGCAAACAGAAAATGGGAACACTTCTCAGTATCTGAGTTCTTCATTGTTTGAACAGCTCAACACCATCCCTCCCCCCAAAAAACCCTACCAACAAGAAAATCCTTCAAACCAAATAACTAAATAACTTCCTGAAAACATGATATGTTAATTTTCTTATAGTTGCATTATTGATGTAAATAATGGAAGAGATCCATATATCATTAAGTGGTGCTTTTTTCAAGCTCTTAAAAAAAAGTGCGAATTTTAATGTCTTCCATACATTTTTAATTGTGGCCTAAATAAATGACTATATAATTAAAGTCACTTAAGTTCATTTATATAACGACCTCTACTATTTGCTACTGTTATGCATTTACAGTAATACTGTAGGATAGTGTATTGACCTAGTAATATAGTATTCATTCTTTTGACCTTTGTGGACTGCATTAAAATTTGCCTATGAAATGTAGAGTGTGATTACAGTTATAGTTTGTTAACTTGGGGCAAGCATTTGAGTGACAGTGAAATTTAACCATTTAACTGAGTGCGCAATACGGTTGTAAAAAAAAAGAAATTCAATTTACAATAATAAAGAATACACTATAGGTAAAACGTGGTGAGAAATGAGACAAGCCCAGCTTCTTAAAGCTCATTTCTCTTCCATGTAGGCGGATCATTAGAAAAATCAGAGTTGGTGCCATACTTTTGTCTCAAACATCAACTCTCTGATTAAAACATATATGGGCTTTGGCATCTGACTTAAATAAGGCTATTCTTGCACTCTTATAGAGGGAACACAGGCACCATGGTGGTGAATATACAAGAGAGAATGAGAAATGACACGATCCATCAATACAGAGGAATGGGGCGAGGATGTATAGTCTAAAATGAAAGGGTCACAGTAACTCAAAAAGTCCTATGCGGATCTGTGTGATGAGAGACGACTTATATGTCATTTACTAGAGCGGCATTTAAAAGAATACACTGCACAGGGTTTCTCATTATTCATTAGGGCTGAATCCCCATTCATTCTCCTTTATATGCCATCCTGAATCAGCCCTACAGAGTCTTTTACAGGGAAATAACAATAAACTCTCTTATCAACAGCTTGTTGTAGCAGATACAATACATGGGGTACTGAGATCAAAAAGAGCATGAAAAGCATTTCTGCCAACATCGTACAAAATATTGAACATCTGCTATATCTGGGATCCTGGGAGTTGTAATTATAATTTTTGAAATCTGCACACAAGAGTTATAAATATTAGAACTGTAGCCTGTGAAAGCCATGAAATATTTAAGTTGTTTGGCAGGCTTAAGAAAAACTCATAAACTTAATTTAAGCAGCCAAACACTGTATTTTTACAGATTTTACATCTTTCATGTCATTAGTCATATAAATTAAAGCAACCATGGAACAGCACAGAAGATGCAACGGCAAGTCCTGTGGGTAAAAAAAAAGGTCAGCTTGAGATTTAAGACTTTCACCAACACTTCACCTTTCCACTTTTTCTGTATTTCAATTCTTGTATTGTATTTGATGTAGGTATATTTAGCACATTCATTATCTTATTGTCTGTTAAATCCCCAAAGTGTGCTTAATGTTGTACACATGTATAAAGACAGTGGGCCAGACTAACCCGTTTGTCATGAGTCTAGAAATGCAAAACAGTTCTTAACCCACCCTATTCAGTGAGGTCAAGTGTTCCTCTGATCTATTGGTGAGAAACTCAGAGTCCTGCCCACGTTTCTTGCTCTAAAGGCAAGGTGAATGTATTGCATCCACATGGTGATTTACCCTTGAGGCAAGACAGGTGTCTTTTAGATAGAAAGTGATGCAAAAGGCATTGAGGAAGGTGCCTAGCTAGCTTGGCAGGAGAAAATAAAATACCTAATAATAGGTAATAATACCTAAAGTACACTTAAAAGGTTATTATGAACCAAGTCAACATGATAGCAGAGGAAGATGAGTAGTTAGACAAGTGGGAAATGTAAAGCTGTGCACGGGGGGCTTTTTAGTCTGTTACCATCTTTTAAACTTGTTCATACATATCAGAAATGTGCTGGATGAAGGCGAGTGAAAAAAATAACTGAGTTTAGACTAGTAAATGCAACAGTCATTTCACAGAAGCCAAAGTATGAAAAGACCCAAAGGCAAATTCTCATTTGTACAGTGTCTGCTCCACCTGTCAGATACCCATATGCTACTAGTGAAAATGTAGCTCTGCAAAAGAATTCAGAGATCATCAACTGTGCCACCAAAAGTGGAGAAAGACATTAACTTGCAAAGAAATAAAGGATGGAAAGATGAGAGTCTAAATTTTGCTCTCTATAAATCCAGTATTCAGCAAAGAACACCATTCTCTGGACAAGGAATTCATCTGACATCAGAAATGTTACAGTGGATTAGTGCAGGGGAAATAAAGAAGAATATGCCTCAGGGGACACAAATACATACCACCTATTCACAGAAATTCTCCTTTGAACTACTGAACTATGAGTAAACGGACAAACATAACCCCGCCCTTGACTTACCTAATAAAACACATATTTAAGTGCCAGATGCCATGAGACTATAAGATATTAGAGTGGTTATTAGTTAATTTAATGAATCTAATTATGATCTCACTTACATATATTTTACACCAGCATAATAATACCATTGCATTCAATAGAGTCATTCATGAACTGCACCTTTGTGTTGCACTACCAGCAGATTCTCTTTGCAAAGGTGCTGTATCCACACTGAGATAGACATATCATAATTAGAGAGGATCATTATGAATACAGAGCCTCTCATGTAAACCTTTTTTCTAGTTGCCATTTCAGGATTAGAGGAAGCTCTGTGTTTTCAATGTCACCTTTGCTACAAAGATGCATGCCTCTTCTTCCAGATAGAAAAGGTCTGAGAGGGCTTCTCGTGTTATGTAGGTGCCTAGATACTTCTCTAGCCAAAGTTGATAGTGAGGCAGAGAGAAGGGCTTGAAAGGCTCTCTGGAGTGCCTACTTTCTTTCATTGATTAGGGAATCTGGTCTCTGGATATGGTTTGTAATTTAGCGCAACTTTGCAAATGTTTTTTGTCCCAAAGAGCAACCCCAATTTGCACAGAGTGGCTGTGAATCTGAGATCGTACTTCTCTTCCCAAGAAATTCACCCACTGTACAGCAACTAGTTCATTAAAAATCAAAGAAAATGTGACTGAATGTTCCACACACAAAGTATATTACAAGAATTGTGTTAAAATCAGTTACTTCAAAACACATAATTTCAACAAATGTCACTCCCTGTTCCATTTTTTCATACACACATTAACAATAATATTTGTGTTAGAACATGCAGCACAAGCAGCTGTCACTGTCCTAATTTTCACATGCAACACAGAAAAGAGATTTCTTGGCATTGTCAGCACAGGCGGTTTTAAGTAAAATCGTATGCTTGGTGGGCAAGAGTTTTACTGGAATAAGCATATCCCATTCCCCTGACAGACATACCCGCACACATACATACATCCAGGAATGAATGCACCATTTGTAAGCCATCCATGCTATTGTTATCATCCTTGTTCTCTCTTCTTAACTCCTTCCTCCAGTAACTGTTTCTTTCCCTGGTCTCATAGGTGTGGTATTGCAGATGGGCTGAGTGGACACTTAGGAGGAGTTTGTGTTTTGTACTTTCCTACTTCTTCCCTCGGTTTTGTTGGCATCTACAGGAAAGAGGAATCAAATGCTTAGAAAGATAGTGCCTACCAGAATGGAAAACCTACAGAAGACTCCGAAGGACCCGAAGAGGCCCGGAGATGATGACTGGGTCTCTGCAGTTGCCTGCTGCTCTGTATTTCTTGAGCCGCATTCTCATCTTGGGCAAAGCTCTCTGGCAAGTCTGTAGCAAAGTGTTAGTATTCAGCTTCAACAAGCAACCATGTTATTCCATGCGCATAATCATAGGCCAGTACTGAATTTCCACCCCACCTATTAAGGTGAAGATTTCTCCTATGATGTTTTGAATAGGAGTTAAGGTCAAATTATAATAAAAACTGTAATTTTGTAAGATAATCAGCAACATATTTCTAAGCAATGTCTCAGAGGAAGAATTTATTAGAGGAGGAATAGAAAAATTATTGAAATCCACAAAGAATCCTTCCATTTCTCTGTGCAGAGGAGAGTTATGAAGATGATCAGAGAGCTGGACAACATCCCCTATAAGACAGGCTGAGAGATCTGGGGTTGCTTAGCCCAGAGCAGAGAAGGCTCTGGAGAGACCTTACAGCAACCTTCCAGCACTTAAAGGAGACCTACAGGAAAGCTGGGGAGGGGCTCTTTATCGAGGAGTGCAGAGATAGGACAAGGAGGAATGGTTTTAAGCTGAAAGAAGGTAGATGTAGATTAGATATTAGGAAGAAATTTTTTCCAGTGAGGGTGGTGAGGCACTGGCACAGGTTTTCCAGAGAAGTCGTGGATGCCCCATCCCTGGAGATGTTCAAGGCCAGGCTGGATGAGGCTTTGAGCAACCTGATCCAGTGGAAAGTGTTTCTGCCCAGGGGTTTGGAACTGGATGATCTTTAAGGTCCCTTCCAACCTAGACCATTCCATGAGTCTATAAAAATCTGGAGTCATCAGTATGGGGCTTTTCAGACAGCATTACAGAGTTTTATTTCAAATGGTGAAGGGCTGTATTTCTAAAACATTAATTTCTCAGTTTTGCCGCAGATATTGGTAAGCCGATAGCTGTGGTGTCATTGTCAGTCATCTCTGAATCTTAATGATTTTCACTTCCACCTACATTTCTACAGCACCGCCACAAGATACCTGTGTAATATCAGGTGTTTGCAAATACTAATAATAAAGATTTTAGGATGACCTAATGACATCTCTAGGAGTTTGGGCAAGCTTCTATATTTCTTAGCTGGAATCCAAGTTCTAGGAAAAAAAAACCAAACAAGAGTACCTTTTTGATAGCTAATAAATATTTTTTAAAAACTGAAAAATAGAAAGAAGTTTTCAATGGTCACTCTAACACGTCACTGTTAATTAGCCCAAAAATTAACCAAAACTGCCCTAAATATAGTATGAGGCCCACTTGGGCTCAGAATTATCACTGGTCACAAGTCACGTTTTAGGTGTTGAGGTTTCTGAGTTACTATATATTAAAAACATGAAAAAGAAAATTCCCAAAGGAAAGATTTCTCTATATTAATCACAATACTGTGTGGGCTAGACATTCAAGTGAGTTGAAAATTGGCTGTACTGCCACATCTGAAGGGTAGTGATCAATGGCTCAACATATAGCTGTATCCAGTAACAAGGAAAATACCCCAGGGGTCAATACTGGTGCCCATACTTTTCAACATCTTCCTTAACAACGTGGTCAATAATACAGATTGCACCACCAGTAAACCTGCAGATACCACCAAATTTAGAGATAGTGTCTGATGCAATGAATGGCTGGGATTTGATCCAGAGGTACTAGAAGAAACCTGAGGACTTGGCCAACAAAAACTCACGAAGTTCATCAGGGAAAACTGCAAAGTTCTGCACCTGGGTAAATAACTCCATGCGTCAGTGCAGACTGAGATGCAACTACCCAATGAACAGCCCTGCAGATATCTAATGCTGAGTTAGTTTACAGTAGGCCCCACTAATATGAGCAAACTGTGTCATTCACCAGGAATAAAGTGCATGAGGAACAGCATGACCTTCAATGTGCTCCTCTACGCAGTGTAGGTAAAGCTTCACCCAGAAAGCAGTTTCCAGTGTGTGCCCCCAGCTCAGGAGGGACATGCAGAATCTGAATAAGGATCCCAAGATGGTAACAGAGATCTATGATGGTGATCAGGGACCTACAACTCACAGTTTATGAAGAGACACTGAGGATGTGGGCTTGTTTAGTCTATTGAAGAGGAGACTAAGGGGTGATCAAACATCAGCCCATAGTTACCTAAACAGTAGTTGCAAGGATGAGGGAGCTAAACTCTTCCATCAGTGGCAGACAGTCGTAAAGGCCAAAGACCTCGTGTTTTGGCTTGCAAATTTCCAAATGAGCATTAAAGAAAAAGAATTTGTTGAGGGACTACAGGTTGACCAGAGTGGTTGTGGCATATCCTTTCCTAGAGGTCTTTAGCACTCAGTGAGACACCGCCCTGGATGATGTCTTCCAGCACTGCTAATAGCTACACTTAGAGCAGGAGTTTGCATTAGATGACCATCAGATCTCCTTTCCAAACAATGTGTCTGTGACTCTTAGTTGTTTCTGTGGCTGCTGGAAGTGCATATTAGCTGGGAAGACAGAAACATTTCCATAAGAACTCAGTGACAACAATGTTTTACTCTGTGTTGAACTACTAAACTTAGTAACCTCACTTAAAAGTGAGTGGTACAGGAGTAAGAACAGAAAGTATTTGCTCACAGTGGCATGTCCAGATGGAGCAACTTGTTTATATTCTCTGCATCAATAATCTGGGGTCTCTACAGGGACCATGATAACATAGTATGCATGCACAGCATGCGTACACATTTAAGGAGGTCTTGTGTAATATTCTTAGTCAAAACAAAGCCATAGGAGTTCAAAACGAACAACTCGGCTAGGACAATGAGGACACAGGCAACAAGTTGACAAGGAGCAAAGGGGAAAAACCCTTTGAACACCCCAAGGCTTACAAAAAGAGACGTCTGCAGCACATAGGAAGCAGGCAAGCACAGACACATGCACACACTAATCCCCATCTGAGCAGGTCAGATTGAACAAGGATAATGATTTTAAGTGCCCAAATTGCCTGACTCCACATGGTGCCATCAAAAGCATTTTCATTTTTATCCAAATCAATGTCACCGTTTTTCTGTGAAAATCAATGTGGAAAACAGGAGTGAGGGTAGAGGAAGATGCAATTACTTAGCCCTCTGGAAGTCATCACAAGATAGGATGACCGTAGCAACACCAGACTGCTGGCTTTAACAGGTAGGATGTGTTCAAAAACTTGCAGACGAGGGGCACTAAAAACAGCTAGAGACAAATTCTGGTTTTCCATGTAGATTAAAATAGCTGCCATTTTGTTATTTTTTGCAATTATAAACTCTCTTTTCCCGAGTCTTGTATCTGAAAGCAGAATGTTCTGTCTTGTTGAATACATCTTTCCCTCACTTTCCCATAACTTATATTAGACAGCAAAGTGACTCTAAGTGAAAATTCAGTGTCTGTCTTACAATGCATGTAAGGAACTGACAAACTCAGGGACACTTGTTGCAAGCCTAAAAAGAGTTATTTTGAAATTTTGAGGAGAAAGTACGCTTCAGCCTATCATGTAGCTTGTTGAAAGCAGACAACTGAGGATCATTCTGCAGACCCATAATGTGGCTGATAGAAATCGTAAAATCTGTTCAAAAAATACCTTTCCAAAGACTTTTGTCATAAACGTGGCCTTCTAATATTTACAGCAAAAATATTTGTCCAGAATCTTCATGGTCTCCGTACTACTTTTCTTAGAAAATCATTTTAGTTCTTCTGGTTTTGGAGAAGAATGTCTATCAGCACACCTTTACTGTGGACTTCCTTTCTGATTTCCAGAAGGAGCTCTGGGTAAAAAAATAGTTGTTTATCAAGAGCAGTCTGGGATCTATAGAATTCTCCCAGAACGCAGCTTGCATCCCCAGAACCCAACAGACGATCATAGCTATCCAGCTGCATGACAGCTATAACTAAATGGGGGCTGTTATCAATCCTTTAAGAAACACACTTTGACTTATCTAAAGCTAGATTGGTTTTGCTTTCAGCAGTATACCCACATGGTGCTTTTAATATGTTTCAAAGAAGCACTAACATTGAATATAAGACAAAACATCCAGATCATAAGAAATTTTCCTGTCACAACCGAATGATTCTGAATTGGAACACCCACATGACTTTGGGTTAGAATACCTTAGAGCAAGTACAAACACTTCTCCACCACTGGCTTGCAGGTAGTTCAGAAAATCCTGCTGCGATTTACTTAACGTCAGGCTTCTCAGATGAACAATCTAAATTCTCCAGATAACTTCTCCATTAGAGGATTGTTTTTGCAAATCTATGTAACTGAATAAGGTTATTCAAGAAGCACCACATTTTGATAACAAAATCCTCTGTGATGATTGCCTAATAGCCAGCATTTGTTCAAACACTTTTAATAGACCCTTTTTATCACATGCAAAACGAATTTCAGTGCTAGTTCATTCTCCTGTTTCATTCTGTCATGAATCACTTTGTAGAGACATTTAGAAGTCAATAATCCACTGTAGCTTTGATGACAGGTGATTAATTTCTACATTTTAGAGACATAATAAGATTTAGCAATAAAAAGGCCTTGAAGTAACCTACCAAACAGCTTTAATCTCAGCCTTGGGACTGTTGCTAAACATGAATGCTTGTACACAAATGTAGATGATTTAAGTTAGCAGGTTTTATTGCAGACTTCTTGCCTTTTCATATTAATCTTGTTTTACAATCAGGCTATCTATACAATCAGTTTATGCTGAATGTTGTTTCTAACACAGTACTTGGGGGAGGAGAGTTAAATTATTTACCCACAAGGGTTATATTCTACTGAAAACTAGTTTTACATGCTTTCCATTATGTGGCTTACCAACATTTTCTGTGTGGCAAGTTTAGATGGGGGAAAAAAAAAACAAACCAGCAGACACACCTAACTAGTCAGTACCTAACTGTGCAAACATGCAGAGCCCTCAGGGCTCAATCCATCACACAGTGAAACTGGTGGGAGTATTTTGTTGACTTCAGCTGGCAGATGACTGTAAGAGACATACTTCAATAAAAGAAGAAATTCAAGGCTCTCAAGCCATGTTCTAGCAGTGGATATAGATATGCCTGTATGGAGACATACCTCTATAGTTCCTGATCCAGCTTTTCTGATTTCTCCCAGACATTGCCTGGATTCTTTCTTTCAAGAGTAGTTTTGTATTGAAAATAGTATCTGAGGAAACTGAAAATTTATCCCTTTAAAATCCAGCCTCCTGGGTTTTCCTCATGCACCTTAGGAATGCTTTATTTTTCTACACGAAGTACTTTGATCAGAAATACTGATGTATATAAAACACTAAATCTTCACTGAAATTCCCTTAGTCAGAAATCTCAAGATACATTCACAAAACGGTTCTACAGGCTGTTTCCCTCAGCGAGAAGAAAAGATGAAGTGCTGCAGCAACTGCCTTAGAAAACCCATTTGTTAACGCTGTATTGGGAAGATTTTCCTAAAGTAAATAGGGGGACTAAGTTGCTGTTTACTGGTGATCGTACAATTTTCTGTGCAAAAATGCACTAACAAAATGCACAGACAACACTAGTAGCTGGGCAGACAAAACAACTTAGAGAGCTCTCGTGCTTCTTGCAGTGTGCCAGTTTTGAAGATTTTTCCCTGGAAGAAAATGTGGTGGAGGAACAGAATTTCTCACACCTGAGGGCAACATTGAAATGGGCAAGAACATTACTAGTGTTATGCTGTTTATGCTCTGTATTTTGTGAAGGCAAAAATACTAGCAAAGATGGAATGGATTCTGCCTTTCTTGGTCTCTCATTGGCTTTGGGGTGAATGAAGTGGAGAAGCAGAACTTCCACTACTGAAGAAGTAACACCCTCAGGCATCACCTAAGTAAACCCTAGAGGTGGGAAAATAATTAGAAAAAAAATACCAAAACCCAAAACCCACAAAAACTGAAAGACAAAACACATGTGACAGAAGTAAAAGCATCAATAGCATCTTCTTTCTGTCAAAGGCTTTGGGGAGGAGGAACAGAGACCTTACAATAATGACTAATGGTGTTTTATCAAAGACAAATGGTGGCAATATTGTGTTCACTAGCATCTATTAAGAAGCCATTTGAATTTTAAACTAATTTAAAATAAAGGTGATTTCAATGTCAGAAGATGTGGGTAGAGATGTTTAGGACAAGTGCTGGGTGAGGGGGTAGTTAGAAAGTTGTGTGATGGATAACAGGGACTGGTGGTAGTGATGAAAAGGACAGCAAGATATCTCTGTGATAGCATAGGTGGTACTTTTTGGCTAAGGGTAGAATACAATCAGGGAACAATTCCACGTCCTAGCCACATTCCAAGTGTGTATGTTTTCATCCTTTCTTTCCCAGTAGACCTTTGTTTCTGCAGGAAGTGCCTCAAGCGCCTTTGTTGGAAAAAATCTCGCTATGCTTGGAGTAGGTCCCCAGTCTAGGTGATCAGGAATGAGAACATCTTAGTGCTAATATACCTGACTTTATTTATAGACTTCAGGTTTATACTTTCTTTTAGTTGCAATTTTTAATTTTGCTCTGCATTCGTAAGTACTGAAAAATTACTCTTATTTCCATCATTTCTATTTTTAAGTAATAGGAATGAAAATTAAAATCTACTCATAAAGATTTTGAATGTAAGAACCTGACACTTAAGAAAAGCACTGATTACCACAAAAATTGTGCTAAAAACACAATTAAAGTTTGTCAGACCTGTAAAGGATGTAAAATTCTGAACTACTAAGGTGAGTAATGAGAGAAACAGAATGAAAACAAGCAGATACAATTTAAATCTGAAGGCAAGGACAGATCAATGAAGGACAAGTCAATTAACAACTGAGACCGATGTTATGCCATGGTATAAATGTGAAAGGAAAAATCAAAATCACACAGCTATCTAAACAGGATGCAAGAAACAGAATCTCTCAATGCATTTGCAATGTATAAAACTGTTAAAATTCTAATAAGCACAGTACAGAATATACTGGTTAATTTCACTATTTGAGCATATAATTTTTACACCTCAGATTTACCATGGTTGTATCTCAGCAGGGAAAGAGCTGCTTCTTTATGTAAAGTAGCAAAGTTTTTTGTGAGGACAAATACATATTAAAAAAATGAATCATAGCAAGAGACTGGACAGTTGAGGCAGATTAGACATATCAAACTGCAAATGGCAGGGTGAGGTACTGCGGTGCAGCTGCCTCTGCTACAGAGCACAGGAAGAATTATGACATTTATGCATTTTCATTTCTACAGGTGGGACCTCAAATCATTCTGTGGGTTAGGCTTTTAGTATCTCTAATCTGGTTCTGCTGAGGTACACAGTTGATATACCTCTGACTTGTCAAAAAAAAAGCACAAGACACACTTAAATCTCTTCATGGCCCTAGCATAAGACATTAAGTTTGAGCTATTTGTGAATCCAATAGTTCTTTCAGGATATGTCCCAAGCAACACGTTTCATTCTCAGTTTCCAAAATTAATTTATCTTCATAAACTATGTTCTTTAATTCTTTTGTATATTTTTTATGTAGACTTCCAATAAAAAATAGATTATTTGAACTACTGTGGAAGGGTATTTCTTATCGATTACTCTGCTGAGTAATTGCCCAATCATTATTTTTTTTTGATCTAAAGGGTTAAATATTGCCTCTGTGCAGGTAAAAAAAAAAAAAGAAATAAAATGAGGTTTTTTAGCTGCTAAAAATTCCACATATCCTGTACCATTTTTGGATCTCTCCTTTTCCTCAAATGAAAATACTGTAGAAAATAGCTAATAACTTGTTGGCTAAGCAATTTTTCTAGGAATTTTTAGCAATTCCTGAAAATCTAACCTACACCTTAATTCAGTTAAATTTATTTCAAAGGAACATCCTGTCTAATCTACCCACCATTGTGAGCTACAAGGATTTAGATCTCCCCATTTCACACATCTAGTTGTATCTCTGCCCCGCAAAAGCAGACGGCAGTATATTTCTCATCTTACCATGATCCTACCAGACCTCTATCCCTGTTTGGTTTTCAGGGAAAAGCATTCTTAGGCTTTGCATCCTCAGACTTGAAGCAATTTAACTTTCGTTTTAAAAAGCTCTATCTAGCTAAGAATGCAACAGTTTTCTGCTAGATCTCAAAAAATATGTCTTTTCCTTCTCCTGTTTTCACCACAAATTTTACTCATAGAAAGTTTCTCCCAATAAAAGACATTTGATCACCAGAAGAACTTTTACACATAAGATACTAAAGACTTTTTACAAAAAAGAAAAGAAAAAAAAGAAACCAGGAAAATTTCTAGTCCTCTGTATTCATAGCTGCAATTTCTGCTTTTGAGAATCCTACAAGTAAGTGCATCTTTGACGTTGTGTTTCTTTCATGGCACTCTCTGCGGGAGAGCTGGATGTTGTACAGAAGGTACACTGATCACGCAGAGTAATTCCATCACCAATATGTATTTGCTGAAAAACAGACTGGTATGACAAGCAGTCCTGCAGTACGCTGTGAATGTACATGAGAAATAAGCACAGCTGTGAAGGAATGGGCTTCAAGGAAAGGGCTTCAAGGTCATCTTGAAAGCATGATACGCTGAGTATGACTTACCAACTTTTTGAGCATTCAGGTGTAAACGGAGAACAGAACAGCACAGGAGAGAAGCCACTGGCTTCTGTGAATAGAAACCACAAGTCCTCCATCAGGAAAAACACACTCAAGATGAACTAGATGGCGCATTGCGATCTATGTCAAAAGGCATTGCAAATGTTGTGTAAGGAAGCACTGATTGCATAAAGGTCTGTGCAGTCCTCTTCACATTGTTGTGCTCAGCATATCCAAGCTAACTGCAGTGTCACCCTTGACTGTATGAATCACAAAAAAAAGCACACAGATAAGTGTATTGTTAAAAACGAATGACGTGGCTGAAACAGGAGCTAAAGTGCAATGAGGTACCAATTACAGAATATGTTCTTTTGGATGGGATTTTTTAACAGAGACATTTATACAGCCAACAAATCAATACACCTACATAAGCAAACTTTTTCAAACAACAACTTCATACTTAGTTTATTGTCATCTACCATCCCTTGATCTCCTTGAGTATTACTTGCCAGGGGCTAAGTATTGGCTGGGTTGATTAAATGGCAAAGCTCCCATAGAAATCAGCATTCTCGGGATTTTATCCAAATTGCCTTCTTATCCATGCATTTAAGACTATTTCTTTTTATCTTTCCAACTAATTTTTACAAGATGAATTTAATATTATTTCCTGCTGATACTTGAACCACTATAAGGTTCTTTGGCTTTATCTTGTGCACATGCTGATTTTCATATGCTGTTCCCATTCAGTATTTTCTGTGATATCTATGTATTTTCATGCCTTCAGAAGCACCAGACATCAAAGATAGAAGCCATTAAAAAGGTTACAACATATCATGTATGTATCGCTACTAAATTACAAGGAACAACTCTACTTGCTAAAAAACAGAATTCTAGAATGAAGTAGTAAAATGATTTTAATTTTTAGTTAGATATAATAGCAGACTGACCCTGTCACTGGCTCAAACAGGAAAACAGAACTTTGGTATGCTGAGAAAATGCTATGTGAAGAAACTTAATACACGTGTCTGCTGCTGAAGCAGATGACAGTATCTTCTCTGCAGTCCAAGTCTAGAAAAGCTAATGTTAGCAAGATGTGCGAGACTAAATAACAAGTATCAGGGTCACGCATCTTATTAAAATCAGTATTTTAAAAACTGCTTGCTTTAAACATTTACCTCGGCATTGTAGATTATCTTTAATACCAAGCTAGCTCTTATTCAGTTGACCTCTATCTGAAGCAGCTAAATCCCAGATATAGGATTGATTTTTGGTCTTCTTTATTCAAAGAAAAATATGAAGCAAAAATAAAGCTTCAATATACTTAAACTTCTGCTTGCAGAGACAGACTATGGTGAAATTCAGCCAGCTTCATATTGTGCTCAACTAGATGAGAAGGTTGGTCAAGACATATTTTGAGGGGACCTTCATCAACAGATAACCTAGATGGTAATAATTAACAATTTGCCCCAGTCTCAACTGCTTTAAGTAAAATTTCACAGTCTTAGAGTTCTTCCTGACTTGGTGGCACTATTTAAACCACTGTTCTTTGCAATACCTACCTTTGAAGTAATGCTGTTATTGTTCTAATTGCTGTCAAAATTAACATGAAATGAGAAACTTAGGGTTCTTACAGAAATTTGTTGATTTAGTAATAAGAAATAGTGATACAAAGTTACTTTAATTTCAAATTATTAATTACCAAATACTGTAACACTTCACTGTACCCAGAATTTGGACACATTGGAAACCTAAAAGAAAAACTGAGAAATTATATACTTCTTATAAAAGTGTAGAGCTCCAAAACCTGAAGTCTCTCTAGGTATCATGTAACAGTCCAACCAAATGCTTACTCAAATAACCAAGCCACACCAAAAAAACTTGTCAACCATGACTGGTAACTGAAAGGTCATTTATCTTCCCTTCTCAGTCAAATGATTCAAGAAAAAAAAAATGCCATGAGAACAAAAGAAAAGTGAGCAATCTAAAAATCCCAGAACAACATTTTAACAAAGTTTGCTTTTTTCCCTCTCCTGGTTACTGTTGAGCTCTTGATGCTCACTAATAAAACTTCAGTAATATCAGCACTAAAGTTTTGTTTTACCTGTCAGCAGATAAGTAACAGTTTAGTAATGCCTCAGGGTGATTGATGGCAAAGTAGCAAAAAACCAGCTAGTACTATAAACCCTATTTACAACATCTAAGAAGAACCCTGAAAAGATAATACTATGGATTACCTTTGTGTTATTTTCTATACTCGTTATAAAATTTGTCACGGGGTCTTTAATTGTCTCATTTTCCATTTTTTATGGTCTTTGTCATGACGATAAGTTTTCACATAATTCAACCTCTGCTAGATTGCTTCCAACACTATGGCAGAAGTCTGAATGTGTTAGCTGTAGTGTGATCATCCAGCTCTTCAACCCTTGTTCACCTAGTGATAAAATTTGTGAAAGAAGAACGTTAGATATTTTTATGCCCTCCAAATGAGCAGCCATTCCTTAGATGTTATTTTCACTACTTTCTTGCTTCTCTTGCCCTGAGCTGTCCACTCAAGGACTAGCAAATTACATCACCGAAGGCTTGGACCTGTGTAGGCCCCTTTGTGGTGTCAGTGAACCCCCTATTTTTCTCTTCAGCCTCCAGAACTCTGGGTTTTTCTCATGAAGCTAGAATATCATAAAATATTTCTATTCTTCTTTTTCTTTTTATAAAATCCCAGACCTTTAAAGAAAGATGAAGGAAAGGGAATCATGAAATGACCCAGAAGCTCAGTAAGATGCATTAAATCCATTTTTCCTCATATTTTATCATTTTTAAGTCAGTTCCAAATTGTTTGGGGTCTGAGTCATGATTTTTTTATTAACCGTGGTTGGCAGTGTGGATGACTGTTTAAAAGTGTTGGTGTAAGATACTCAAAATCTTATCTTCCAGCAAAGACATTTATAGCTCCTGGTGCAGCTTTGGGTAAGGTTCCTTGGAGCTTATTTGGCAAAGCTCGTGAAAAATACTTTCTTCCCTCTCCAGCTGTCTCAGTGACTCCATTTTCTCCTAGACAATCGTGGCTTGGCCTCAGTTATTCACTTTTGTCACATTTTACCTACACTACAGCAATGTGATACTTGAGTGTAAAGACTAAAGTCTAAGTCCAAAAAGTATGTAAAACATATTAAATATTAATTACATTATACTGATCACTGCAACACATTTTATGCTTATCCTGCTCAGTACTTTATTGTTCAGGCTTAGGCTTACTAGAATAGCATGTAAAGCAAAAGTATGAAGACAATTTTCCTCTTTGGCACAATTGAATTTCCTTCAGCACAAGTAAAACTTCATATTTTGGAAGTCTTCAAGCAGTTCCAGAATCATAAAATAGCGTCTACAGAAAGAACCACCAGAAAGCTCACTTTCTTCAAAAAAATGTGAGTTTATCTCCACTGATGTACTTGTTCTGATATAAACACTTATGAATACATGAATACTATTTAAAAAAACAAAAGTAAAAATATTTTTTCAATTTAATTGACTTCTCCTTCTGAAAGATTGTGAGAAAAACAATATATAGCAGTTGCTAGTCAGTAACACCATGTCAGAATACACTCATGGTGAATCTAGACTAAGAACCTACATAGGACAGATTTGCAAATCAATAACATAGAAGCTCCTTAAAATAGTGGCTGGAATGATATGTAGGATTATTTCCCAGTAAATCTATCTGCTAAGTAGAGATTTTCATTAGGTGACAGGGTTTAGGATTCTGGCGGACAGACAGTAGAAACAACACAGTAAAAAGAATAAACTCAGGAAAGGTCTGTTTCCCTTACCATTCTGTGCGCCTTCTCCTGTATCTTTGGATTGAAAGTAAATGATGGAAATTGATGTGCTATTGTGCAAGCCCCACCACAGTCACAGAAGTACCATAGGTTCTGCACTAGCTTCAGGAATCTTGCTGACCTCATGTTGCCTATTATACTTCAGGAATAAGTGCTGCAGTACAAGATGTGCAGCCTGATGCACAAACCTGACTGGTAGCATCTAGGAAAGCCTGCCTGGACCTAAGGGCTTAGGAAAATGTTTGGAAATATATTACTACAAAGATGCTAAACAGCAGAAAAATCTATGAGTATACTTTATGAAATTTAAAATAAGCTAAGAATCCACATGCTTGGCCATCTTTTTATTTATGTTTGTGCAAGAAGCTGAAAAATAGACTGGTATTTATCTAATATATAAGTGAGACCAAAATCTGTAGGTGTTGATTTAATCGGGTGGGACAGACAGGTACCCATGGTCATCAGGTGCCCATAACCTGGAGTGCACCTTGTGCAGAGCAGTGTGATTGAGTTGCACAGTTTGTGGCTCCTCCCAGTGCTGGAATCAGGATCTTTCTGGTGACATGATTATACAATCATAGAATCATCTGGTTTGAAAAGACCTTTGAGACCATCAAGTCCAACCATACCTGTCCACTGTTAAACCATGTCCCTGAGAGAAAATCATCAACTTGTCTTTTAAACACCTCCAGGGATGGTGACTCAACCACCTCCCTGGACAGTTTATTCCCATGCCTGACCACCCTTTCCGTGAAGAAATTTTTCCTAATATCCAGTCTAAACCTTACCTGGTGCAACTTGTGGCCATTACCTCTTGTCCTAGCACTTGTCACTTGCAAGAAGAGACCAGCTCCCAACTCGCAACAACCTTCTCTGAGGTAGTTGTAGATAGTGACGAGGTCTCCTCTCAGCCTCGTCTTCTCCAAGCTAAACAACTCCAGTTCCCTCAGCCGCTCCTCGTAGGACTTATTCTTCAGACCCTTCACCAGCCTCATCGCCTTTTTCTGGACGTGTTCCAGCACCTCAATGTCCTTCTTGTAGTGAGGGGCCCAGAACTGAACGCAGTACTCGAGGTGTGGCCTCACCAGCGCTGAGTACAGGGGTATAATCACCTCACTGGTCCTGCTGGCCATGCTGTTTCTGAAACAGGCCAAGATGCCATTGGTTTTCCTAGCCACTTGGGCAAGGCTGATGCAGAAGAAAGTCATGAAACAATTTTAAAGCAGTGAAGTGGCCTACTGGAGAATATCTGCAATTGGTTTTCTTTTCCTGAATAAACCAGAAATGTCATGTTCTTAAATCATCCTCCACTACCATTCTGCAAAGGAATTTGTTGAGTGGAGTGGCAAATGGAAAGAAAATGAACAATATTTGGGTGCCAAAGAAGATCAGGGAATTCTTCAATGGAAGGAAGGAAGAGAAGGCTCCTCAGCTTTTATTCTTGCCCTTTGACTCCCATTATTTGCACGTTAAACATGGATGTTACGAAGGACACAGAAATCATTAGCAGGACAAGCAGTTAAGAACATAAATTTGATCTCCCAAGAACTGGCTTTAAGGAAATGTTGCCACATCTATTTCTCGTCTACTATCATTGCAGAAACTATATTCCGTGTTCATACATAAATAGCAGAAAACCAAGCCAACTGATAAAACAACAACAACAAAAAGAAAAACTTCTCGATAATAAAGTATATATGCATGTGTACTGTTCTTGAAAATTTGAAAATTATAGCTTTTGTTTTAGTTTATATTTAGCATTGTTAGGTTTTCTTTGAGAATGTGTATTCAGTAGTGGTTTATCAAGCCAGTTATTCAAGAAGCAAATCCCTTCTCTCAAACACTACCTCAACTTCTTAATTCATGGTTTTGTTCCCAGAAATAAGGTGGGAGTTTTAGTTCATTTTACATTTCATATTAACAGGCTTTTACCATACAGTAATAGGTCTATTTAGCACTGAATGCTTACTGAGGGGGGGAGGGGAGGAACACAAGGAAAATATATTTGAAATGATACAATGAAGCATTGTTCCCTTAGTGTCATTGAGCATGGGCCAACTATACCAGTCAGTGGTAAGTGCAGAGCTCTGACATTTAACTCTGATATTACAGAATGATATTTTCAGAGTCACATGTTCAATAACTGCATCACATTTACTATTGTCTTTTAAGTTCTAATCTCAGTTCAAGCTACTAAATCAGCATGAAGGTTTATTTTTAACTTTTTATATTATATTTAAAAAAAAAATTCAAGGAAACATCTCCAAGTATGAAATATGTCAAACTGAAACCTTCTAATTGTATAACTTCAGTATAGTGATTTTTTTTTAATTTGAATGCAACAGAAAAAGTGTTTCTTGTTTTTTAGTAGTTTTCAGATTTTATTTTTAAGTTGTTCTAGGGGAAGTAGGAATTTTAAGCTTACCTATTGTGAAATATAAATAAGATTAGAACATGTGATCCCACTAAGCCTAATGATCTCAATAAAGCTCTGAAAAACTATAGTGAAACTGTAAAAAGAAAGGATAATATACTATTATAGAATTGCTAGTACATTGCAATATTTCAGTATTTGGTTTAGAAAATGTGCTTTCCTTAACAGCATATACATCTTAGATAAATTAATTTCACTTGGTATTGCTGCAGGATCAGGATCTGATGAGAACAAAGCCAGATGCCACCCGCTGTGGCAAGAATGACTGTATGCTGCTTCTTGAACATGACCACATCGAATACTTCCATTGAACTCCTGTAATGTGCAGTCACCAATGCTGAAATTTCTCACATCTTAGGGTTCCACTCATGTGTGTTTGATATTGCTTCATCTCCAACTTCACCAAAAATAGTGTGTACAGTCAACATTGAGAATTTTCTTCCAAATCCATATTAGAACTCTAAAATTGCCCTCTGTTGAAACTTTTTTCCTAATGGCTTCTGTTTCCTTACTGGCAAAGTTCAGACTCAACCTATGTTTATTCCTTGCATGTCTTAAAATCCTGTCTTCCCTTGATCACCCAGACACTTTACTGTCCTAGTCCTCTTATTTCTTTAGTCATCTTTTCAGTCTTTTTTTTTTTGTCTCTCATTCGTCCATTAACTTTGGGGGTGGAGACAGATTATAAAGTTACATGGCCCCTGATACCCTGATTTTAAGAGAATCTCATTGACACATGCAAATTTAACGGATACAAGAATGCAGTTAAGTCAGTCAGCACATCTCACATGCAAAACTGATTTTCCTCTCTCCAACACCGCTTTCTAAATGCATTTTTGTCATCTCAGTTCAATAGGGCTAAAGTATGCTAGTTCTTTCTTTGATATTCCTTTTCAGTTTCCTCAGACAGCACTTTAGTCTATATCCCAAATATCATGATTATATTTTGCAGATTCCCTATGCGTATCTTCTTTAAGATGCAGCCTTTCTTACATGTTCACATAAATACGTATTTTTGCCCAGGGTTTCATCCTCTCAGTCTTTGATTATGGCAACATTTCATGACAAATACAAGTCTTCCATTTTTCTAGGTTGTTGTTTTGACCATATCACCTTTTTTATAAATCCCTTCTGTAACTACATCTTCCACTAACCAGGCCCTTCCTGGTCTTGCTACTTTTTACCCTGTCTTTCAGAGTGTCCACTTCCACCACCAGCCAGTGAATGATGCTCATATCCATCATTTATTTGTCACATCCTCAAACACTTTCTTTCATTCTATGTTTCATGCTTGGGAGCTCTTCATAAACATCCACTTTTAATTCCATGGCCTATGAAAGACCTAAGAGCAGTTAGGTTGGTAATTGTTTATAGTAATTATAATAATGGGACAGAACACAGTTTTTTCATGTATATGAAAACAAGTTTGAGTTTTATTTCATATATTGTCTAGGAGGTTATAAGCATTTTATTTTCAGATTACAGAACACACATGCTAACTTTTCCAGGGATGGAAAACAGATTAAAACTCCTGTCTCTCAATCTAATCTTGTATCTTGGTTAACTACCCCACTTGTTAATTTTGTAGGACTGTTAATGAAAGTTATAAGGTACCAAGTGGTTTTGATTGAGATGAACAAGTATATCAGTCTCTGAGGAACAGGCTCATATCTCTCCATCTCAGAAGAATTTTTAAGTGGCATTATGTTATATGATATATTCAGTTGAGAAGAAGGTTCCACTGAGTTTAGTGGCAAAACAAACTCTATGAAAGTAGATTTCTCTGAAGGAAGCTGTGTTCAGGAGCACCACCTATACAGGAATTATCATATTTATTTCACAGTTGATTTGATCACATTTGCTGGATGGAAATGGGCACCTACTTATCATAATGAAAGTACAAGTTTTTAAATCTCAAAGATGATGATAGGAATGTTCCTTCTCGGTCAGGATATGTAACAAAACATATGTGGCCCTATAAGGACCTCAGAAAGAACAGATCTCTTGTAGCTGTCAAATGCTAGAAACATGAACCCAGTTACCAAATCAAAAAATGACTCAGTTCAGGAGACAGCAATAGTTTTGAGTCCTGAAATTTGCTGAAGGTCTCAAAGGGAAAAGGTAGGGCCTTTCCATAGGTCCAGAACAAAAGAACCCTAAAGGACTTACTTGTTCCTTCTCAATCAGATTTAATGTTTATTTTAAACAAGTTTGATTTGTTGTCTTTTTACCATTTTGAAACACAAAATCCCATGAAGACATGGGCAGCCCTGGGTGTTATACATAAGAGAGAGAGGAGAGAGCAGCAAATAGAGAACAACATTTATTTGTAATGAATGCATCAGGCTACTTGCTTGCTATGAAGAGAATAAGAAAGATTAAAGTTAACTGCTGTTTCTCAACCACTTTGGTCCAATCTGCAGCGTTAACTTAATGTTTTCCTCATTTTATTTGCCTAAAAACTAACAGCAATTTGCTATATTGAAGTATGTACATGAGCAAAACAAATTACAGTCCTAAGACTTATTAACACACAGTTTATTCTGAAATTTGAAAATGTTTATCCTCAGTTTTACTTTACCTAAATATATGGGGTACATGAAATGAAATAGTATATTTGTGAGGAAAGGCATTTTCCACTTGAATTTTGTATATAAAAATTACAATCATGTCAGGCAAGGAAATGGTTAAAAAAAGTACTCTTATGACAGTATTTTCATTCAGGAGTTTATGTCTCTTAGAAAGGTAGATCTAAATAGCTATAAATCTGACGAAGAAGTTAATTATGAGGGAAAAGGGCCAAAAAGCGAGGAGGAGAAGAAGAAATATCATAGGTTTGACAACGATGGCTGCCAGAAACAGCTTGCAAATCATGGAACTATGCAGGGCCGAAAAGTTGACTCTAAATTATGGTGAGACTGGGTCTCTAAATCACTGGGGAGCAAAATGATTTCAGTAGACCTTTAATTTTCAGTTATTGAAAGTCAACATGGCAAGTAGCTGCAATGTTTTACAGCAGACCATCATGAAAGTATTTTATTTTTCATTTCCCAAAAACGTATGAAATTTTCAAACACAGGTGAAAATCAATCATCTCACCAATCATACGAATAGCAGCTCGCTTCCCAAGTGGTGTAAGGATTCACAGGATAACGAAGGAGATGCACAAAGTCGTCTGCTCAAAATACCTTGCACTTGTATCGTATTGCCTTTATCCAGACACTCCCAAGTGTCAGAACAGTCATCAAACTGGATGACTTTAGCAATACTCATTAAAACAAGCAATGGCTTTCGGGGCCCAGCTCTGCCACCCCCACCACTACCAAAATGTCACTTTCTGAACACTGGATCTCCTTCTTGATCAGGTAACTGGGGGCTTTCACGCCAAAACAAACAATTGCCACTGATTAAGTTTTTGCAGTACCATGTAGGACCAAATTCCTTCTGCTTTACACCTTCTCTTTCTGGAGATACAGAATCTCACCTAGAACTGAGTCGCTAGTTCCTCAAACAGTAATAAATACTAAGCACAAGAGTGAAACTAAAGGCAAATACCTCAGGTCTGTGAACATTTGCTGTCTGGAGCCCAAAATCCTTCCCTGAGAATAGGTTCCTACCTTTTGCAAGATTTCCATTGCATATAAAACCAGCAAAAAGCTGAACACAGTGACACTATACACCTTCAAGACTCATTTTTGCCACAGAGAAAGTGGTTATTTCTCTACTAGTGAATAAAATAGGATCAACCAAACTTTTTCCCATGATTTTCCGTACTGTGTGTTACCGCATAGCCTGTCTCCTTCCAGACTCTAACAAAGACTGGTCTGAAGGATAACACATAGGAATAGCATCTACAAGGAAGCATTTGCAGTACTGACATTGATGGGAATTGAGTACTACAGAACATACTGATTTAAATTTCATAACAATGTTACAGATAAAATTCCATAGGGAAAAATTACTTCCCTATGGCACAGGGGTTGGAACTAGATGATCTTTCAGGTCCCTTCCAATTCAAATGATTCTATGATTCTATGATTCCATTCTAAATTTGGAAAGGCCTACAAAAGCAACAAAAAACAGGAGAAGAGAATTAATTATCAACAGTGCTGAAAAGGTAGAGGTTCTCAACACTTCCTTCACCTGTCTTTGCCAGCATTGTTGCGCCCCAGTCACTGGGAACAAAAACTCAGATTGATGTCAACATAGAACTGCTGCCAGTGAAGGAACAGTTGGTATACATACTGCTAGAGGAGCTTGACCCCTACAAAAGGATGGGCCTTGACAATATCCACCTGAGGGTGTTGACTTTACCAGTAACTGCTGTAACATATGAAATGACAATCTTCATACAGAAGCTACTAGAACCTGCAGTTTTATGTATCTTCCTCCATTTTCTACAAAATGATGCTATGTAAACTTATTTCTATAAGTAAACCTATTAAAAATTAAGTTTTACCTATTGAATGAAAATATTTCTTACATTAAATATTTAAATAGGCAGTGAAATTAAGTCCAACATTTATACTAAGATGTTTTTAAAGCTTCAAAGACAAACAATCATAATAAAAAATGTTCTTGTTTAATCTACAAAATAAGTACATTTGATTTTAATTATCTGGATAATGACCAAGCAAGTACATCAGGCACATCCTTTCCAAGAGATAATGAAAGGCACAGAGAAGCAAACAATATCCCTGGGAGCAGACCAACACATTCTGTCTCTAAAGATGACTCCAGTAATGAAAATCTGTCTTTTGCAAATGACTCATCTTCTGAGGACTGCACTGAAGATGTTGAAAATCAGGATGATGCATGTGAAAAAAAATCATCAATATGGAGATGAGGAACAGCAGTCTATCACTGAAGAACTGTTTGATAATAATGAAATTGAGGAAACAGCTAGCAGTATAGAAACAAATGAAAGAAAAGGAAATGTCAATGATTATACTGAAGCAGTACGTATTTCTTTAAACGTAAGAGGAAGAGATAGCAGACAATGAGGAAATACACTACACAATGATGGTCCTGACTCAGTAATGAACAGTAATGAAGGTTAGATTAGAAATAAAAAGAAGGGAAAAAAAATAAACTTCACTGATGAATTAAGACTATTAATACATTGTATTCAAATCTAAGCAGCAATTTAGAGGCATTATTACTATAACCAGATCCTGAGAGGGGCTCAAAAGGATGAATCAATGGGAAGTGTAGGTGCTTAGGCCCCCTTGGGATTTGGCTCTTCATCTTTCCTGAAATTAAGACTCATACTGACTCTACAAGGCAATAGTCATCTGTTTTTTTTTAATCTTCACATTAGCTGATGATACTAGCAGCAGTACTGATGATAATGTACCTTATGTAACACCACCGCAGGAAACTAACGATCCTAATGAATCCACTTGCTGCTAAGGTACAAGGATGCAAGCACATACATCTCTTTAAAAAGAAAAAAAAAATCCAACCAAAAACCACAATCTAAAAGTAGATTATTTTTTAACCCAAAAGAGTGTTTCTATTATCAATGTCTTTCTGCTGGGTACGTTTACTTGTAGTCCTTTTTTTTCCCTTCTTAAATATATTTTTCATAAATAATCTTTAAAATTTTAGCTATTTCTGCCCCTCATTGTCATACCTGCATAGAGGTTTCAAGAAACAGTTTCTGCTAGCTCTGTCTAATTGTCATTGTGTGATGGTTGATTAATCTCTTTCTTTCCTTTTTTGTCTAAAGATAACCAGTGGTTAACTGGTATATAATATCAGTTCTTGAAGCAGCTAATGCTCTGTCAAACCTATTTTTAAAAGTTTGTAACTTGACCATAAATTATCACCTTCAACTGATTTTAACTGGAATATTATTTACAATATTCTGTTAAAGTCTTTTAAGAACCAAATTAATGGAACAATGATACTGAACTTTTGACCCAATGTGCCCTTTGTAATTTCATAGCAAAAGTTGCATTTTCTGTCTAGGCTTAATCACAGTGGTGTAATTGTGGTCCGTATTTTAACTTTTACACAACGGGATAAAAGAACAAACCAAAAATGAAGTATTCTTTCACACAACACACAACTATAATAAACTGTGCAATTCAAATTGGATGTTGCAGAAGACACATCAAAACAAAACCACTTTAAAACAAAATAATTTTAAAAACAAATAAAAAAATAAATGGAAGAAAAGTGTTTTAGAACTGTTAGACATTAATGCTGCAGGTGCAATCACCAACCCAAGATGTAACATATGCATAGGACATTCTGTCAATTGTTATTTAATTATATATATATTTAAACATAAATATATAAATATTAATTAATTCTTTAAATATTCATTGAAAATGTGTAGCTACCAAAGAGAGTATCTTCCTGTTGTAAAGCAAGAATTTTATCTCTAAGTGGAAAAAGGTAGAGCAGTACTGGGTTTTGAGCTTTAGACTTTAACATGTTTTGGATATGAAACTCAAGCATGTGTCTCAGCATAAGCAGGTAATGAACTACCAGTTAAAAGTGTCAAGCAAAGCTAGAATGCTGAAGCTGTAATTGAGGATGCACCTAACAGTGATTGAAGCAGAAAAGCAAACTTAGGGGTATGGAACCAACTTAGAAGGTAAATCTACGGACATAACAAAAAAGTGGAGATGATCAAAGTTTATATTTGTAGGTGTAAACTGTCACTGGACATAAAAGAGATAAAATGTGAGTGGAGGAATGAAGAGTCACACAGCTGCTGCAAATGTGGTATTCAACATGTTTATATATGTAGAAGATAGATGAATATCTGCTGAAAGAGGTGTACGGGCAGGATTTCAGAAACTCTTACTTTCCTCCAGTAGGATGAGGATCATTGAAAATAATGGAAATGGCTACTAGACACCACATGGAGATTTCAAGAAGATGTTGAGAATCTAAAGAGGATGACAAGTCTGTGAGGCCAGGACCAAAAATCCTACAAACTGGAAATGTGAACAGGTCATAAAATGAGACAGAGAAGATATAATAGACATTGTCAGGAGAAAAACATAAAAACCAAAACCAAGATTCTGGCAGAAACTTTTAATTATTTTTTTTTAGTCTACTATAAAAGCAGATAGGTCTGGCATTAAAAATCCAAGGAGGAAATATCAAGCCTATGATGAAGGAAACTGAGAGCCTTGGTTCATTCCCCCTCCCAAAATAACGAAAGTATTTGTAAGGTAACTATCTACTTTTTCACGCTGTTGTCTGATAATCCAAGAGAGAAAAAAATACAGGAAAAATTACCTCTTCCCCTTTCCTTAAAAATATCTAGAAGCAAAAAGACTCGGGAAGAAATTCTTGGTGAAAATTTTCAAAACCGGTGTGCATCACAGGAGATGCTACCTTGTGACTGTGTTGTGAAGCATATTCTATTTCAGAGTATTATCTATATTGTAATTCATGTCAAACATATTTAAGGTATCTTCTATGATTCTTGGCCAAACTTAATGAATAAAAAATGAGCCGAGTTTTTGATACTACAGATGTGTAAAAATCAAAGGAAAAGATCTTCCATTCACTCCTTTGAGCTTTCAGAATGCCTCTAGGTCTTTCCATTAGAAGAAAGAAGTCCCTTAGAAAGATCAGAAAACCATATTCTATTTGGAGCAATTTGATATCTGTAGCACAATTTCTCATTTTTAAAAAAAAAAAAAAACAAACTTGATTTTACTGACGAACATATTTAATGTTCACATACGGAAGACTCGTGCAACAACTGCAGAACAATCCACACTTAGCACGGGTTTAAACATGACCAAAATATGTATCAGGTAAGAGGCCTCAGTTCAGCAGTGTTGATGCAGCGATCTGCTTTTCACTAAAGCCAGGTGCCTACAGTTATGGGCAGCAGACAATGGGTTCAAGGAGATCTGCTGAACACCTACTCCAAACCCACCACGCTTAACAGGCCACAGAACAGTTCTCTTCCTCATGTCGTAAACTGTAAACCTGAAGTGCAATTAAAGCTATAATGTGTCCGAGAAAAACGATGAGATCCACCAGAGCTCTAGACATCTCCAAGCAGCAGGGACCTGCTATATTTAAAGCCAATATAACTGCCTACATGATCCTAGAAAATTGGCCATGAAACTTGCTACAGAAAGGTGTAAAATAACCCATCTTTCCCTGAAACATTCTTCCTGAGGGAAAAAAACCTCCTAATTGTTCTTAAGTCCAGTGGTTTAGCCTGAAATATTTACAACAGGTCCGCAGACCAAGTATAGAAAGTATTTCAAAAGTCCTATAAGAACAAGTGCACTCTACTTTGTTCTGCTTTATAGCTATGGTAGAATTTTAGAATGCATTAAAATTTAAAATTTTGAAGTTTAAAATTTTAAAACATCTCCTTGTAGTAAGACTCCTGGATGTCAGGTTCTTGCAAGTCATTTCCAAATTCGAAGGGGACGAGGGAGAGAGTGATCCAGAGTCTCTCTCTGTCTTATGTGAGACTTGTTTTACTCCTACACATACACACACGAGTAGATAGAAACACACAAGGTAGCTAATTGCACTCAACAAATACAAGACTGTGAATGGCTTTAGCCATAGTGTTTCAGCAAATACATTACTGGGGGGAGACGAGAAGAATTACTGTAACTGAATTTGACTGGAACTAACACCTGACTAGAAGATCCATGAAACACTGTGCAGCCCTCTGAATGTCAATGAGACACAGTTTACCATGAGAAGTCACTTGCCTCTTCCCCTAATTAACAAAGCTAAAGCTGCGCTGCTTCTCCTCTCATGGTCTGAGTCCAGTGGCTATTTTTAGAATTGTTAGAAAAACAAATTTTGACAAATACAGGTAACTTCAGCATTCCCGGCACTGCAGCACTGAGTGTTGGATTGGCACCAGAGAGCACAGGTTGTTGATGTTCTTGGGTGGGCGTCGGTAAAGAGCCATTGTATACATCTTGCGCTTCCTTCCAGATTTTTTTCCCTTTTCTTTTCCGAAAGTTTCCATTTGAAGCCTGGCACAAAATGGCTGAGAAGCTGAATCTGAAAGCCCTAGTGCAGCTCCCTAAGGTAACTGCTGTCATCAAGCCCACTGAAGCAGGCTAGGAAGGGAAACAGGAATTTCCCCTTCGAAGCCTTGCTTTAGTGATCCTGCCACAACAGCACTTCAAAGAGAAGCTGTTCCTTCCCCTCTCAGGCCGGCTTTCACCCTCAGCATCTCTACAGAGCAGCTGGGCTCATTAAGACCCTAACAGACCAGGAAATAGCAAAAACAACCAAATGAAGTTAAGCATTTCATTTATTTATTTTGACGTAGGAATTAAACACTGTCTTAAATCTGGTAGCAAATCCTGGCCACATCAGAAAAAGAAGCTAGCTGACATTTCCAAGGGAAAACTGAAAGTCCCTTTAGTTCTCTAGATAACAGCAATTCTTCTTTGTCAAAAATCATCCCAAAATCTCTTTACAACAGGCTGGTTTAGATCACGGCAAAACTACAAAGAGGAAAATCCCTGTGGAGAAGAGCCCTGATCCTTTTAAAAACAATTGGGTTACAAAGTTGGACAATCTGCTAACAAAAGGTTGCTACCTCTTTAAAAAGGAATTTTAACTCATCCGTCTCTAATTATTCATGTAAATTAAATTCTACAAGTGAAGAAAAATTCATAAAAGTCGTACTTATTCATCTCAGAGGGAGATCTGGCATATGAATAGTGCCCATAACCTCAGAAGGTGAAATGTAGAAAATATCACAGGCAACTCCCACCTCAAGTTAACTGAACCAAAAAAGGGAGAATCCTGATATGAAGGAGACTTGAAGGAGATCCTCCCTAATCGCTTCTTAATAGACTTGCAGCCCTGACACAGGAAACAAATCAGGAATTCCGAGGACATGTAATTGTTAATCACTGGCATTCACTATCGAATTCAGTGAGAACTCAGAAGCACAATGAGCTCTATAACGCTGAAAAGTAAGGCTTATTGCTAAGGGTATTCACAGGCTTCTATAATGTACTAAAGCAAAAGCTCTAGTCATGACAATTCCTTTGTAATTCCATAGTTATTTATTTGCCTCCAGTGAAGGGGGAGGGGAAGGGGAAATTATTATCAGTTGTAATCAATATATTTCACAAGCAATTTTTTCTGCAGGATTTAACAATCTTAGTTTTATAGTTCTAACCTGTTCAAAATACTTATTGGACTTTCAAAAGATGAAGCAGACTGAGTTTCTCTGGGAAAATAAAAGAGACCATGAGAAAGAAATTGAATTAATAGTTCTTACCACACCACCACACTTTGTATTAATGAAGATTGTGTCAGAGTGACATTGCAGCTTGGAAAGCTGAAATTTAGGATTTTGTAGGTTTTTTCATTTTTGCTCTTCTAGAATGGAACAATGGAGTTTGCAAATAGAGTAGTAGAAAGCAGCGAGAAGGTCTGTGAAATAAACCACATAATTTGACACAAAAATGGTTAAAAGAATGAGGAAAACCGTATTACATCTAATTAGGCAGGTGTTTATTCACTACCAAGCCAGCAGGCCCATACGTACCTCCTTTTCATTAAACTTTCCTGTCCAGAGACATGAAAGAATACCACATTGGGGTTTTCCTTGTCCAGAAATCTGCACAAACAGAAGTGGTGCAACCCCTGGTGAGGTTTCCAGTTCATGTCTGGTTTGTTGTTTTATTCCACTAAGCCTTTCCAGTATAAGTAGCTCTTGTGCTGACAAAAGAGTGCTTTGCTTACTAAAACTTCTTAAGCCAGTTCCTCAAACAGGAGCTCTACCAGTGAGAGCAGGACTGGATTTTTTTTTCCCTTTGGTGCTGTCATTGCCTTTTCACTTCACCTTCTGTCAAAATGGAAATACTGTGAAAAGTAAAATCACATTCTGACCAGCACAAAACACAACCCAAAGATTCTATTATAGCCCACATTGGAATATATACTTAAGTGCATTTGTATACCAGCACAACTTCATCCATTATAAAGTGAAAAAAAATTGTCCTGATGCAGAACTTTATACTGATACTGATGTGATTTAAGAATGGAGGTAGTTATATATATGGTAAACGTGTGCGTTTATTTGCATGTGTATACAGTATGTATACATACACATGTATACATTTACCGTGTATATATATCTACATTCATAGTTAAATTGCATCAGTTTATTAGTCCAAAATAATGATGACCCCTCCACCAAGTAACAGAGTAACACAGAGTTCGAGCGGAAATGAAGCCTCATACAATACCAGAATTACAATGTTAGGCTGAGATGAAAGTTCCCAGAAACAGCTTTGCCCTGTAATTGGGCCAGTTACTGGTTCCCCTTCAGTGAGTTTGCTGACAGGAGTCCCTATCCTCAGAAGGTTTGCTGGTTACAACTGCCTGTTTCAGCCTCTGCCTGCATCTAATTGCCTGCTTTCTTTTGTTGCAGATGGAAAGGCTGATTGCCAGGTGTGAGGGATGGGAAGGATTTTCCCCATACCAACAAACCGCTCTGTGTAGTTTGGGTTTTTTTTCTGCCTTCTATTCAGTGTCCAGCAGTTCTGGTTTTGCTGGTATTTAAATGAGCATTCCTGCAACCTTGGGCTGTGTGAGAAGGTTGGAAAGGCCCCAAGGGCTGTGCAGCCTGGTAGGACACCAGCAGATGAATCCTGAGTGCATATATTTATAGCAGGACAGGGAATATATTTCTGCACCTTAAATGCTTTGTGTCTCGTTGTGTCTCCTGTCTCAGTAGAGTCCCTTGTGACAGATCAGAGGAAGCATGGCTGTTACTATATACCACATTAGAAGTTATTATTCCCAAGTGATATCCAACTTTGCCAGCAACTCCAGCAAACTCCACGGAGATTAACAGCTGTGAAATACAGCTACAACATCCTCATTTAACCAAGCAGCACGTCTCTTACCTGGGATATGCTCAGGATTGGCTCTGCTTACACACCTGTGCCTTGATAATGCTTATGGAATTTCAGGGGATATTGAAGGTTTTTCTATGATACTGCTATTCTGAACTCATTTCTGCAAGGTTTATTTAGCTTGCCTGTTCCTCAGAGCTGTGAGGTATAATTCCATACAAAGACAAGGAGGTCATGCAGGAGACTAAGCCCACCCTGTGGAGTCTGGGTGTTTGCTATTCTTTGAAGTCTGGCAGAAACTTGTGCAAAATCCTCAAAAGGTTACTAGTGGAATACTGAAATTCCCTTCCTTACGATTAATATACTTCATGGGCCCTCCCAAATTCCTTCGGAATCAGGCTAAACATACTCAGTAGTATCAAAATTAATGTGATGTACTTTCCCAGCAGAGATGTGCAATATTCCTGAGGTAAACAATGTAGAAAATAATTTTCTAACAGTACCATATTATGTCTGGTGCAACGTACAATTAACCACAAAACTTCACAAAATTTTCTCCAACAGTACCAGCACCTGAGGTTTCTATTGCATGGATTTATTCTGATATAGTTAGAAGAGAGATCAAACCTGGCCTTACAGCTCAAAGCTAGTTACAAACCTAACTATGAAGAGACTAGTGTCTCTCCATAATTAGCCCATCAAACAGGGAATGTACTTGTCAGCCAGTGAATGCATATACAATTATTCAGCAATGTTTAAAGAGTAAAGGAATAAACATGATCAAAGAGCATCCAAGAATTAGGGATACATCATTTTAATCTCTGAAAATTGCGCTACGCATCAAATGCATGACAAATAGAATAAATAAGAGGCAAATTTGATTTATAAAGTTTGAATACCACCTAGGGGTTATCGTGATATTATGCACCCAAAAAGAATCAGAACTTAGGTTTAAATTTCACCCTCAAAAATGGCCTATTTTTGTTTTCTATACTGCTGAAAAGTACAGTGAAACAGATCTCTAAACCGTGTCTTTCACAGACCCAACTCATGCTTGAGTATTTCATTAACTGTTCACATCCCACAGATCAAGTTTTTAAACAGCAGAAGGAAGCCATAACCTATCCTTGCATTTACAATGATCTGGTGGTCTTCACACTTCTTCAGGCTTCTCTTTGGTTGATCTTAAAAACTATAGCTATTCTTCCTTGTTGCTGAAACTTAGATACACTTAACAGAGTTGCTTCCAAACTTTTTAGGTACATTTAAAACATGGTAAAAGTATAAGTGATTTCTGCTGTGTGTTTGATCATACAGGGTAAGCAGTCCTCAAACTTGCCAGTCATCATCTGCTCCAAGTGCTCACACCTCTGCACAGATGAGATAAACTGGGGCAGTTTCCATGGGCCTGTTTCCTTACAGCTGTCCTGGTTCTTGGATCACACCACACAGTATCAGCCTCTAACATCTACACAGATATGAAAGACTCCCACAACAATTCTCCTTGCTATCAGGTATTTGGGTCTTGAGCTGTTTGGTTGTGTTCGATCGACTGCAGTGTATTCACACCAGCTGGATACTGAGGCATTTGGGTATTATTTTGAGTTGCGGAAATCTAGAAAGAACAGAGAGAGGAATCCTCAATGCAGCCCAGCTCAGAAGGAAAAACACTGGCAGACCTTTTATGTTAGTTGTTATTAAAGTTAAAGGAAAACGACTAGCAGGAAAAAGCAAGTATGGACTCTGCTTTGGTTTTCTATTTCATATTAAGATTAAGGTGTGGCTGTCATCTGTCCCTACTCAAGAGGGCTAAGAAGATGATCAGAGGGCTAGAGCACCTCTACTATGAGGTCAGGTTGAGAGAGTTTGAGTTATTCAGCCTGGAGAAGAGAAGGTTCCGTAGAGACCTTATATCAGCCTTCCAGTACCTGAAGGGGCTACAAGAAAGCCAGGGAGGGATTTTTTACAAGGACTTGTAGTAATAGGACAAAGGGGAATGGCTTTAAAGTGGAAGGGGGAATTTAGATTAGACATTAGGAAGAAATTCTTCATAATAAGGATGGTAAAGCACTGGAACAGGTTGCCCAGGGAAGTTGTGGATGTCCCCTCCCTGGAAGTGTTCAAGGAGAGGCTGGATGGGGTCTTGAACAGCCTTGTGTAGTGGGAGGTGTCCCTGCCCATGGCAGGGGAGTTTGGAACTGGATGGGATTTAAGTTCCCTTCCAATCCAAACCATTCTATGATTCTATGATTCTACAACAATATTTAAAGGACTTAAAGTCCTGTCCTTGCATATTCTCTGCGAAGCTACTGTGCAGCAAAACTGTACACACATTCATATAAATAGAAGTCTACCATTAAAAAAAAAAGATGCTGACAAATCATCACGTAAAAGATGTCTTCTCCTCTTAATTAATGCACCTAAATGTACCTAAACTCAGCCAAGGCCTTTCAAGTGAATCTTCATAAACACTTTCCTTCTACCTCAAAAAAATAATATTAAAATTCCAAACCCAGGCTCTAGTGGTTTTTTTTTTCAACTAAAATCACTGTAAATGACAGAGAAGAGACATTAAAGGGTTGATAATCAGCTATCCTCCTTGCCCACTGGCATGATGTGTTATTTTCTTCAGGCTTGTACTTGGTCCAACAGCCTCTCTATTGCAACAAGCTCTGTGTGTCTTTGGGGGGAGGGGTCCCACATCAGGGCTTTGATTGTGTGTTGACTTTTGGCTCTCTGTGGACACTTGTTGGGCACTTGCCACCTCTAGTGCCCCACAGACTCCCTCCTCTGCCGGATGCGGCACCCGAGAAAGTGTTCTCAATACACTCTACCAGGGATGAGCCAAGCTCTTCCTGTTCTTTACACAATTCCAGTGCATCCACCAAATTAAAACAAAAAGGAGTCCACCTTTTGGCTGCCTTTCTCAGCTACCTCTTTAAAATGAAGATGATACACATTGATGAAAAAAACAGCAAGCAAGTGCATAAACCAGATGTCATCTATCACAGGTCTCCCTGTCCTCAAGTAACTGACAACTCAGCTTTATTCCCCCTCCTGCCCTGTAGCTCATGGTGTGCCTCAAAGCTCACTGAAAAGAGATATTGATCCAAGATGCTGCAAGGATAGAGCCTTTTGAACAGCTTTGTGCCATCATTTTTCCTAAGGATCTGTGAGTATAGAAAGTCTGGGTCAGCTCAGAGGGAGCTTGGATTTAGTCCTGGGGAGGCGCAGGAGTGGCAGTGTCTGCCTGAACTGAATACACCTAGGACACACACTCTCTGCATATTCACTGGCATGAAACATTTGCTCTCTGCAAAGGTATATTTTTTATTGCTCAGCCACTCTCAACTAGATTAAGATTCTTTTTATTGCCTTCATCAGCTTAGTATCTGTCACTTTCAATTATACCAAATCATACTTAAGAATAATGCTAATTATTTTAAATGTGTTTGCTGTAAATTCAGCCTATGTTAACAGCTATAATACAAATAATTTGTGACCTGAATCTTGAATTGTAATTTAAGAAATGCTTTGTATTTTTTGTATTGTCATAGTGTTCAAAAACCAATGAGGATCGGTGTGCGGCTGTAGGAGAATTACATTAAACACATAAGAACACTGGCTTCCTGTCTCAAATAATTCCCAAATAATAATAGATTATAAACAATGGATTGAAATGATGACAGGTCCTGAATTTTTATTTCAAATGTCTCTGCTGTCAGACATGAAGTATTAAACATGGAAAAGGAAAAAACACCCCCAAGAAGCAGTAAATATAGATAATTTTCATAATGGCTTTTTTTTTCCTAAATAAGTATATATAATGTAGAACTAACAAGTCTTAGCACCAACTCACTTTTGTGTTGCAGGGGAAGAAGCAGCAGATGTTTCATAAACATTTCAGAAACTACAAAGCTCTCGAATTGAGAAAAAAAAATACAGTTCTCTTCAGATTTTCCAGAAGTATTCTAATCTAGGCTTCCATTTTCACTTTCAAGTTTTTAGTATAAAATATTACTCCCATGGTTAAAAAGGGAAAAATGGACTAAAATGTGCCTTCTAGGCAGAAAGATATTGCAGCCAATTTGTAGGGAGATTAATAATCTCTACAGTTCAACCATCTTCTCAGAATAAGGTAAACTGATAATTAAACATATATCAGTTACTTACAAGCTGCAAGATACCACAGGTAAAATGAGATAGCAGTGACACTACATCAACAAATGGCTGTAATAAGACTAAGACCTTTCTATGATGTTTTAAGGGCTGGGTTACAGAAAAGAACAGTTGGAAAAAAGAACTATAAATTGTTAAACCATCAAGAAAGAATCATAGGATGCTTTTGGTTAGAAGGGACATTCACATGTCATTTAGTCCACCCCCACTGCAGGAGCAGGGACATATTTAACTAGATCAGGTTGATCAGAGCCCCTTCCAACGTAACTTTGAATGTTTCCAGGGATGGGGCATCCACTACCTCCCTGGGTAACCTGTGCCAGTGTTTCATCACCCTCACTGTGAAAAATTTCTGCCTTACATCCAATCTAAATCTAACCTCTCTTGGTTTGAAGACATTACATCTTGTCCTGTCACAAGAGGCCTTGCTAAAAAGTCTGTCCCCATCTTTCCTATAGGCTTCTTTTAAGAACTGGAGGGCTGCTACAAGGTCTCACTGGAACCTTCTCTTCTCTAGGCTGAACAACCACAACTCTCTCAGCCTGGTCCTCATAATGGGAGGTGCTCGAGCCCTCTGATCATCTTCATAGCTCTCCTCTGGACTTGGTCTAACAGATCCGTGTCCTTCCTGTGCTGAGGACTCCAGAATGGGACACAGTACACCAGGTGAAGCCTCACCAGAGCTGAGTAGAGTCGCAGAATCACCTCCCTCAACCTGCTGTTCACACTTCTTTTGATGCAGTCCGGGATGGTCAAGAATAAATAGGTAGCTATGGGTTGAATTTGGCTGTCTGCTACAGAGTTAAATACAAGGATCAGTTAGCACAGGAGTGTTGTTTTACCTACTTATGGCATCACTCAGCTGAGGATCTCACACCTGTGGCTTGGTTCCAAATGCTGGTTCTTCCTGTTGTCACTGTGTTCATGTATTTGGATTTAAAGACTCATTTTCAGTGTTGCAAAGGGAATCACCAGAAGTCTCTTCGCTTCTAACACTGTTTAGAGTGTATCAGTTTGTACCTACTAGAGTACAGAGACCTGTAGCCTTGCTGCAGGGCACATTAATATTATTGTGCTGCAAACTTCCACTGGAAGGCAGAAGACAATTCCTGCCCTGCCTCACTTATAATATGAATATTGAGATTAAGTGGTTATACCTGGCCAAAAGCTAACAAAAGGTGCCAATTTCATGTCCTTAGGCTTATGAAGGCACTGGACGTGAAATTACCTGAGCAAACATGTCAGTAAGTAACTGCTATTAACCAACAGAGAGGCAACCTGACTTACTGTCTTGCGATAAGCTTACATGATAAATTAAACCAAAACCAAGATCCCGATCCTCAATCTTTGTGTCATAAAAATAGAAAATAGCTAGTATTTTGGTATATAAAGTAAAAAACTAGTATTTCTCTATTTGTCACAATTACAAGGGACATACTTTTGGGTAAGGCTTGCTTTGTAAAGCTGTATTATCATTCACAAGTATGTGTGATCTGTTGTGACAGGATCGATATTACAGGGATTTTCTTTTTTTGCTACTCTTAGAAAAGTCTAAAAAATGTTCCTCTGCACAGACACAATCATGTAAGTGGAAGATATGATACACCACATACAGAAGTGCATGTCAAGAAGCTTGTATCCCCAGACTTCTATTGTTTGTAAAAGATCTCATTCACTAATTGGTCACAAGTTAAGTTTTGGCAAAAAATTTGTTGAAAACATTTAAGTTTTCTTTCAAAATTAGTGTATAGTTTAACTTTCCACGCTGTACTTGCACATACACTAAATCTGGAAGATAATGCCTACCTTGCTTATAGGTATCTCTGGCAAAGGAATATCAAGTAAATGCCTGTGATGGAGTCTGAGAACTGAAGATATTTGGACCTCAGAGGCAACATCTCTGCCCACAGAGTGCAGGGGAAGAGTAGGCAAAATATCCTGCAGAAATAACATGGAAAACCTTTCAGTTATTTAGCACCAGATTTATTATATATGTGTGGTTCAAGGTGTCTTTTCATGTCAGGCTGGCAGCGACACCAATATTCACTTTCACTGATACAGAAGACAGAGAAGAAGGAGTAAGTTGAGTTTATGACTGGTAACTCCAATTTGAACTGGGTGTGGATGACAAATATTTTCTTTCCATTCTGATGAAGATGTGAGACACTTGAGATGTACACCTGAATCTGCCCACGTGCAGGCATCAGCTTTCTGTAGAAAGCTCTACCATACGGGAGAAATAACCCTAGCAGGTTCGCTATTCCTTGTGACCAGAACCTGTAGTGACCTCAGCAAAACTGCTGTCTTGTCTAACTGCTCTCACCCTACAGAAGAATTGAGCTCGGTCACTGTACCCTCAATTCCGTTGTAGAAGACATAGAGCAATAACCTCCATTTTAAGCCTCATAAGAGTACTCGTTCATGCACTTGCAAAGCAATATGCCTACCTGGGTGGCTCCCAAACACACACCATGCAGGAGGCAAAGCCCAAGGTATGTGTTCCAGATAGCTTGATTTTTTACCTCCCTGTGTTCATAGGTCATTTTCCACAGCCAGATGAATTTAGAATAGAAAATTCAGGTTTCAATCACTTAAATACATGGCATTTCTAATTAGAATCATAGATTTGTAGAATCATTAAGCTTGGAAAAGACCTCTAAGATCAAGTCCAACTGTCAACTGAACACCACCATGCCTACTAAACCAGGTCCTGAAGTGGCACATCTACATGTTTTTTGAACACCTCCAGGGATGCTAACTCCACCGCTTCCCTGCGCAACGTGTTCCAATGCTTCATCACTTTTTCAGTAACAATTTTTTCCTAATATCCAATCTAAACTTTCCCTGGCATAACTTGAAACTATTATTTGATAGGAACACTTGTTACTTGGGAGAAGAGACCAGCACCCACCTCACTACAATATCCTTTCAGGTAGTCGTAGAGGGTGAAAAGGTCTACCCTCAATGTCCTCTTATCCAGACTAAACAACTCCATTTCCCCCAGCTCCTCATAAGACTTGTTTCCATTCATTTTACAAACTGGTTTAAAGCCATTGTCATGACTTCACACTCTAGGATAACATTTAAGAAAAATATTACACACCATTTCCTGAGATAGCTTTAGAGCACTTCTCTCTTCCCTCAGTCTCTTTTTTTGGTTCCAGTAGTTCATAACTACTAGGTTGTAGGTAGATGGTTTGCTACATCCACCACACAGCAGAGCCTCCCTTTGTTTCTTTACCCCACAGCCAACCAGCCTGTGAAAAGAATTCCGTTCCTAGACCAACAGAAAATTACTGGAGTAATTAATCTTGTTTCGAATTCTGGCCATCTGTACAGATTCTCAAAAGACAGGTGCTTGAAATTGTCTTTGAGAATACCTGTGGAAAAATACTGATCATACAGATATTTGCATACCTACAACATTAAACACAGAGAGGGGAAGCTTTGAAAATTCTGGCATAGATTTCAATGCTTTCCGCAATAACTTAGATAAAATGCATTGTGTGTATGCTTCAAAACTCCACTTCAAACACTTGTGCCAGCGCAATGCTGCCATTTTAATTCACAGCAAACAGTGGAACACCTGCTGAGTCCAATGTTGGGTCTAAAGTTTTCTGTCATTTAAAAGCAGTCTTTTGACTTGAATTTAGAATCAGTGGCTTACACAGTGAATCATTATAAATCTCTTGCAAGCTTTTAAATCAATCAGTCAAGCTTAGATAGTAGTGATTGGAGAATCATAGCTCAGATGCTTTGGGGCCTTTTTGTGCAAGGGCAATAAAAGTAAACAATTTTGTAGCTTTTAGGAATAATGATTAGTTTGCTTTTTACCTCCCAAGGAGATCCCAGGTTTGACTAAGTAAATTTACCACAATATTTGAAAAAAATCTAAAAGAGAGAATAACACACAAAAAAAGTAGTTCATTTAATCTCCTTAACCATAAAACTCAGCCCAATATGCGCCTTTACTCAGAAGATAAATTATTATCTGGCTAATAATGAAATACTTTGCAGTGCAAAGGTCACTAGAGAATCGCTGCACTGGCAGCAAAAGTTGTGCCACCTAGAATTAAAGATGCTTAGCATTTTCCATAAGTACAACACTGTTTTCAGCTGCTCATAACTTTGGTGGAGGTGAATCATGAAGCTGTAATTTCCTATGCCACTGTCTGGTTATGGCTTGTTTGTTGGAGAAGAAGGAGCAATTCAGCAAAGGACTTTGGAAGTTTTTCAGAACAAGATTAGAGAGAATGTTTTATTCACAAAAGCTGTACTTGACTCCATGCATCTTCCACAAATTTTCCCATTTGTGTAGGGAATGTTGGCCATAAATTGTGCGCTTTATTTAATTTCATAATGTCTCGTGTTGGATGAAAAATACTTGTTTATGCAAAATGGCATAGTGTTTGATTTGTTCTGTCTCTGCGTATTTTGTGTAATGTTTATGTGTATATATAACATGTATGTGAATACATTATTTACATATGTGTATGTATATGTACATACATACAAGAATATCATGGAATCATAGGATGGTTTGGGTTGGAAGGAACATTAAAGGTCATCCAGTTCCAATCCCCCTATCAAAGGCATGGACTCCTCCCACTGAATAAGGTTGCTCAAAGCCCCATCAAACCTGGCCTTGAACACCTCCAGGGATGGGGCATCTACAACTTCTCTGGGCAACGTCTTCCAATGCCTCATCACCCTCACAGGAAAAAAATTCTTCCTTATATTTAATCTAAATCTCCCCTCTTTCAGCTTAAAATAATTATCTTTCACCCTATCACTACACACCTTCTTAAAGAGCCCCTCCTCACCTTTCCTAAAGTCTCCCTCTAAGTACTGGAGGGCTGCTACAAGGTCTCCCTGCAGCCTTCTCTTCTCTAGGTTGAACAACCCCAATTCTCTCAGCCTTTTCTCACATGGGAGGTCCTCCAGCCCTTTGGTCATTTTCATGGCTCTTCTCTGGACTTGCTCTAACAGATCCATGTCCTTCCTGTGCTGAGGACTCCAGATTGAATACAGCGCTCCAGGTGAGGTTTCACAAGGGTAGAGGGGCAGAATCAGCTCCCTTGACCTGCTATGTGTGCTTTTTTACTTTTTTTCTATTCCAAAAGCTGTGCCTTACGAGCAGAAAGGAAGGCTGCCTATTTATTTTGTTCTGGCATCTTCACTCTGGCAGAGGTGAAAATTCTAGAAAGAGAGGGCTGTACCTCTCCAGAGAAAGAGATTTCTTTCCTGGGAAATGAAGGAGATGAATATGGGAAGATGTAGGTACACGCAGTATGAGTTGGGTGGCTCTTGAATGGTGGCAGCAGGGAGGGTGGAGGTAGCTGCAACTGAGCCTTAGGGGTGACAGAAAGCAGGAGTTTCTTATTGTGACCAGAGGAGTTACACACGGTTTGTACAGCTTTGTGAGGAATTTCATCTTACCATTCTGGAAAGCCAGGATCAAGGAAAACAGGAATCAAACCATGAAGATGCAACATGGCGAGAGAAATTTATTTTCAGATCTTTTACTTCAAGCAGTGCCAATGAACCAATCTCTAAGTGCAGAATAATTATCTTCAGCTTATTATTATATATTTTAATCAAACCAAGCTTTACGAACTGGGAGCCCAGAGGTGTGTCGTGACATGCTCACTTCACTGCCTTCCAACCGCAAGGAACCAGCTGAACCTGAGTCCTACTGCCCTCCACATCCAAGGACTTGAGTTCCTGCTCTGGTCTGGTATCTACATCTGTCCCTCAGCTGCTGGCAGAACTATCCAGTTCTGCTTCAGTCTCCTCAAACTAGGTGTCCAGTTGGCTCTCTGTAATACAAAGGAAGGGAGAGACTTTAGGGTTCTGTGAGTCATTTTCCTCTTCTCAGCAACACAAAGCGCCTTTGGCTATGGACCAGGAGGACTATGCTCCGTGCAACACTCCTAACTCACCACTTTGTTTCAAAAGAAAAAGAGGCATTGAGAACAAGAAATGACAGAAAATTGCTTGATATTCACTGTGATTTTTCCTGACAAGGTGTGTGCAACTGCATGAGGAAGCCAGGGAGCAGTCCATCTTTAGAGCTCAGGAAAAGCCACATGTAATCAGCACAGTGTTCCATCTGGTTGAGTCATCTGCCTTTGATAGCATTTACTGCTGGTTAAATCAAGACATAAACTCACTAACGGACACTTACAAAATTTCCTCTGGAAAGCAAGATTTTCTGTATCTCTGATGATTTGTACTTTAAACAATTAAATGCATGGAGATAGACACTCTAAAACTATTTTTTCAAACACAGCAGTGCACACAGTCATTTTGTGCAACTGTGCTTTTAAGTTAGATTCTTGCAATACATACTGGGTTTCTGGCCCCCATCATCTCTTGTGGTAAGTTTCACATATTAATTATGTGTTGTGTAAAAGAACATTTCCTTTGATCCATTTTAAATATTGTTCTTTGACTGCATGGAGAGCTCCTCCATCCCTGTGTGTTGTGAAGGGGGTAGCAGCCAGCCCCTCACCTGCACTTCTCTTGACTTCAGTAGGACTGGGATGCGCTCAGCCCTCCTGCAGAATAAAGGCTATTCATGTGACTTTAGTGGAGTCAGGAGCCCAAACTTATATATTCTTCTTTAGAGCAAATTTGCAATTAAGTATGCCAATGATTTTCTTTTGCAATGACTAGGCCCTTCCTGCATACACATCAGAGTCAGAGGCCAACCATATCCTGGGCTGCATCAAAAGAAGTGTGAACAGCAGGTCGAGGGAGGTGATTCTGCCACTCTACTCAGCTCTGGTGAGACCTCACCTGGTGTACTGAGTCCCATTCTGGAGTCCTCAGCACAGGAAGGACATGGATCTGTTAGACCAAGTCCAGAGGAGGGCCATGAAGATGATCAGAGGTCTCGAGCACCTCCCATATAAGGACCAGGCTGAGAGAGTTGTTGTTCAGCCTGGAGAAGAGAAGGTTCCAGTGAGACCTTGTAGCAGCCCTCCAGTTCTTAAAAGAAGCCTATAGGAAAGATGGGGACAGACTTTTTAGCAAGGCCTCTTGTGACAGGACAAGATGTAATGTCTTTAAACTAAGAGAGGTTAGATTTAGACTGGATATAAGGCAGAAATTTTTCACAGTGAGGGTGATGAAACACTGGCACAGGTTACCCAGGGAGGTAGTGGATGCCCCATCCCTGGAAAGTAAGGTTGGAAGGGGCTCTGATCAACCTGATCTAGCTAAAGATGTCCCTGCTCCTGGAGAGGGGTTGGACTAAATGGCCTGTAAGTGTCCCTTCTAACTGAATGTATTCCATGATTCTATGATTGTTATGACTATTACTATATTACTAACTTATACATGAAATCCATCATGTATGTAATATGAAAACCTATTTTTTTACACAGTGGGCCTATGATAAACCCTCTGTAATCAGTAAAAAGGATATGTCTACATTCATTATATTTACATCAGACCTAAAATTAATTTTGTTCCTAAAATAAACTTTGCTCCGGTAAATTTTCTTTGTAATTCTCTGAGCCTTGTGGCTTTCTGTCTGTGGTGCTGCATTAACATACTTTTATTGAATTATATTTCTTATTCATGTTACACTGAAAAAAATTAAGGGCTTGCAGCAAACTAAATTCAGGTAGATATAACATCATAGGAACAGTGTTTGAATAGAAACATGAATCAGGTAATAAATAGCTCTCTTTGATCATTGTTTTTAAAATCTCTTGAACCATACTTTGATTAGTTCTATTTAATATTTAACATCTGGTTAGTCAATTTCAATCTGCAATGAGCACTGCTGGAAAAATTCTATGCTGACTAACTACATTTATAATACTACAAAGCTGACACATAATTGATTTTAGTTCCCATAAAAGGATTATGTTAACTTTTCTTAATCCATATATTAGGGTTTTGTGAAGTCCAGTGAATTCACACCAGGGATACTAAGTGTTTATTCCTTATCAATATTTGATGTGAAAATGATAGTATTATATTTTAGCCTGATAGTGCTTGCCGGTACTTCTACCAGAGAACAGCTAAAACGCAGACACTATTAAAGTGCTGTTTTAACACTGGTGGAGTAAAGGACTATTTGGGGGTTTTATATTAGGCAAATAATAACATATTGGACTGAAATTTGGTAGGGCTTTAAGTTACCTAAAATTGTTTCTCCTTCTATTGAAAGGATATGACAGACATAATTTTTTTAATTTTCATAACTGAACAAAATGTATCTGACTGTAACTTAATCAAAGGCTTGATTTAGCAAACACAGTATTTCAGATCATGTGAGTCTAGGAAGACACCGACAACAAAAATTGCCAGTAGCCATTGATGTTGGCAGCACTTCATTGCCCAAGGTTAACTCAGGCAATTTCATAATCCTGTTTATGTTCAGCCAAAGAGAATAAGTATCATATTAGTAGCAGGCATAATGCCCTTAAACAAATGAAGAATTAATAAAAGACAAAATCAAAGTCTTTACTTTTCTGGAGAGAGTTTATTTTATGCAATTCCCCTGTCTAATTGATCAAGATCACATGCAGTGCTGGACACAACTACAAATAAAAGGAGTATGAAATCAGGCAGTGCTAGTTGCCAAAGACCATGTCTCACTTTTTGCCACAGTCAACCTATCCCTAACCTAAAATAGTAACTCAAAAAGGGTTTGATCCAAATATTGGTCAAAAAGTGAGGAATAAAACAATGTCCACTCTTCTACATATTATGTGGTCATGAACAAATGTTTAGCTGCAAGACCAAGTGCCATGGACCCCTTGGACCATAACTCTTCACAATAAATTATCTTAAAGAGGTAGTTTATAGAATCATAGACTGTTTTGGGTTGCAAAGGACCTTCAAGATCATCCAGTTCCAACCCCCCTGCCATGGGCAGGGACAACTTTCACTTGGATAAGATTGCTGAAGGCTCCATCCAACCTGGCCTTGAACACCTCCAGGGAAGGGGCATCCACAACTTCTCTGGGCAACCTGTTCCAGTGCCTCATCACCCACAGAGGAAAAAATTTCTTCCCAATATCTAATCCCCTCTTTCAGCTTAAAACTATTCCCCCTCGTCCTGTCACTGCACTCCCTGATAAAGAGCCCCTTCCCATCTTTCCTGTAGACCCCCTTTAAGTACTGCAACGCTGCTGTAAGCTCTTCCAAGTAACATGGTCTAATCTAGAGTGAGGGGCAATAGCATGCACTCATATTAATTCCTCACAGAGAAGAATCAGTCCTCTTTTTACAATCAAGAAAAGAATTTCTGAAGTAGAAATTTATTAAGTAATAAGAAAAAATAAAAAATTATTGTCTCCAGCAATAAAATATTCCATTTTACATTTCTATAAATAATTTTCCTTTGTTCTTTTTTCTTCACTAGCATGCAGATTTACAGCATAAGTGTAATATTTACATGAACTAGGAGGAAACTGCACTTTAAAACAATTTTAATGTAAATCCTTCTTGCCCTTCAAACTGCTCACGCTAATAAAAAAGGAATGTCTTTCACTTTAGTTTGTCCAGAACATCCAGAAGATCCCCCTGCTTAACACATAAGAAGCAATTTACATGTTTGGGCCACACACAAATGAGCAAAGTGCCAATTCCATTATGCCAACCGTGATATACAAAATTTACATTATTTGCAATATTAAAAACTTGAGAAACATTGAGGCATCTGGTTTGGAACCAGGATCTTGCAGCCCTGGAAACAGTGGGAAATTATGGAGAGAATTTATTTGTTAGAAGCAATGCTACATTGCTAGATCTGAACACTTCTTTTTCAAAGCTAGCATGTGGCATGTAAATGATATATGACTTTAGGGGGTATTTCATTGAAAAATCTATTCCAGCCCCTGTTCCGCCTATGAAAGATCATCCCATTATATGTTTAGACAATTGAAATATAAATATATGATTACATGTCCCTGAACATTGTTTACCTACTAATATAATCCTCCTCACAAGTCTATAGTATAAATTCTGTTAGTTTTATTGTATTCCTCCAAATAACCAGCCTGAACAGACCTGATGTCATTGTTGTGTAAGGTCAGAAACGGTAGCCAACCTCATCGCAAAAAGTCCTTCACCCACTAGCTGGAAAAGCAGACCCTGAACTGACAGAAAAACCCTAGGTGGGATATTTAAATCTTAAGTAAGTGGTCAGTTAAGTGCCTGCAGAGGCAAAAGGACAGATAGCATATTTGGTATGCTAATAGAAACCTATTTACTGGAGGAAGTGACAAAAACATCAATCAAATCAGAAAGGGCTATTAAGAACTGTTAACTCCCTTTCAGATGAGCAATGATTTCCATTGGGAAGTAAATAAATATTCATGGCAGGGAGCAGTGACAGAAATCTCACCAAAATTACACTGTGGCCAGGCTTCTGCACTAGACAAATCTTTAGGAGAGGCAGTTGGCCCGTGTTTTGGAAGGAGATCGAGTATTTACAGAACTCTACAGAAGGCTTTATTTCTGTATTCTCTTTTGCTTCCTTGAAAATCTGCTGTATTCCAATATTGTCTAGTAAGTTATCCAAAACTGATTTTTTTAAGTGTTTAATGATCATTTCAATACCACTAGAAGCCCTTTCTGATTTGCGGAATTAGACTCCATAACTCGATACAGTCTCTAATCCTGTGAACTTTGAACAATTATCTCCCCCCATCACTTCTCCCTCCTTTTTATGGTATCTTCTTAAAATTATCTTTTTTTTTTTCCAAATATAAAAATCTTTTAAAAATTAATATTGGATCTTGATATCCCATGCAAGCAATCATATAGTTTAAAAAGATTTGAGCTTACATGAACAGGGAATTCTGCCTACAGAGCTCTAAATCTTTTGATGATGCAAAGCAAAAAAGGTAATTATGCATTTAGAATCTCCCAGAATCAGATTGGAAAACAAATACTTGATGTTTTTTCCTTTATTTCTGTAGATAAGAAAGAAATAAATCTTAATCTCCTACTTTCTCCCTTTTAGGCTGGCACATGGGAAGGTTATTCCTAGCTTCATCTATCCCCTTTCCACCAGCTCAAGAAAAGAATATTTTTTCCTTTTTTAAAAAAAAAATCAATAGACTTTAATAAATATTCACTACTAATGTTTATTACTAATACATTAAGATATTAATTACTAGTATGGTAAAGCTCACAATGCATTAGTATACTAGCAACATAATCTAAAATTAAATAACCTACTTATAAATATGTCAGCCTTCATGCCAAGTTTCGGTCTGGAGCAAATATATGTGATTAAGCTATGAACCTCAAAAATTCTGACATGTCCTTAATACACTATCTTAAATATCTCCATCTTTACCATTTGCTTCTTTTTCATACCAGTTAAGGGATATTTTTCAGATATCTTTGCAAATTGGTTACTTACATGGACTTACTTGGTAAGAATACATGCTTTTTCTTGTCTCAATTCTTGGAAGAAGATATTTTTTGTATAGAGAAGGAGAATATTTTGCCTGAGATTTTCAGTGAAAAGAGGTAAAGGAAAACTAGGCTCATTTCCTTAAAAGCCTTCTCCTTTATCAAGATTGCATGTCAAAATCACAGAAGAGATTTCTCCATTTCTCTCTGCTGAACAAGTTAGCAACTTGATGAAAAAGGAGTTAATTTTTTTTCTGTGAATGTTCACTGATCTTGTAAAGACTTGGGGGATATTTTTTTAATTTTCCCTTCCTAGATGCATCATAGTGGTCCAGATGTGGATCACTAAGACCAGAACCTAAAAGGTGAAAATATCCGTAAAACTTCTTTGTAAAATTTTATTTCAGATTGTTGCTGGTGTATAGCAAGGGTCAGAGTCTTGAAAAAGACAAATTTAAGATGAAGAAAAAAGCTGGTGATTTTTACAGGCTGAAGGTAAATAGGGTTCAACAACAGGGGTTCAGCACTATTCCCTTCCCATTTTAGAGGATTTGGAACTGGATGACGTTTAAGGTCCCTTCCAACTCAAACCATTTTTTGATTCTGTGATTCTCTGAAAGAAAGGCTATTTTAGAGGTTCTCGTGAATCTAAGACATCCTCACAGGGCTGGTAGATATGACACAGAACTTTAGGGAGACTTGTGCCCTCCTAGGGCAGCAACTGAAATGAGATTAAATGTCTCACAGCACCAAAAATGTCAGTATAAACCTATTTTTAGGCACAAATCTCACCATAAACCTTCTTTGAGTACAGCAATAGCCTAGATACCACACCTGATGGACACCATAGGCATATCTCAGCTGCTCGCTCACAGACCTCCAGACCCTTTTGAAGTGTCCTAGGTATGTTGAACAACAATGCAGGGCTGCCAGAGATGGTACAGGACCTATGGGAAACCCAGATCCTTCTGGTGCAATGCTAGAGTCCAAATACTCAGGTAAATATTGGGATATGGCATGTAAATTCTCATCTGTGCAGGGGGAGCTGAGCCTTGTCCTAAATGTCTCTAAATGAAGACTCTGAAGTACTCATCTGGGTTAGGGTTTTTTTCCTTTCTTTTTTTAATGCCTTCAAGAATAAAGGCAAGAGAAGAGCAGTAAAGTCAAGGATCACCCTGAACACTGATTATATGATAGGTTATATAATCAGAGTTCAAGGAAATCTCTGCCTCTCAGATGTGGAGGTGAAGAGGTATTAACTGCAGTGTTTTCAATGAAGCTGAAAATGACTGAAAGTCATTTAAAATTTCAACCTTAAGTGTGTTCTTCATTTTTTGTGAGCATCCTAGGCAGCAACTGGTATGTGCAAGCTCACCCGTGGCAACTGAACAAAACACTGAAAATGTAATTTGGATGACAACCTAACCCAAATCTTTCTGTAATTAAGAGAAAGCATGATCACACATCAATGAAAAAATGCACCATACATACAAGTCATTACAGGCATGAACCAAAGCAGATGCATTTGCATACTGTGGTACAATCAGCTCTACCTCTAAAAATGTCCTTCTTTCCATATCGATCCAATCCAATAAAGGATAGAGAATCTCCTTAGCCCTCCTTTTGCTGTTAATGAAACATTTTTTATTGTCTTTTATGACAGTAGCCAGATTAATTTCTAGTTGGGATTTGGTGCTTCTTATTTTTGCCCTGCACAAGCTCACAGCATCTTAGTAGTCCTTCTGAGTTCCCTGTGCCTTTTTTCCAAAGGTCATAAACCCTCCTTTTTTTCCTGAGTTCCAGCAAAAGCTCTCTGTTCAGCTAGGTTGGTCTTCCCTGCCGGTTCATCTTTTGGCACATGGGGACAGCCTACTCCTACACCTTTAAGTTTTCCTTCTTGAATAATGTCCAGCCTTCCTAGTCTCCCGGGCCCTTCAGGACTGCATCCCAAAGGACTCTTTCAACCAGGCTCCTAAACAGGCAAAGATATGCCCTCCAGAAGTCCAAGGTGGCAGTTCTGCTCACGCTTCACTTCTCCAAGAGTCAAATACTCTGTCATTTTGGGATCATTATACCCAAGGTGGCTTCAAACCAGCACATCACCTGCAAATCCTTCCCTATTGGCGAGCAGCAGATCCAACAGTGTGCCTTCCCTGATTGGCTCGCTCACCAGTTGTGTCGGGAAGTTACTTGCCACACACTTCAGGAACCTTCTAGACTCTTTCGTCTCCACTGTAATGTATTTCTAGCCAGACACCTGGTAGGTCGAAGTCCTCCATGAGAATAAGGACTAGAGATCATGAGGATTCTCCCAGCTGCTTGTAGAATATTTTGTCTGCCTCTTCCTCCTGGCTGGCTGGTCTACAACTACAACAGACTCCCACCACAAAATCTGTCTTGTAGGCCTTCGCCCCGATTCTTATTCATAAACACTCAACCCTACCATCGCCATCATCAAGCTCTAGATAGACAAAACTCTCTCTAACATATAGGGCTACCTCATTTCTGAAGAGCTTATAGCCATCTATTACAGTACTTCAGCTGCACAAGTCATCCCACCAGGTTTTTGCATGATGCCAATTACATCATAATTTTCTTACTGCACCATGCCTTCCAGCTTCTCCTGTTTGTTATCCATGCTATGTGCATTGATGTAGATGTATTTCAGTTGGGCTGATGATCCCACCACCTTTCTTGTGTGACTATTGTCAGGCTCTTTCGTGATTTCTAACACATTAATAATCCTTGCATCTGTGCTGCTGCATAGATCTCCATCCCCCACCTTCACAGAGATAGCAGACTGAAGGACCTCACTAGAACAACATCCCTCAAACATTGGCATGCAACGACTAGGCTTATCTCCAGCAAGCCTATTTTTATACCTTTACCCCTTCAAATCTAGTTTAAAGCTCTCTCAATGATCCCTGTTAACTCCTGTGCAAAGATTATCCAAGATCTAAAAAATAAAATGGTATTTCGTAACATCCCTTCAGTTTCTTCATTATAAAACTAGTAACATATGCGCTTCAGGGGATGAGATTCAATGTTGCTAATGACTGTAGTTGCTAAGTATCTCTGTTCTTTCCACACTGGCAGTTTACATCAAGACAAGAGCTGACTCACTGGTCAGAGTCAGTCACATTTGCCCTTTGACCACTCTACAGTTCACCAGCCTTTTTTGTTATGGAAGCTGTGAAATGTGATTCGAGTAGTTGTTTCTCATATCACAAATAAAAAATGCACATATATCAAAATCTTTCATCTTCATTCAAAGATCTGAAAAATATTAGAGTCAGTGTCAGGTTTTAATAATGTAGATTCTGGACCATTTTCTTTGCAAATATCTGCCTTTGAAAATATAAAAAGAAACACAGGCCAAGCTATCAGGGTTGAAGTTTATCTCAATTTTTACAGACACGACAATAGATTTATGAATTGTAGGTGCTTTTAAAGATCAGTGTTTTTAGGACCTTTAGAAATAAAAAAAAAAAAAGAAGTGCTTGGAATAAAACTATAACAAGCAGTTGTCAGACCTAGAGAAAATTAAATCTATGATCTTGTAACAAGATCAAAAGTGACAAACCTGCTTATCAAATATAACAACAAATATTCAGTAATACTTACCTATCTGATCATATTCAAATGTAAGTAAAAATTAGCATGGAGAAATTCATTTGCACATGTAAGTCAATTAATAACTACTTCTTGCATCCCTGAATGCTGCCTGACAATACTATCAAAGTAAAGACCACTCAGGTACCTACCAGTTCTGAATGTGTGACCAGATTACATGTTTGGAATCTATTTTGTTTTACAACCAGAAGGATTATTTTCTATCTGGATTTAGCCCTGTCCTGAGCATATCTAATGTTTTTAATGGTTTGTTTATCAGAAATTGTATTCCCAATATGACATCAAATGCAACTTTAAGATGATGTTTCTTGGTGTTGGCTTAAGGGAACGTTTTCTACGCAAGTGCCTATTCACTGATTTTAATAACTGAAAAAATATTCATGTATTAGTCAAAACACAAGGTGAAGATAATATCTGTAAATTCAGTGTACCTAGCTGTCGAGACTATACTGACTGTAGCACCTTTATGAGCTTCTTTAGGAACCTAGTTGTATGTGTGGTGGCTTGGATCAATGGGTGCTGTTGTAGCCATTCTTGTCCCCTCCGAGCTGCAGGGCCAAACCTCAGCCACATGTTTCTGATCAGGAATGTGTGGGCACCACTGGAGCTCAGCTTTCCCACCTGGCTCAACATCCCTGTCCATGCCACAAGATAAATACAGGCTGTAGGAGAACTGAAATATCCTACAGGAGGGACTGGGTGACCTTCAGTACTGGAATACAAGAAATGGGCTGAAATGGATTACTTTAAATAACGGAAGGTCACAAAACCTAGGACTAGTAACAAGAATTTAGATTATGAGCTGGGAGCTTATAAATTGGAAATGCCAGAGGAGAAAGAACAGGCTGTGTCAATCGTCACAGAACACTTATGTGAGTTTTAGTGCAAGAAGTTAATGCCTAGAACATATCAGAGAAGATATACATTCAGCAGAGACAGGACAATATTATTGTGATTAAACACAATTCGCATTTCATCCGGAATATTGCGTCCATTTCTGTTTATTCAGGAAAGATTAATTCAGATGGAAAAAAAAGCCTAGAGAACATCTTTAAATAGTCAAGGGAAAAAGGAAGAGAGTGGAAACTAAAGCTATGTTTGCATGTCCATGCATCACTTCTGCCAGCAGCAGCCTAGCTGTGTGCTGTTCCTACCACTGCCCACCACTGTCAGGGAACTTGGACCCTCAGACCTGTCAACTTCACTCCTTGGGAATTCACTCAGAGAAAAGAACAGGTTTAGGAAGACTAACATGGATGTAAAGTGTACATGATTTAGTTCAAGCGGGGATTACTCCTTCCAAATAAGGAGGTTTTGGAGTTGCTTTCTTGAAGAAGGAGTGAAGGCAAAACTCTACTGGTTTGCAAGAGGTGTATAGTATTTTTACATGGCACAGCATCCTTACAAGCAAGGATATGGACAGAGGACTGCCAGTATGGCTTCCAGTTGCATGTTCTTTTACCAGCCTGTACCTGTTTCTATATATATATGAAAGACTTCACAGATTTATGTCATTTTTTATCTTTATTGTACTAGAATAAAAGTAATAGCCCAGATCTGGAAGAGAAATATTCCTCCAAAGGAAGAAGAATTGATTCATAAAGCTTGGCAAATTACATTCATTGACAAATTAACTCTCTCTGAGAGATCAATATCAAGATTGTGCTGCAACTTGGGCTCCATTTCATGTGTCCCTCAAAAGGGTAAAACCCCTGATAAACTATTCCTTTTTTTATAAATGAATGACAGTTTTATCATTCAGAGGACCTAGAAGGCGCTAATTGATATTTAGGTCTCTCCTTTTGTATCTCGCACTGAACATGTAAATGCGTGCACACAGGTGAGTTGTTTGTGTGTGTGAATAAAGATGTATAAAATTGAATTACTGTTTATTACTTTAATGAGAATAATCTCCATGGTGAACAACTATTATTCTACTGAAATGGCAACTGCTGTATACTAGTTCATTTAACAAATTTCAGTGACCATATTTACGAAGGCAATGTAGAAAAAAATTAATATTTCAAGGAAGAATATATATATGCTGGAGTTTATATCAGTGTGCCTCCATGGGTTTTTCAGGCAAATCCCAGGTTTCCAGAAGAAGTCACATTCTTGTTAATATCAGAATTCCAGGCTAGTTAACCATTAGAAGTCACTTAGCATATACACAGTCATTTTGTGATCAGCAGGTTGAGGGAGGTGATTCTGTCCCTCTACTCTGCTCTTCTGAGACTTCACCTGGAGTACTGCATTCAGTTCTGGAGTCTTCAGCACAGGAAGGACATCGATCTGCTAGAGCAAGGTCGTGAAGATGATCCAAGGGCTGGAGCACCTCCCATATGAGAACAGGCTCAGAGAGTTGGATGATCTTTAAGGTTCCTTCCTACCCAAGCCATTCTACGATTTTTGCATCAATGTAATTTCTGTGTTTCACTTTGCCAAAATATTCTACCACTCACATCCATTACTAAACAAGAAAAATTCCCTGAGAAACATTCCCCCCCCCAAAAAAATAAAAATCAGTAGTCACCATTGTAGCAAATGGATATAAAATGAAGAGCCTTTAGATAGTAGGTCTTACATGCTTTGAATGGCTGGTATTTTAAGCCCGTCATAAACTCAGCCTCACTGGCCTGTTAAAGAGGGATATGGCTGCTTTGCAACACCAAAGCAGTACAAAATGGATAGAGCACATCAGTGAAAATGGTCCCAAATGTCTTAAATAATAAAATAATATACTAACCGCTTTGCAGTGCTAATGTGCCTTGTGCACACAGATCTCAAGGTACCTTATGGACATAAATGAATTAAGCTCTGTAAAGTGGGTAAGTATTATCCATATTATGCTCAAGGGAAAACTGAGAAACAAAGATGTAAGATGATGGTCCAGGAAGTCTGTGACAGACGTGGGAATAGATCCCAGGTCTCCTGGTCCCCACTCCAGGGCTGGAGCAACAAAATGCTCTCTAAATTCATCTGTCAGTTATTTTTTTAAGTAAATTTAGTCCTTATGAAATTGACAGCCCCAAAGTCTGAAGTGCTTTATTAAACCACAGTGCAGGTACACCATCAGCAGTGGCTGTGCATATTTTTCCCATGTTGTCACAAAAATAAGCATCAACTGCACTTGTTTGGAGTCTGCGGATTGCTTTTTCCATCCTGCCCCTTCAGCACTCAAATTTCTCAGTAGAGATTATTGAACTAGATACCAGCTGGAGCTTGTTCTAATGTGAGCAGGTAATAATAATTGGTGACAAATAATACATGTTATTCAAGCTAAGGACCAAGAACAATCCTTTGTCACATTGGTACACTGTTTATCTCACATTTACCATGGTAGATTTTATTCAGAACTACAAAAATCATGTCAAACGCCTCAGAACTAGCTAATATTTTTAAGAAACTTGGTTGTAGGGTTTTCTTCTGTCTTCAGAGCTTTGAAATCTGTTACAACAAACAATTCATGTAATGCCATCTTCACTACCACAACCACAGACCAGAACCATTCAGGCACAAGGGGAGATCTCTGGTCCAACCTTCTGCTCAGACCAGAACCAGCACTGGAAGTCAGTTCTTTTAAAGCCAGTCAGGCTTTATCCAGTTAAGTCTCAAAAAGCTCTAAGGGTGGAACTTACATGGCTTTTCAGAGAAACCTGCTCAAATGCTTAGTTCTCCTCAAAGGGAATCATTTTTCCTCGCATCTAACTGGAACTTCTTCTACTTCAATTTATGCCTTCTTCTTACTATATCTCTCTGTGAAGGGCCTGGCTCTGCCTTCTCCAAACTGACCCACAGGTACTGGTGGGCTGTTAGGTGCCCCTGCAGCTGCCTCTTACCCAAGCTGAACAACCCCTTGTCCATCTGCCCCATCTCTGGAGATGTTCAATGCCAGGTTGGATGGGGATTTGAGCAACCTGATCTAGTGGAAGGCGTCCCAGCCCCTGGCAGGGGGGGATTGGAACTCAATGATCTTTAAGGTCCTTTCCAACTCAAGCCATTCTATGATACTACAGTTCTCCTCAGAAGGCTGTAGCCCCAAGATTCCTAGTGGCCTTCCACTGAATTCCCCTAACTTTATCAATATCTTTCCTGCACTGGGGGGCCCAAACTTGGCTGTAGTACTGCAAATGCAGGTTAGTGATTCCTGAAAAATCAGAAAATAACCATTTCTCTTCATCAGCTGTCCACACTCCTGCTGCTACAACTCAAGATGCTGTCAGCCTCCATCACTGCCAGGGCATAATGTTGACTCAAGTCTTGCCTCGCAGTTCACCAAATCTCCCAGCAGAAGGTGGGGGCGGGGAAAGCTCTACTTGTAGAAGGTGGGGTAGAAGCTCCACTTGTTATTGATGTCTTTTGACAGTTTCAAATTCACAACTTTTCTGCGCTGTTTCAATGTTTGCACCCTCTCCTCACTAACATCTCTTGTCATATTGCCTTTTTACACTGAAATTCAGTCATGAGTTCCAAGTTCAGCCACACCAGTCTCCTGATATATCTGCCAGCTTCCCTCAGCATCAGAGTGGACCATTCTTAGGCTTGGAGTTGTTTGCCTTTAAACAACTGCTGGCTTTCCTAAGCTCCTTTGCCCATTCAAGCTGCCTCTCACAAGATCTCACCTGTTTCCTGAGTAAGCCAAAGGCCAGTTGCCTTAAGCCCATGGTCTGTACTGTCCTAATTGCCTTCCTCACTCACTTTAGGATTTTGAAATTAATTTCTTTATGGTATCTACACCTAAGACTACCACTGACTGTCACATCCTCAACCAATTCTTCCAGCAGGGCATCACCTTACCTAGCATCTGTGTTAATTTGTCCCCAACACTCTCCAGAAATGTCTTGGGTTGCTTGTTTCCTACTTGCAACTTTCTGCAGGTTAAATGATTAGAGTTTCTAATATAGGGTTTTTCACTAGGCATTTTATAAGCACATTGGAGATGAGGTAATTGCTCTCCTAAGCTAACAGCATAGACCAAAAGCAGGAGGTGAGTTCTTGATTTGGGACTTGAATTTATAACTCTCCTTCTTACAACTAATTCTAATTAGAAATAAGGTATTTTTAAAATTGAAATTAAGTAACTGATGGCACCATTTCTTCAGAGATATTACTGTCACACGATCACATGGAATCTTTAAATTTAAATTAGATACTTTCTGAAAAAAAATCATTAGCTATCCAAAAGTTACCGGTATGACGTAGAAGCCACTTTGAAAAATTCTAAAGTATCTATTATGCAAGGCAGACATGTTTCAGATTAGAAGTTTGTAAGTATGTTCCAGCCTCATTATCTGGAAAACCCACTCAATTTACACATAAATCATGAGGTATTCATAAGAAAAATTAGTCTTTGCTGAGCTGAGTTGGATTAAAGTCAATGACCTATAGGTAGAAAGCTTTGTACCTCATAGCGATTCCCTAGGGTAGACTAGTAAGCGCTAATGTTATGCCTTCCAGAATGAAGCTTCTTCTCTGGAAAGATAATCTTTTTAATTTAATTTTTGGCCTCTATTGAGTACTAAGGCAAGGTTGTCCACCACTGGACACAAAGGTAATATTGCTTGCACACATTGTTCTCAATCCCAGATGTGCTCTACAATAAAATATTTCAACCTCTTCCTAAAGCATGCACTCCCATTAGGCAGTAAAAAAGCATTTCAAAAATATTGTTTCCTAGGTGCGTATCACAAGTTAACAGTTCAACCAATTTTGCAGAGACTTGGTATTCTGTATATTTTTTGTAAGCAACCGTAACAAAACCTTTTTGTAGTCACAGAAGACTATGTTTTCAACCTTGAGAGACACCATAACTGCATGAAGAGCTAGGAAGGAGAGCAGCAATCTGCTGCGTTTTCTCAGGAACTATGGCTGTCTAGAAATGTTCCCAAGCTCTGGATATTGGTTCTTCATGTTGCTCAACTGCCAGTTGCTCAACTGTGTTTTTGGCCCAGGACAAGCAGCTTTCTCTGAGATATTCCCAGACATAATTTAGGAGCAAGCAAGTGCCAAGGGCCATGATTAAGTGGCATGAATTTACATGTGGCTACACTGTTTTGGAGGGTAAGGATTTTAACAGCATAGATGCCAACCATTTTATGTCAATTAGCCTTGGTGCCAGAAGGCAGTCATAAAAATACTTTAAATTTAGTATTTCAAATCTGGCCTTGGAAAGATGCAACATGGACTTCTCTTCTAAGGTTGCAAAACTTAAAAGGCAGCACAATGAACATGGGACACCCTTGCTTTCTTTTGGAAGTAAATTGAGGACAAAGGATTGCAGACAACATAGCCAAGCTTGACCATCTGTAAGGATAAAATCTGGACTTTTGGGTTTAAAATCATAAGCACTCATGGTGCCTTTTTTGTTAGGCACCATGATCCACTCTGTTAATAAAAAAATAGGTAAAATGTATGTGCTACGTAGGCACATCATTTGGTTTATTCCTTTTTATATTAACTGCAGTAGAGTAAGTGGCATTTGGGTCTTCTATACTACAAAACACATTCTGTTTATAGATTTAGCTCAGAGACATTGTTAAGCTCTTATTTTTCTTATTTGGCAAATGGATAAGCTGTAGTCACCTAGTGAGGTGTATTTAATAATAAAGATTATGGAGACATAGAATTGAGTATAAAAATCTCTTGGCTTGGAGCTCGGTGCAAATCTTAACCTTGGGTGCAAGTTAAGGGATGAGAAAGAGGCATTTTCATCCAGAATCAATTATCACAAATGTTCCCACAGTCACAGCCAAAATCACATTACTCGCAATAAATTAACACTACCTGGCAATTCTTTTTAAGTAACTATAGTTTTAGATTTAGAAAAAAAAAAAGAAGAGTTATATTTCAGCACAAGGAAGGAAGATTCTACCTTTCTATGTCCTCTGCTGTGCCCTGCTCTCTTTTGGTCAGAGCATCAGCCTCCTGTGTACATATTCCATGTCCCATAGCACATTCCACGCCCATTTTGGTCCCTCTACTCCTTACACATTTCCTTCCTTTGCTCTTCAGCACTCTTGTGTTTTCTTGCTGTTTCTCTATATGGCGTCTTTTCTTCTACCCCTCCCCATACTTATATCCAAGATTCAACAAATCTTCACCCTCTTCCTTCTTTTACCTTGAAACCACATACGTTGATTTATACAAGTTCAGAAGCTAGCTCAGAATGTTAGCATTGTTCCTGTATTTTTTTTCTCTGAAACTATGTGTAACACACGGCAGGTGAAATTCCAGGCAGACTGGCTGATACTGATCAAGATGAGGAGCAGGCAGTGAAACTGGTCTTGGACGGGAGAGTAATTTTGTCATAGATACTCACATTGTCTGCCATTTCATAATAGAGAGCTGGCTTCAGAAGCAAATGTTAGAAAAATAATTCTGTGACTATTTGCAAAATTATATATAGCATGAATTTACTTCATATCAACACATACCTGTAAGCTCCTGGAGAGTAAACATGAGCTAACGAGACTAATGCAGGTTTGCCTGTGTTAATGCTCGAGGAAGAAGAGGTTTAAACTAATATTAAGGATGCAAATATCTAAAGCATACAGATTACTCTCTACAGTTATTATGTGTCAGAAGCCATAGACTGTTAAATGTAGCATTAGTAAACTGGTAAATGGAATACATTGATTGCTTTTACATAACATAATACAACTGAAAACAAATCATCAGTGTCCGCATAAATCTTTACTAGTGCTTTTCCACAACAACAATTAAATAATGTAACAGCACCCTTCACTGCTATGAGCATGCAGTCACGAGGAATGGCTTTGCGATGAAAGAAAATCACATTTTAATTCTTCACAAAGACAAAAATTTTTAGTCGTCTGCTTTCTTGTAAGAATGATGCTTTGAGCAAGATAGTAGCAAAACCGAAAAAGGAAAGTTTTCTGAAGCTTTTAATCTTGAGTACTTGATGATAGAGTCAAAATTCTAGAGCTTTTTTTTTCAAGCCATCCTTTTGTTTCTGGGACACAGCAGCCAATAGAGGGAAATTATGCCATGTGAATTACTTGGCCAATCTGTGTCATAAAACACAATTTGTTTTTTAGGTATAAACTCACCAAAAATCTTTCCTAATTGACTCACTAAAACCTTTCAAATTACCAAAACTATTAAGCAAGCTGAGAAAAGTATCTTTGAAGAAACTACAATGTAAATATTCTATGAGAAGAAAATGAGAAAATGTTTACAAATAAAAGGAGTCGCTGAAAATCATTTTCTTAATTCTAATAAAGATTGTTTCTGTTAGTTCATATACTACTGGGTATGTAAGGAAAAATAGTGGTGCACACATAATTCATGCTTTCAGTAAGAAAGTGTTCCTGTACTGTCTTTTTTAGTTAAAATAAAAGAGAACAGCTTTTATTCAGATACTGTTATTTCTCTATCAGAAGTACACTGGAATAAGGAAAGCTGCTTTTACCATAGCACTGAGGCAGAAAGAATGGGAAAATATAAGGCAACTGCTCTCTAAACGTCATGTACATCAATTACACGCAATAAATTTCTTGCTGTTTGAACACAGAATCTCAAATGCACATATACTTTGGCTATTAGAAAGTATAAACCAAATAGTGATAAATAGTGACTAGTTGTTGTTTAGATTTATTTTCTGAGTAATATAACCGGGTGAAAAAACCCCAACCTAGTATTGAAGGATGTATAATTTTTAATCTCAGTGCTTTGGCCACTGCCAGCATCAGACAGAGTGTCATATCGCAATAATTCAGAGATCTCTCTATTTGTTTCTCTAAGCCTCTAAAGTAAATGAAGCTGTTTGTTAGAACAGGAAATGTTAGGCATATTCCTTAGTTCTCCTCAGGTCTGGGATCCGAATTTATTTTAAGAAGAATTGAAGGTAAACTGTATTTCACTTAAATGCATTGATCTTTCTAACCATTATTGTTTGATACAGCATCCAGGTTTTTGTGGCTTTTTTTTCTTTTCAATACCTGCAACAAAAATTGCTGTTGCTCCCTTTTGCAGTTCAGATGTAGTAGCAGCAGCATATTAAGGCTGTGAGCTGCTACCTATCATTAGCAACTTTGGGGAGTGATATTCTCTAATTGCTCACATCCAGCACTTAAATATCCACTGTACTCAGAAGGGGTTAACCCTCTGAATCCGCTGGAACGGTGTTTCCTAAAGAACACTAGAAAAATCATTAGTGTGTTAACTGAAACAATACCATACTTTTCTCTCTATTGTTTAACCTTTAGTCCACATTACAAATATCTCAGTGTAGTTCTTATCTTTGACCTTGAGGGATTGTAGCTTTATCGGTGCTTCCTTTTAGATCACAGATGACCTTCAGCTGATATCATTCAGCCCTGACCTGCCTCAGTGATCTGCTTGCACAGAATACATATGCTGAACAGTGCTGGTGTGTGCAGTAGGGGTAAGTGAATTATTTACAAAAATTTGAGTTGACACCTTTTATCAAATGTGGAAAGATGAAGACAAAACAGCTGCTATTGCTGTCGTAAGCAATCTGCTGGTGATTGAATAAAAGTGTCAAGAAAATGGCTGCTTGATGGCCTTTTGTTCTCTCTCATCCAGCTTGATGTTAGTTTGAGCTGTCAGTTAGGAATCACGGCACAGTGATTTATCAATAGGCTGAGTGACCTTCCCGTTCAGCCAGCGGTAGTGTGAGAAGACAGCACCCTCTGCTGCGGGCAGCCCCCTCTCTGCCAGCACCCAGCCACGGCTTCCCAGCAAGAATGGGAATATGGAATAATATTCGTCTTTTTTTTATTTATTTTCTCCCTTTGTTTATTTTTATCAAGCCTCAAACGCAGAGCTGGGAATGCTCAGGAAAAAAAATCTACAAGCGTCAGTATGGATGCACAGGATTTCTAACAAAGGGAAAATAATAAGCAAATCAATCACTGGTACTCGGTCAAAACAAACTTGCTGTAATTAGACAATGGGACATGGAAACACAGAGGCTGCGAGACAAGGCCAGTTTGTGACGTGGGTTTGAAACCATGATGGTTATCTCGTACCGGATAATTCCCGCATTATTCGCATTTATTCTATAGCTCCTATTTTTACTGCTGTATTTTCTCTCAAATATTCTCATGCAATAATATTGAATCCCACGAAGTCATACTGCTTTGTTGAACTTCTGGGACTAATCAAGCGCTCGGGATGTTTCGTGCACTGCACTTGTCCTCTGCAAGAAGCTGATCCTCATTCCACCCAGAATACCAGCTAGGAGAGCATCGCTCTCCTCTCCGTACTCATTGACTTCTCAGTGGCAGCTGATCCCAGCAGAGATTTTTAACTTTTAGCAGGCTGGCCTATGCCAGGTCTTCCCCCTGTATGTAACATTTCTGTCCCTCCCCCCACACAGCCACCTTGCACCCAGCAAAGCAGGGTGCGGATCCAGGCAAGGGCTGCCTGCCAGCAGCCTGACCTAACTGTGTCTTCCCCTGTCCCTTCTGCAATGCACCTCACTTCTGCTAACAGACCCTAAGATACCTACAGAGAGAGCATGCTTTACACCTCTCTATTAGCAGCTTTCAAAGATGTTTCCATCAGAAATTTCTTTCTGGAACAATTCTCTCTCCTCCAGCTTCTTTTCACAGGTTTCTGTTAAATTTAGATTTGACTCTGGTTTTGTTTCTTCTCTAGTAGCCTTTTTTTCTCACAGTTTGTAGCACCAATATTCCTGTACTGCATAGGACAGTGCAAGTTCCTTTTTTCACTTCTGGAGATCTTAGTTACAATTATCAGCTGAAACAGTAACTGTTGATGCTTTTAAACTTTACTTCTGATAAAGCAGTGAGTGACCTTTTTTTTTTCTTGAGGTCTCCACTTTTTCTCCACTTTTCACACTTTCACGCACACACACACAACTCACAAATTGCCTTTGTATTTTCCTAGTAGTGGAGACAAAAGGGAACCAGAAGGGCTAGTGTCATTTTCTCTGTACACACTGAGTTTAAAAGTAATTCTGTGAAAGAAGTTTCCCTTAAAAACTGCTGCAATAAAATAATGACTAAAAATTCCAGCAGCCACCACTGCTAAGAAACAACTTTTAAATTTTTCTCTTTTATTGTTAATTTTGCACAGCAAGGCCTTTTTTTGTATATATTTAATCATTTTCTTTAGGACCCAGAAGTTAAACCTATTCATAACCAAGGAGTATAGTTCAACTCTTAGCTGAAGTTTAGTGAAATTTTGTGAGTCTTTTGCATATTTATCCAGGTCAGATCCTGTGGTTGGTTCCACGCAACAAGAGACTTTCACTGATACAAACACCTAGATTCCAGGGCCAGCACCAAAGAAACGTCATTCAGACTAGGAGAGAGATCCTTTTGGTGGCACGCGGCTGTGAGCAGCTGGTTGATGAGGAGAATCCAGACCAAATGATATCCATATAGTATCCCAAGCTGATGGGGTATTAAAATGACAAAAAATATTTTACTTATGAATGGATATGATTTTTTTTGTCTCTGTCCTAGACAAGTGGAGTCAGCAAGCTGAATAATGTGGTTCACATTCATGCCATTTCATCAATATTTTTCTCAAATAATAAACTTTTTTTCCGTTTACTTTTCGTAACAGTTTCATTATTTTTCCCTTGGTTTCACAGGTATGATTTTCCTTTACATTTGCATTCAGTCAGAGACAATGTTCTGAAATAGTACAGTTACGCTGGTGTTAATCTGGACAGAAGTGAAAGCAGAATTATGGCCAATATTTTCTAGGCAGACAAAGCCTCTTGGCTGAAGCAAACTTCGTGCTCGTAACGCCAGCTACCAGCTCAGTGCTGAGAAACACATTGCTGACTCAGATGAGGGTTACCAAACTGCAAGTTGTACGTAGATCTTAAAAGCAAAGTTCTTCAGATCATGAGAGTCTGTAACAGGACATAAATGGACAATTCATCTATAAAATGCCTGCTCACATACTGTCCTCACACCACATCTAATGCATCAAAACCTGCAATAGGTTCTGTCTGACAATTTGTTCTCCTGGTTATGGAAAATTATGTCTTGTATTATCAGTAGACTTTCTATAGTATTTACATGTTCTACTAAGATATCTTGAAAACTTTTGCTCTGAGTTTTATTATTGGTTTATATGACTTCAATAAAAACTCATATAATATTTGTATTTTCTTGTGTTTAAATGAGCATTTATTTAATTTCCATGTTGTTTAGGTGCTCACTTTTTTTCTCTCAAACTTAAAAAAACTAATAGCTGGAGGGAAAAAAAGGGGTGTTGAATGTTCTAATTGCAAAGATCAGCAGAAGTATAGAGGGCACACAACTGTTGTTTGGGATTATTTTCTTCGGGCTAGTGTTCATATTTTCAAACAAAGATGTTGATAACCTGCATAAGATATACTCAGATCTTTCACTGAAGAAGCTGAAATAATTTTAAAAGCATTGAATGAGCACAAGTCCCTGCAGAGCTGAAGACTTTTTAAGTAGCATGGTGGTACCATCAGTTAAGAAAGCTACCCAGAACTCCATTCAAGACATTGTTTTTCTTATATAAACAAAATGAATATTTTAGGGGCAAAATTTTGGTGCCAAGCATCTTCTCTCTATCTCTCCCCTTTCAGCTCACACTTCCACACGCTGAATCAAAACTTTGGGGGCTGTGCAGAAACGCTCCAATCATCTTTGGAATGTGACAAAGATGTTCGTAAAGAACATCAGAAATCTATACCTACACTGACTAGAGAAACTGTGTGGGGTTCTTCTCATTGTCTGTTGCAGAGCAAGGCTTTTGTTTGAGACTGTAAAGCACAGCCAGCAGGGACATGGTGCAGCAGTTCTGCATCAGGGTGGAGTGAGAACTGTTTTCAAGCACAATCCCAGGTAGACATTTGTAGGGGTATTTACAGAGCAATTAAACTCTAATTAACCATTGGAGCAGGGACTCCCATCCCCAGTAAGCTTACTTCAGATCTCTCTGAAACTATGCCAAAAATATTTATGAGAGACTAAGATTTGTCAGATTAATTCCTCAGAGATTCTATCCTTGCTAGGCATGCCCTATCAGGAGTGAAAAGGGCTTTCTATCCAGCTGGAATTGGAATTTGGGTTATCTAAATGTAGGTGTCTACACTGCAGCTGTGTAATTAAGTCTGGAGGAAGGAAACAAGGAGACAATTGGGATAAGGATTCTATGAAAAGATACTGGGAGGGGGACTGAGTGGAGCTGGAGATAGCGATGTTACACAGGCAGTTTGTGAGAAGAGTTTGGACAAGAAACTGGATGGTGGGAAAATAGGATTCACTCAATATATTTTTGAAAAGCCTGAGAGGAAGACACCAAGCATGATTTGTTGAGAAAATGGGGAGCTGGATATGGAGTAGTTGTTGAAATGATACAGAAAAGGGCAGCTTGGAGAAAGAAGGTAATGTAATTCCAGGCTAGGGGTGAAGACACACACAGTTTGTGCCCAGAATTACATTCCTCCCAGAGAGTGGAAGGAAAACCAAGTCTCCTAGGTCTGCTGAGAGTCAATATCTATGAAATCCACCGCATTGTCCCTGCAAGACATCTACATTGTGAAACTATCTTTATTTGTATGCCCCACGTAAATTTTGATGTATTCAGTGAAGAGGATGAACCTGCTGAGCTAACAAGACAAACATAGTAATCTGCTATTCCTGCCCATTAACTCAAGTGGCTAATGTTTTTATGATTGATGTCCACCATCCAGAAAGCACTACCAATGGCTGTTCATGTGACATAAACTGACATTTCTGGGTGGGATTTTTTCTCAGTTTATTGTCTTAGAAATAAACAAAAATGTGGTAAAATAATTTTACAAAACTCTGCCAGTCAAAGACTGTTAAATACCAAAATTAAGGTTATCTCCAAGAACTCTAATTTGCCCCTGTGCTTGTACTTTAATGAGTCTTTAAATTGGCATCATCACATTTTATTTCCTACTCTTTCTTCATCCAAATCACGGGAAGGCTAACATTCAGTTAACAAACAGGTACTCAGTATTGTTGCCTCTTCACTATTCAGTGTATGGCCCAAGGTCTTGCTGCATACGGTTCAAATCCTGCTCTCAATACAGGATTATTAATTTCCCCAAGGGCTTCTTTGTAAAACTTTTTAAAATATTTCCTAGACAGCAGTGAGTTCACTTTCTTACCACCTCTGGGAGGTGAGTGTCATTATTCCCATTTTACATTTGGGAATAATGGCACAAAGAATTTGGGGCCCGAAGTGTTCACTAGTTTGGGATGTTCAGTTTAAGAAGAACAGAACCAAGTATTTACGAGCATGTAGCATTCTACAATAAAATTACAATTTACTTCAATTTCAGTTGTGAGTGCTTATTGCTTCTGTAAATCAGACTCCAGACACCCATAACACAAGAAACACACAATTATTGACCACCTGTTCAGTGACTTGCCAAGCATCCCACAGGAATTCCCTGACAGATGCACAGATAGAGTAAAAGTCCCTGTGGTTGCATTCAGCTCCCTTAACCATGACACCTTCTTTGCTTTTTTGCAGTCTCTTATTTTGGCCACTATGCGTAGGATTATTTCATCAAACTTGAACCACCCAGAAGTTAGTCCTGAGCGGGTCATCATGCCTCTCGGTTGGCAATAGGAAGATTGGCAGAATCACTAAACCTCTGACAGGATAAATAGGATGGTAGAGTAGGTGTGTATCTTTTCCCACTGACTACAGAGAGATCCTAGAGTAATTTAGAATAAACACCCAGCATTTAGAAGGCTAATTTAGAGTAAAATAAGACCTTTCCAGTATAACTATAACTTTCTTTTCTGTAAGAAAATAAACACAGCAACACCCTTCACAAAAATCTGATAAATGTCTAGTGCCCAGCTTCACCTCCATGACAAGTGTTGTCCCTCAGGGTTCCATACTGGGACAAGTGCTTTTTAATATTTTCATTGATGATATAGACAGTGAGATCGAGTGCACCCTCAGCAAGTTTGTGGATGATACCGAGCTGAGTAGGGCAGTGGTCAACAACAGAAGGACAGGATGTCATCCAGAGGTATGTGGACATGCTGGAGAAGTGGGTTTGTATGAACCTCATTAAGTTAAACAAAGCCAAGTGCAAGGTCCTACACCTGGGTCGGGGCAATCCACAGTTTCCATACAGGATGGGGGATGACGTGATCGAGAGCAGCCCTGCGGAGAAGGACTTGGAGGTGCTGAATGATGAGAAATTCAACATAAGCCAGGAATTTGCACTCACAGTCCAGAAGGCCAACCATAAAAAGAAGCGTGACCAGCAGGTCCAGGGAGGTGATTCTCCCCCTCTACTCCTCTTTCATGAGACTCCATCTGGAGTATTGTGTCCAATTCTGGAATCCCCAGCATAAGAAGGGAATGGAACTTTTGGAATGGGTCCAAAGGAGGGCCATGAAGATGTTAAAAGTGCTGGAGCACTTCTGCTGAGAGATTTGAGGTTTTTCAGCCTGGAGAAGAGAAGGCTCCAGGAAGAGCTTATAGCAGCCTTGCAGTACCTGAAGGGGACCTACAAGAAAGCTAGAGAGGGACTTTATACAAGGACAGATAGTGATATGATGAAGGGGAATTTCTTTAAATTGGAAGGGGGAAGAGTTAGATTAGACATTAGGAAGAAATTCTTCACGGTGAGGGTGGTGAGACACTGGAACAGGTTGTCCAGGGAAGCTGTGGATGTCCCCTTTTTGGAAGTATTCAAGGCCAGGTTGGATGGGGCCTTGAGCAATCTGGTCTAGTATAAGGTGTCCCTGGATGTGGCAGGGGGTTGGAACTGGATGATCTTTAAGGTCACTTCCTGCCCAAACCGTTCCATAATTCTATGATAAATACAGCAAAAGTTAAGTATGTGGAGCATATAAATAAAAATAGTCTCACAATGCATATGTCCAGTGGGAGTAAATTAAGTCATAATCCAGCCTTATATCAGTCTATATAGTTTCTAAAAGTACTTTTTGTCACTTTCTTTCAACATTGGTTTTGCAAGCAAAACCCTGCTTAACTCAGGCAGGGTATGTCCTTCTCTCAGTCCTTCTTATCACCTCTTATGCACATTACTGCCTGTAATGTCACATTTTCTGATAATAATAAAGGAACTCAGGTTCCATATATAGCAGAGGGTGGAATTTTCAACCCAGGTTCTATATATAGCAGAGGGTGGAATTTTCAATCCACAGAGAATCAATTCAAATTCAAAGCCCAGGTCCAGCTCTTTGCTAAAGGCTACATGATCAGTAACATTTAGATGAGACAGTCCACAACATGACTGTATCACTGAGCTTGAATCCAGATTTGGGGGGTCTAGTAAGTCAGTTCTATCATAAGTGCCTATGTTCTCTGTCTAATTAATGGAGAGAAACAGTTGGTTTTAAAGAGCTGTAGAAAGAAACTCTGCCTACTTAAATCTAAGCATCTGGATTTTACTCCACACCTGGAGTCTCACCTTTAGAATAACAAAAAGCAAAGAGCTTGACTCAGCCTTCTCCGAGTGAAAAACACTGAAATCTGTCAATAAATTCTGGTGCTTTGGAAAAGACTGTCTCAAGATACCATAAATGCCAACAAAGTCACAAAAATCAGTAGAGAAGACAACATAACCTTGAGAAGAGATTACACCTGAATGTTTGGAATGAAAGAGCTATCCTACTTCAAATAAAAGTAAATTTGTACTGCTTATTTGTCATTAACACTCCCTCACCTGGATTTTGCAGCTTGGACAATTTACAGTTGCTGTATCAGGTGTCTTGGCCAATGCCTTATATTACCTTTGTACTTTTACTCGTATAAAATGATAGGGTGCTCTCCAACAGCAAGATTTTAGAGCACTGGTACAGGTGTAGTGTAAAAGGAAGTTCAGTTGTGTTGGTATGATCACCAGGTGCATCTCTAGATATTCACAACCAATTGCACAATAACCAGGTGCACAATATCAGCTGCACACCTGAGATGTATCAGCTAGAGAAAGTGGTAGGCTGTTGCGGCTGCTGTCTTCTGTGGCAAAGAATGCATGTTCCTACCACCGAAATTAGAATAATAGAGCACAGCACAAAAGGTAGAAGTGCTGCTGTACTGTGCAGAGTGGGTTCCAGCTGAGTATGTGCAAACACAACCCACAGTAAAACTCATCAGTTTCTCAGTGATTAAATCCCCCTGAGCTGACTCTTCATATATCAAATCAGCGGAAAACTTCATCAAATGCAGTAACAGAGTCAGGTGGGTCTTGTCAGGATTTACAAAAGACACAATAATACACCTCATATCCAATGCAGCATTGCCTCTGTGTGCTCCATTCATTTTTCCTAAGACTTGAACAAAAAGGTGCAGTCAGAGTAATCCATTTCATGGGTTAAAAAAGTGAATCTTTTCCAGCCTACAATATTTTTTACTTCACATTCTCTTCAATCTCTGTGTCTTCAATGTGCAGGGACAGTTGTCTGCCTTAAATCTCATGTACGTATGCATCATGACTTCTTCATAAAAGGACTGTAGAATGTTTAATAATATGTAAATTTTATGTTGTAATGAATTGGGTCCTAAGATCTTTAAAGGTCAGACACCTGATATAATACATCATGTTCTTTAATATCAACTACAAAATAACCGTAATAAATTTTACCACTACCATATCCTCACACGCTGTTACCCACAAGGAAGCACCAAAGGAAATGTGTCATTTGTCAAAAGATGCAGGATAATGGACACATGTACAAGTAATTTGGAAAGCATTGCTAAAGTTAGGCATGGATATACAGGTTACAAGGTTGACTTTTGAGGGAAAGTAACACATTGCCAGCGAGTCTGTTGCTTAAGTTCTCTAGAAGATTCATAAAGCCACAAGGCTATTTCCTTTAAAGTCAACTCACATCTAATGAAATGCCTGTGAATTAAAATTAGCTAGCAGAAGCCAGGCACGTGGTAGACTGAAATTATTGCTATTGATGTGGAACAAACAAAACAAGAATCTCTAACGGGCAGAACAGCTTATTTAGACACATATTCAGTAAAGCCTTCAAGAGCATTCTCTAAGAGCAAAAGTTAAACTTAAGTGTTTAAATACCTCACTGAACAGGAAAGCCATAGACATCTGTTTCAATTTCAGCACATGCTTAAATCTTTAATATATAAGCTACTAAGTGTTTAGGTTCAATAAGTATTTCCTTAGCAGAACTAACTCCCACCAATGTTAATGCAAATAGGAGGAAGGTGGACAAAAATGTGAAGCATAGCAGAATTCACTTGGTGTGATGAGTGGACCCAAGATTACTTGGGCACATTGCAGCACCAAGAAGGATAGGATAAGCACAAAAAAGTATGTGGCTACCTGGAAAATTTGGACAAAGATAATCTGTGAGCTAATTTACTGCTTCTTCACAGTCTACACAGGTAGACAGCAAAGCCAAGGACAAGCAGTACATATACTCACTGTTTTCTTCTCTTGACCAATTTGTGCCTACCATTCCTGTCTTGAAAATGTGAAGGCAGTGAACCAGTTACAAGTTATGTCAGTGGCAAAATCACCAAACTGTATTTTATAGAAATAAAAAAAGTAGAAAGAGTCCCTGACCTTCTCAAAGATAGCAAGAAGAAATTCAGGAATGGGGCAGATCATGTCAGTACAAGGAAAGACATGTCCAACCATAAGTAACACCATTGGTAAGGTTTTGTCATTTAACTAAAGGAAACTTCTTATTAAGTCAGTTAATGGTTTGTTGTTCCATGATCACTATCATGCAATGCTAACAATATGACACATATTTCTGGTCTTCTGTTATGCTTCTCCTTGCTTGGCTGATCTTTCACTGATGTAGGGTAGGATAGAATAGGACTTTTTTCTTCAGATTCACTCGCTTAAATTTAGCCACAACCAACATAAGTATCTACTTGAGAGCTATGTGTTCAAGCTCCAGTTAGAGAAAGGGCTGGGGATTTTAATCCAGAGCATCCAGTGAACCTCACACTGCTACTTCAGAAGGTCTCACCTCAGAAAGAGTTGTGAGTGTATGCATGTGGCATAAATGGAGCAACTGACTACACAATGAGCTTCCAACACCTAGATTACATATTGATGCCTGCAAAGGACATATAAGCATTTAGATAACGGAGTCTCAAGGTGACTCCTATACTTCCTATTACTTCCTAGTTACCCATGATCAAACTGTTAATAACTTATAAATAATGGCCAACAAACACAATGTCTCCTGTTGAGAATAGCCAGAATTCCACACCCCAGGCAGGGATGGTGAAAGAATGGGCTCGATTTCAGCCCTAATGAACAACTACTTCCTCATTAGTTACAAAGGGAGTCCCAATGACCAGCTCTTGACCAGGAAGAATGAATATGATGTTTAATTTTATGCACTTCTTTGTTGTCATTCATAATGTGTTTTTATATTCTGGTTCTGTTGAGTTACAGTCATGGTCAGTGGCAGAAAATTAATCCCAGAAGAGAAAGTCCCTCAGAATAGAAAGCATATAAGAGAGGTCCCCTTTGGCCCTCTTGCATCAGGAACAGATAGAACTGAACAGAAACCGCATGAGACACAGGGAAAATCAATGAGATTCCATAGTATGCATATTGGGCAGATTATACTTATGCACCTTGCAAAAGTCTTCAGAAAATTCCTATTTAAGTCCTTACAGAATTTTCCAGGGATGAAATATGCAAATTGTTACTTTCATATGTATTTCCTGTGTCACTGATTCTTCCTTTCATACCAGCATATAACCATTATGTACTAAAGAAAGAAGAGATTTCCCATTAGTGTAAAACAGATGAATAATATAGGGTTAGCACTTGAAGAATATAATTTTAATTTTGCCATTTCATAAAGAAGACTTAATTCATAAATCTATGAGTAACAGTCATTTCCCTTGAGAAAGATTAGACCTTATATCATATTGTATATTGTTGGACACAGTTTAAATCTGGTTTTAATTATTACGTACATTTGATGGTTTTTTAGAGTCAATTCCATTCCACTTAAGGAAAATATTTTCATTTACATAAAAAATTTACGATTTTACTATACATGACATAAATATTGTTTTTTAACCACTAACATTTTTGTTATTTTAAGTCATTACAGTTTGCTGTCAGAGAGTGTGTATATACAAGTTTTTTTAATTCACTAGTGTTGTTTACCACAATGTGTGATACACAATCTTCTAAACCAGTTTTCAACATTTTAAATTAATTCGAATACAGTTTTATCAGTTCCTTGTTATGGTGCAGAGCTTATATTAAATTCTGTGATCCATAAAACCTTTTTTTGAATGACACATAGTTTAGTTTTTCATTTAGAGGCTATAAAAGTGTTCACAAAAGTTATGTTGGAAAAAAAATGATTGAAAGTGCTAAAACACTGTACAGAATATAAAATCCTTTCATAGACTTTTTATGACACATGAAACATGAGTCTTAAAGGTTTAATGTTACTGACTTTTATACAAGGCTTTTTAATTCTTGATTCCAGTTATGGTTCTGCAAATGAACTGTGACATTAAAAAGAATCAGGCTGGAACTGCCTTAGCTCTCTGTCTAGATGAGTTTCTCCTGGCCATGAAGGGTTCACAAAATCTGCCCCACCCTGCCCACGTCTGGTTAGTGCTAACTTGCTTTAGCAGCAACCAAGTGTAAATCCTGCACTGCATTAAATCTGCCTAACACATCGCATCCTACTCAAATTCATCATTAAGGTTAGGTGGGCTAATAAATCATTAAGAAGGGTGAAGCGTTACTTAATTTCCCTTTCTCTTCGTATTTAATAGTGTGCTACAACAACTGGGCACGTGATTTAACTGACTGAACACAGAACCAGCACTGATACATACTCCAAATAAAAAGAGATGAAACCAGTTATTCCATTATTTACGTAACGGTGAAGAAGCTCATGCTATTGGAACCAGTGAAGGAACAGGTTCTTACTTCTTACAACAACTAAAGTAAACCAAGTGTTCATACATGAGCCACTCTTCCAGCTCAGCAGACTTTCCAGGTTCTCCAAAGGAGCAGTGTCACACATTTTCGGGCCCTTATATGGAAGGATATGTCACTAGATGACAATTGTACACGATATGCTTCCCGCCAAATGCAGCCATGACCAGATTGGATGGGCTCCCCCAGCATACCAAATGACCTGCAGTACCTAATAACACATTACAGACACTAATTGGGTAAAGAACTGCAGTTCTAGCCTCCTTGAGTCCATCTCTGCACAGGTACTTTGAATAATCACATTCTGCTTTAAAAGCAGTACAGCTCCATTGGCCCAAGGACTTAGGAAGACACAAGAGTGATTGAACATAGGTTTCTTTTGATCTGGACATTTGCAGCTACCCACTCTAAAAGCTGTATCTGAGCAAGTTGTCCATACGATCAACAGAAAGAAAAAGAGTGTGGCTATTCCCATCTTGAAATAAGTAACCTACGCCATTATAAATTTCTCTCGTTATTAATTTCTCACTGACTAAAAAAAGCAAGTAGGACATCAGTTATAGATGTGTATATTGGTAGATAAGAGGGATCTTGGCCTTTGAGTCTCATCAACCTGACAGCAGCCAGTCAAGAGATCCATGTAGTAGCAAACTGTGCCCATGCAAGAACTGTGTCTTGCAATTATTTCCCTTCTGCTACCAGCAGTCAAGAGAAACACCTGTGATTGCATCTCTAAAAGTAAAAAGACATAGGATAGGATCAATTATTTGGCCTTGTAGGCACGAAGCGTGCTGCTGTTTACATCCATACAGCTAAAATCCCTTTACCTCAAAAAGAAAATAGCTTTTTCTCTACTTCTTCCTCGAAGAGCCCTTGGTTCATACAGAACTCTGCCCAGCTAACATCAGAGAAAGAGAGCTAGTTGGTATGGTCCTTTGTTTGCACAAACGCACAAGATGGGTGACTCTGGACTATGCTTAAGCCAGTCCCAGTCCCCAAACCTGTTTATTTTACCTGTGCAGATACAGTCAAAGGTTGCAGATGAAGAAAGATAAGACTATTCTAGGTTCTCCCTTCATAAATGTGCATTTAATTTTCAATATATCTTGATAGAACAGAGAAGGTCAATTGAGTTTTCAAATACAGGGACATCTTTTCACTGACACACTTTTTTAGATAGTGCTGCATACCCGGAAAACAGACTATCACTAAATTTCTATGGTTTCTATCTAGATTTAGATTAGCTCTTAGGAGAAATTTTTTACTGTGAGGGTGGTGAGGCTCTGGAATAGGTTGCCCAGAGAAGTGGATGCCCCATCCCTGGAGGTGTTCAAGGCCAGGTTGGATGAAGCTTCGAGCAACCTGATCCAGTGGAAGGTGTCCATGCCTGTGACAGGAGGGGTGGAACTGGATGATGTTTAAGGTCCTTTCTAACCCAAACCATTCTATGATTCTATGCTTCTATGATCCTGTTACTATAATATATAGAAATTCTATTCATAGCCCAGGTTCATACAAGATATATACTAGGCAATTTACAGAAAAAAAAGTAAAAAAGGGAGACTTTGACTCAGAAGAAGACCTGTTACACAACACCTTTTACAAGATTACATTCAAAATCCTGTTGCTTGGTTGCTAAGACTCAGAAAATTAAAAAATATGAAAGTTTCCATTTTTTCATAAGTTTCTCTAAGAAGCAAACCTCAATTGCAGTTACTCAGTAGGAAGGCTGGGTTAAAATGCAGATACTTCTGACGGTTTAACCTGATACTGCATCCATTACTCTCTATAGCCTTTCCCATATTTTACAAATCTAGTCAAAGAAGAAAAAGAGAAAAATGTAAGTATTTCACCAAAATACTTCTTTTTAATATTTAATATGCCTTTTTAAGTGCGCTCCTATCCTGCTGTCTGTGATTGTACAGTAAAATCTCTTTAAATGTATTCTGCAAAAATCAATTGGCAAACAGATTTTTACAATAACGTTATTGCTTTCTATTTAAAAAATATATATCATGTGGACTATCTCACAACAGAAAAAAATGCATACACATTCAACTGCAGAAATTATCAACATCCTTCTGGTCCTTTGCCAAGTAGTGTGCCTTTAGCTTGCTATTTGGAGCAACTGTAATGTTATCAGTAGATGACATGATCAGCTGGAACTCGGTACCAATTTACTTTGGGGCACCATGGAATCAAAATATCTGTTGTAGATTCTCATGCTTGCTTTATACTTCATTACAAAATTATTATAGCTGTGGCTATGCACACTTAACCAATTTCAGTGTATGCCATACAATAAGTTAGTGGAACAGAATCTCACTATTCCCCACAAGGCTCAAAAACCTCAATAAATGTTTGCTGGCTTTTTTTAAATCCAATTACCAAATGGTAAAGCCACACTTACAGCAAAAGTTAATATTGCATGATTGTGAAGCAGCAATCTAGTTCATGAGCACTGTGTCCAGCAAATGCTATGGGCAATGTGATTCAGCTTCTGATGAAGAAAAATCCACTTCTGTTACCACAGTACATTGATCTATTCTGAACTAATTTCATAATGTCAAGGTTTGCATAGGTTGCTCTTGAAGATCTGGCAAGTCCATTAAGGGCAGATAGAAATAATTTGGACAACTCTATATCAACATTAGCAACTAAACTTTATTTTCATTTTGCTTTTTAAGCTTTTTAATTTAGCTTTTGTCTAGAGAATGTGCTTCAGTTGTGTTTGTAGGAAGAAATATTATTCTTACAGTGTGAAGAAGAAAAGAAAAATAAAGCTATAAAGTGCCATGAAAAGCTGTCTGCTGCAAGGGCAATATTTCTCTCCTGACAGAAATCTCCATGTTCTTTTTCCAAAACCCCTCACTAAACTCAGAAACATTGATCCAGACATTTCTATTGCTTCCTTGCTCCACAGGTTGATTACATACTTCACGACAACTCAGAGCTGTTGTAAATTTTCAAACAAGAGAAAGCCTACTGCTTATCCACACCACAGCAGAGTGGCATTTCAGCTTATAGCTTTCCCACCCACCATTTCCATTCACAAGCTCAGGACTGATTAAAATATTAAGTAATGTCAAATTGTAATGCAAATACAAATTAGAAGTAATGCCTTGCTTTCAAATGTCTGTAACAGCAACCCTCTATTTTAGTAATTAGGAGAGTCCTTTTTGACAAAGTGCCACAAAAAGTGACAAAAATGGGCTGAAAGAACCAAGGTCAAAATCTGGATTTTTTGTTGTCATCGCTGGAATATCAGTTCCCTTTAAATACTGTCCTACTAGATCTAGTTCATGGTGTATCTCTTGCACCTCATCATTTTCAGGGACTCCTCCTGTGCCCAGTTTTCAAGTGCAGGTATATAGGGGAGGGGGTATCTTCTTACAGTGGATTATGTCAGTGTCTCTGACCTCCCCTTTCTCCTTGCTCTTTCTCCAAGACTTCCTTGCTTCAACACAGCCTTTTGGAGCTTCTTTCCATAAACAATTCTTTTAGCCAAAACGAACCCTAGCTGAAAGCTGCCTTTTTCTTTTTGTTTGCAGAAGGGAAGGTTAGAAATTAAAGGAGCATTGAGAAAGAACCATCTCCTAGGCAAAAAGGTTTTATGAAAGAGGCAAGGAATATTTTGATCCAAAAATCCAAAATACCAAAATCAAAATAGTTGATAACTACAGTAATAATAAGGGAAGCAAATGTAACCTGCAGGATTACATGAGAGAGACTGGTGAGAGAGAAAAGGAAAAAACAGTTTCTTAAGCTATAGAATTAAGGTACTGACAAAGGATAGGAGGAAAAATGATAAGACACAGAACTACAAAATAGCAAAGAAATTATTGTGGATTGAAAGAAATTAACTCCTTGCCAAAATTCTGTAGACGAGCCTAAACTGGATGAGCATTGAAAATAAACAACACAGAAAAAGTGGCACATAGGTGTAAGCCAGTAAAAGAGAGAAGCTGCATTAGAGAAAAACAGGAATAACAGCACCAATAAGGAAAATAGAACTAGAATAGAAAGAATGACATGAGTTCTTAAGTTCAGCTTTCTGCTATCCCAGATGAAGGTACTTGCTGCTAGGAGTATGGCTCCCAGATGTTTAGAATTCACTTTTGTTCTGTGTTTTTTCTTTGAAAATTTCTTTTGCCTGTCACTTACATCTTCTGCTTGTCCCTAAAATTGTTTTCAAGATATCTAATCTTTCCTGTTCGTTTGGGGTATTTTGCTACATGTCTCCTCATGTTCTTTGTGTACAAACTTCAGTTTCTGTATTTATAACTAAAGAAAATTGCAAGTCTCCTGTAGATTTGACAGCCTGAATCCACATTTAGCTAACTTCATTATCATGCTTGAAATTATTCAAGTTCATGTTTTTTAAAAACCCAATATACTCAGTTACAGATATACTTCCGCTTTTCTTTCTACTGAAATAGATTTCAATTAAATTGTCATTTCTTGATCCAAGACCATGTTTTATATTATGTTTTATTTTTGCACAGAAAGAAAGTCTAAGCTAGCACTTTGTCTTAGTTCAGGAATAGTTGGTGAACAAAAACTATTAGTATAGCAGTAAGTATATAAATCCAATATTACAGATATGAAAACATCATCTCATGCTCAGATAAATACATGTTAGATGTTACCTAAAATCATACAATCGTTAAGGCTGGAAAAGACCTCTTAGATCACCAAGTCCAACCCTCAGCCCACCACCGTGCCTATTAGACCATGTGCTGAGGTGCCATGTCTGCACATCTTTTGGACACCTTCAGGGATGGTGATTCCACCACTTCCCTGCTCAGCCTGTTCCAATGCTTCAACCCTCTTTCAATAAATAATTTTTTCCTATTATCCAATCTGCTACAATAGATGTTAGCACACAATTCAAATGGGATGAAATGCATTTATAGCCAACTCCTACCTCTACACCAGAACTTCACTTATATATATATTTTAATGATTTTGGATCAGATTCTCTTTTTTTTCCCTCAAAGTTCTCTCTCCAGGGATGTGCGAAGATACAAGCTTCATGTAGGAGGCTGAATCAGAAGGGTCACAGCTGCAGGTGTCAGCTAACAGAGGCAAATAATTCCCTTCTCTTGTCTTTGCACCATTTACTACACCTCTTCAATATTAATCTTTTTATAGATGGTATTTTCATCTACTTGTATAATTTAAAATGCTGGGGGAAAAAGCCACAAAAATATTATTAAATACAGGGCCTGTGAAAAGGTGCTATTGACTAACAGGATTTGAATATTGTCCACGGTGTTGATCTATTCTGCCTGCAAAGGGAATTAAATTAATGTCAGAGTCTCCTGGCCAATACCTATCTACATCCACAAAATGGAAAGCATCTTGATTCATACAATAGCGGCACTGAGCTGACTGAAATAATATCCTTTTCACTGCCATTATACCAACACAATATAATTGGGGAATTGCTAGAGTCCCTATATTTAATTTTAGTGCCTCGGCAAATGATCCTAATAGCCTAATGGCTAGATGCTGCTGTTGCTAATGCTCTTCAATTGACTAGGTTTCAAAGTGTATCAATGAGTCTTTTAAGTATCCACTAGAGCTGTAAGGTTTCAGATTACAGCTCTTAAACTATATGTGATCTCTAATGAAAAAAAGGGGGGAAAAGGAATTGATAAAGCAAGCAAAGGCAGCAAAGTCAGCAAAAATTGTGCAGGCGATCTAACTTCACTCTATAATCAGGTGAACACATAAATTATGTTTGGTCAGTAAATAATACACCTGGGAAAGTAAGCAACAATGCAAATAATAATCCATTTTTAATAAATAATCTTAGCTAGGTCCTCATTTGGTCACAATGATAATTTTTTAATAGAACTTTAAGTATAATCATGGGATTTGTAAAAAAAAAGATTGCCTTGTAGCTTTTTATGAAAATTAATGCATATCCAGTATTGATCCTGATTTGTGCATGTTAAAACAAGTCTCCTTGGGTAAAATATTCTTAAAGTCAATAATATGCTGTAATCTCATGTGACACTAATAAAATAACACAAATGACAATTCATTTTTGTTTACTTGTCTCCCCTTTAATGGATTGATAAATATTGTTAAGAAAAAAAGAAAACTACATCTTGGTGCATAGTAGGCATATTTCTAAAACAGTTCTGATTGATTTTTGGAGTAATTTGTGAAGGAACAATCAATCTCTAGAATTCTTTCCTGCAACATATTTTAATGGCTGTTGATGTATGTTGTGCATATCACAAATACCCAAAACAGGGAGCTGAAGGTCTTAATCCAACAAACACTTTACACTTGCTTCCCCCAAGCATTTGATTCTTCCAAACTCACAAGCAGCTCCAGTGAGGCACAGCTGATTTCACAGGTTTTACGTTAAGCATATGTATTTGCAGATTCTAGCCTAAAAGAAGCTGAGATATTACAGAAAAACAATTGTCATCATCAGAGTTTATCTGTGTGCAACGCCAAGAGTACTTATTTCAAACTGCCCTAAATTAAGATTGCAACTATTTCTCTTTCTCAAGTAGATGGATTTTGTAACCTCTTGGAAAGAGGATAGGAAATTGTGAAAGTGCTGTCACAATAGTGCTAAGAACTACATGTATTTATTGAGACAAATGGAACAACCTTGAAACTACTCTCCTGCCAAAGATAATATGCATTTTCTCAGTTACAGGAGAGGGAGAAAGAAAAATAAGTTAATTTACTCTGCCTGTACAAACTGCCAAGAGGAAGTAGGGTTCCAAGGTATTGAGATGCTTTTGAATTTTGTTGGATAGGTCAAGTTTTTTCACAAGAGCAATCTCAGCAGTCTTACTTGATACTTTGTTATTCAACTAACAGAGCTAAGAGCTCAGTAAATGGTAGTAGAAATAAAGTCTGAATGGGGAAATGGTACCAACATATCTTTTCAGAGCAGTGGTGGATCTGGAGCAGCATTCACCAGCTATGAAAGTCTTAGGCAAGCAGCAGAATTAAAATTCTGTATTTAGACTACAAGGTAGATCTCCCGTGGTAGCAATCTTATTTCCAATAAGGAAAAGTCCACAGTGGGATGGAAAACTTGAGTTTTCCACAGTGGGAACACACTTTTCCTCATCTGGATTTAAATGTTTCTTGAACAGGGAACAAAGTCTCCACACATAACCACGTTGACAAAATTCTGGGTTTTTTAGAGTAAAAGGATTAAAAAGACATTTGCTGGGCCAGAGTGTAAAGCACCACTGAGTTCAGTAGAAACGTTTATGGAACCTATCTGTGGATAAACCCGCTACTCTTTTGTGTTTACTACTGTCCAGACACCCCCTTTCTTATCATCTTGTATTTGGGCTGTTCTTATTCCACAGTTCCTGAGATTTAGACGTGACCAAGCAGTACTAAAGAGAAAACAAGGGAAACAAAAGCAAAGCTAGCTATTTCCTCTTCTGAACAAAGCTTCCTCTTTTATTTCCCTTATTAAACATTTCATTTTTAAGAAAAATCTCTACTGTCATAGGCTTTCTACAGCAGAAAGAATATTGTCTGTGCCTGGCAATTTTAAAATAAAATTAATAACAAGTTCATAACAAATTAATTAAAGATTCATAGTATTGCCATTTTTTGGTTTCCTGCTTCTGAAATAATCTAAGAAATACTTTTTAATTAACAAAAGCCAAGAAAAATGTTTTCTATATGAACCGTATCAATTTAACAAATCACACACTCTCAAAATTTTTGTTTAAACCACTTAGATTCTCTGGCTAAACAAGCTTGCGGTGTTGCTCCTGCTTTGTGAAAAGATCTGTTCCAGAGTCAGATTAATCTATATGCTTTCTGATACCAGTAGGTATGCACTGGATGAAATACCTTCCTACCTCTTCCTGATTGATTTAAGGAAATAGATTACTTGAATTAACATTTACCTATTAAGTCCTTCACTTTGTTTTTGCTTTAAACAGCCCTGCTTATAGTCTTAAGTTCCTAGAAATGCCATCCGACCCTCGACCGCTCATTAAAACAAACACTGACTATTTGATTATTTGCAGTCCTGCCATCTCTCTACTGAAACAAAAGGGTAGATTGTCTGCAGCAGGAGACACCTGGAAGGTGCGTAGAGTACAAAGGCCAGAATTCAAAGGAGTTCCCAGTGTATTCAACAAGCAATTACTTCTGCCTGTGATGGGAGACTGTCAGCTTCAAACATGAGGCATTCTTTGCAAAGATTAGTCCAAATTACATTTTATTACATTGGCCTGCTTGGACAGCCTGAACTTCATCTCGTTCCTATTCTAATGGAATTCAATCAAGGGTATTAATATATTGTTTATGACATGTTTGGAGTTCTTGTGTTATCAGCATACGTTCATGAGAGGAGTTTCAAACAGTATCAGATAACAGTGAGCTGGATGTTGGATGTTGTACAGCACAGGGGATTTTATCATCTTGTTGAACCAGTGGCAGTGATTAAATTAAACTGTCTGAACAAAGCTTTTGCATGTCAAGCTGTTGAATGGCAAAATGAAAGAGTGACACACTTCAAAGATCAAGGAGAGAGAGAGCTGGAAAACCATACTTACATAACTTCTTATTTGATATATTAAATAACTGAACCATTGGCTGCCAGGGCTTTTACTAGCAAATAATCAGAACAAAACATTTTATGCATTCTAGCATTAATTCACTCCATGCGAATGCCAAGGTGCATACAAAGTTCTCATATCATTGTTACTTCTCTTATCTCTGTGGGCACCACATTGAGTCTTGTTATTTTTTCCCTGCATACTTTTGAAAAATTCCAGAAAATTCGATTTATACCAATTTCACTTACAGCTTAGTTTTTATATTTGCAACATCTTTTCTAAAAAGAGCAATACCAACATTCATCACTTCATAGACATTAGTAGGCCTGTTTGTGGGAATGAGAAGTGTTCATAAAGCTAAGGGCTAAAATAACCAAATCCCAAGCTCTTGAAATACAAGGTGATTAATAACTTACACTATCTTTTAATAACTTTTGGGTTTTTTTAAAAAAAAGGAAAAAAGTGCTGATATGGAAAGACTGCTAGAAAGAAAAGAAGATAAAAAAACAAATTAATGACCTGCATGCTATCTTCCCAGAGTGTCTGGGTTCTGAAAACACCTACTTTAGGCAAATTTCATTTGGATACAACAGAGCTTTTAATGTACAAGACAATTTATAGCATAACATAGAAGTTGTGGATATTTTTGGTGTATCTTCCTTCTACCAAATCTCGCGTAAACAAATACTGCCACTATTTCATCTATTACACTGCAATCTCCATAAAAAAATGGCTTTCTTCTAAAATCCCAAATAAGTCTTAGATTTAAAATAAATCGCCTGAACAGAAAAGGAATTTCTTTTACAAGGTTTAGCTGAATCTTCACTGAGGATGGATTATTGGCTAGCTGTTCATTTTTTTTTAAAATTCATTACTAGCATAAGTCAAATTCTAAGAAACATTTGAATGATTTTCTTTCATTCTGTGCAGAACCCATAATAGGCTTTGATCTTATTTTAAGTGTTAACATAATATGAATTATCATTTCTTATCAATAATAATTTTATCCTATTACTTTACTTTGTACATTTAAACAAGCCTTAGTACGCTTTCTGCATAAATAAATTTCCTTTATTTATACAGTAAGATTAATTTGTTTTCATGTGCAAAATGAAAGCATCCTTATTTTTATCAGAGCTGTGACTTAAAAAAGATCTTCAAAACTTGCAGTGTTTTTATTTGATAGTAATATTCTTCCATCTTATAGAGCCATAGTGCAATGACATCCATTAACATTCAAAACTAGAGAATGCTTTCAAATTCAAATTCACTTGAGATGGTACAGTAGCGGAAACGGAGCCTGAGGGAAAGAATTTTGAGAATAAACAGAGGATCAACCCATTAGAATATTCCACTGTGTATATCAGTTTTTATAATTGGTGGTACATACGTTTGCATACATGTTTGTATTTCACTGGAGCTCTATGAATAAATCAAGATGTAATATTTATGGTAAACAGGCTAAATATTAGATATTTTAGTGCACTACAGTCTTTTGTAATAGTACAAAGGCGTCTAATTATCTGGTGCATATTTAAACGTATATCTATGTGTGTGCTCATTTAAGAAAAGCACACGATAACTTTCTAGACATATCTCTTTACGGTAGACATTTCAGGAATTTCAACCTATGATTTACTCTATGTATAATCATTAATTTTTTGATCCTTCTCTGTTTTCATCGTTAAACAACACTGTAGATGAGAAAACTTAATAGCCAAGTAACATGAACTATTGTACTTGCTTATAAAATGTAATTGTTTAATTATTTTTCCAAAAGGTAAATATTAAATATTCACTACTTATGGAGCATGGCCAATCTAACCAAAATAATCTAACCATTTTACTAAATTACAAGTCTATTTTACTATTTTTCCAAGTTATATTTCAACTTAATTTTTCAAATAATTATACCTAAAATAAGTATAAAAATGTTAGCTTTAGTATCATGTAGATTTCTAGAGTCTGCTGAGATGAACAGCATTCTAATGGAAGGAGTTCTAGAAGCTCTCCTCTTTAATTTTAGTTCTGCTGCTAGAGAAGGCCAAAAACCAGGTCTCATTATTCATGCACGTATTCATGTAAGACAAGGAGAATGTGACTCAGGTTGTACACCAAGTTACTACATTCCTCTGCATTGCGTTTTTTTCCGATCTATAGAGTAAAAACCCACATGATATTATGTACACAGATAACGTCTTTTTTATTGTGTATAAGCATATGTATATATGCACTGTGCATCTTCTTTATTCTTTTACCTGCCCAATACAGGTGTAATTCAATAGCAAGTAGGATTGAAAGCATTGAACAACCATAATAACAGTTGAAAATTTCCTCTGGTGTCTTTCAATTACTATGTGATTTACTGACACCTACAAATCAAATAAATTTCAGATATTTGTAGGATAAGGTCTTCAGCCTGTGAACATTTATATTCACGACTAGTTCCACTGCGCTCATCAAAAATACTACATGAATATTGGTAGTTGTGTCTCTGCGAATGGAATTCATCTGATCAATAATAAAAAGTTGTGTTTAATCTAGATAATTATCAGATTAATATAATTTGATTTATCCACAACAGTAGTCTAAAACAAGACAGCCTGTGCCCCCAAAATGTGTCTCTCCACTAACAAATATACATGCCTAAGGCAACTCGCTCAGTAGTAGACCTCATCATGGCAAATGTAAAGTTAGACAATGTGAATCTCCAAGTTAAATATCTGCAAAGTCAAGTTCTAACGTGAAGGAAATGACTCTTCATCCTGAATTATTCAAATACATGGGGATTCTATAACTCATAAGGGAAAAACAAATGTATTCAAGAGAAAACTGTAAACCAAAGCAGGAATAAGAAGATGAATGCTGTCATGGGCTATATAGGTATGAAAGAATCAACTAACACTCTTTGAGACAATGGACCTTATCATCAACCTTTCTTAAATAGGTTCACTTCAAATAATAGTAATTTCTTATTATATTCTCAATAGCAAAATCCAGATTTATTTTCCTGTAGACATCAAATAGAAACAGAGGTGCTACTCACCATGGAAACATTTCCATTTCAGGGAAAATGACATTTGAGCTTCACTCTCTATATTGCTAAGGACTTCCAAACACTGGATAGAGTCTGGGGAATGTTGCTTGTGAATTCCTTTCTTTACCATAAGAAGTCATGCAGATACGGGCTTTAATAGCCCTGTATTTTCTATATGCTAATTCATGAAAGTACTTCAAGTTACTATCAAAACAGCAGAGTCCTTTTTGTCTAGTAATAAAAGCCCCATTTAGAAGAGCATTCTACAACTGACTTTCTGCAGCTAAAGGACACATTACTTCAACTAGAAAGCCTGTGGTGTCCGTTCACATTCCTAATATCTAGGAATGTATTAATTATTCTTAAACATGGCTATTTGAAGTGTAAGCACATCAATATAAAGCAAAGGAAAAGGCAATTTAAAGTGTGTAAAAGGAGCAAAGTAATATTTTACTGTCTAAACTGTATGCTTGTGTTAATACTTGTGGACAGAATCCATCATCATGCATCAACGCACTCCAGGTTGTGTAGGAAGGAAGCACTACTCTAACTGGCAGCCATAGCATGGATCAAAAGACCAAAGTGATATGCTAATTTAGTTTAAGATGAATAAGCATGTCAGCCACAGCGTTTTATGTAAAACAGAACTTGTGAAGTTTTACAATCGGGTAGACACCAGAAAGGAATTACAATAATCCACCTTGGAGGTGACAGAAGTACTACACGGATTAGCATTTCAGCTGTGGCCTGAGAAAATATTATCCTCAACCCAGAAACAGCAAGCACATAAATGAGTAAAATCTGTATTGAGAATAGCATGTAAACAACCCCTACAGAAGACAAAGAGTAAGATGACTATGATTATCTCTGGCAAGGGATACATGAAAAATGTGGCTACAGACAAAGAACAGGAGGAATCCATTGAAGTACTTACACCTGGCTTTTAAGTACCCGCAACACCTTTGTACCTTTATCTGAAGGCCCTTATTCATCAGTGCATTTTAAACTGGCAATCTGAGATACACCCAGGAGAGCTAGAAAATTCTAGCCAGTGCCCAGTAAGAGAGTGGGTGACTCCTACTACTCACAGCACAGATCTGTGAGAGATATTAGCTCTCAAAACGTTTCTGAATGCCTAGGTAGTTGCTGTGTCCCCAAAAGGATTTGTTCCCCCTACCTTTGCTCATTATTTGAATAATGAGTGATTTTTATTTTTCATAAATAGTTTGATGCTGTGTTCTAATAACAGTTCTTACCTCTTTGCGTGAAGATTACGAAAGGAGACATAGCAAAATCACTGGTCTATAACTCTTTAAGCTGCCTGCTTAAAAATGGGAAGTCACACAGAGAGCATAGTAAGCCCGGGAGCTTGGATTTAAAGTGACTGTGAACAAGATTAGAGAAGAAATTAAAATATTTAACATTGCCTCTTAAGCATTTGCACTCTAAGAAACACACGAGTCTGGTAGCATTGTTTAGGCCTCCGTCTCAGAGAGAGAGGAAAGGTAATCTTTGCTGTTTTCAGGGCAATTATTCTGGACAAGACTTTAAAACCTGAGGTTTTATTAAATGTACATACCAACGTTCCTGTGCTTCATTCTGTATGAACACGGATTTGCCGAGTGTCGACGTACCAAATAGTTTCCTCAGGGAATTATGCTGGACATGGGGTAAGTCTAATTTAAACTATTATAGGAATAGAACATATAAAATACAAGGATTATGTGTTTTGATAAGTGTGGATATAATTTCAGTTTGCTTCACTGGGACAGGTTACACCTGGACAGGTGTTTTATGGGGACATTCCCCATGAAACTGATTATCTTTATTCTATTGAATGCCAACATATTATCGCACATGCAGTGTCAAGTAGTATAATGGTGTTCAACCAGGTGCTAAATAAGTGTCAAATACTAAGCTCCACACTTCTAATATGTAGGTCACAAAATAAAGATTAAGCAGGTATATTCACCTGTACATAACCAGACACAGTTCTCGTACTGAGTAGTAAATAAATAAATAAATAAGGTTTATGTGTACAGGATCTAAACGAGTGGAGCTAGATTCACAGCTTTACTAACATATGAAAATAATTTTATAGGAAATAGGCAATGCAAACCCCAGCAGAGTAGCACATATAGTTGCATTGGTATTCAATATACACCTGTAAATTTTATGCTTTATATTAATTTACAACGACAAGCAGTTTGATAAGTAAATCTGTGTAAGAATTGTATGAGCTTCGTTACACAGACACGTACTTTTACTGTCACCATCTTTGTCAGTCTCCTTGCTACTCTTCTCTGTGTCAGATTTAAAATTGGTTTGTGAACCTTTTCAGAACTGCAACAACTGTATCATTCCCCCTTTTTCTTCTCGATTTAGACAAAAAAACATTATAAACGTCCCTACCTTTCTGTCTGACTCAGAGCAGTAAATAACAGAATATTTTCCCTTGTATTTTTGTATTTTAGGGTGCTTTAAAAGTTGCTAAGCTGCCTAAGGAGCTGCTTAAACTGCTCATCCTCCAAAGAACGACTCAGATACCCAAAACATTTTGGACAATTGAAGAATGTCACAGTCCTGGCTCCTACTGAGGCTGCTTGGTTCTTCTGAGGTTCATGGCCTTGTTAACAGGCAAAACCTTTGGACTCATACAATGCCTGGGAGAAAGTATTTAGCTTGTGATACATTCGGGCTATGCTATTGTAAGGGAAAAATAAACAACAACTAAGTATATCTTTCAAGGTCTATTTCTATATAGTCTTCTCTAGACAAAAGAATCAACAAGACACTTGCAACAGTGCCATCTGGTGACTCCCAGTCAGCTCTAATAACAGGATGAATTTTCAACAGTTACAAATTTGTGGTGTAAAAGATACACAAAATAATCATGAATGCCTTGTCATTTTAATCAGCACAAAACAAATGTATTTCAATCTTGGACACTGGTTGTTGATCTGGGGTGAGGGAAATGCTCTGATTATCTTCAAATGGTCTAAAAAATCTCAGTAAAATCTTTCACACAACTCAGAAATGGCTAAATTTTCCAAAATTCAGTTTCCAAATGAAAAGAAATTGTTGAGACTTGGTTTCACTAAGGACAGGCCATGGACATAAGCACAAGCTATGGCCATATTATATAATGCAAGAGCACACAAAAGCAAGAGCACCCATCCTGATACTAGCAGGGTGCTGCAAGGATCAGTAGCTGACAAAATACTCTGTCGTTGATAACCTGGAACTAAATTTAAAAGAATATTGCTGAAATGGTTTGTAGAATACACAAAATCTGGCAGAGTGGTAAATATAAAGACAATACAGACAGACAGACAGAGGGATTTTGAACTGTTCAGTAAGGTGAACCAAATCAAATGTAATCCATTTTAACGCAGATCCATGAAAAGGTAAATGACTGGGAACAAGTTGGGCCATACTTGAAAAGTGGAGAACTATGTTCTGCAAAACAGTATCTCCAGAATAGACTTACGGGGTCACTGAGAAAGTATAATTCAAAGGGAATCATGAGTGTGATATCTGGAGCAAAACGGTGAATAGGGCAGAATAATGTTATCTCCACTCATAGCACAGGTGAGAGTGCTCTCAGACAGAAGGGAATGCAAAAAAACCACAACAGGCAGGCTGCAGAGAAGACCAGAATTAGCGCTGGAGAGAAGAAGAAAAAAGCTTTACAGAAAGGAAGATCCTTTCAGCTTATCAAAACCAAGATATAGTGGTGACTTTATAATAGGTCTCTCAGGAGAAAATCCCACAGACTAAAGGATTCTTGAGTTAAGAAGGAAAAAGCGTAACAAGCAGCTATGTACTGAGCTCAAGCCAGATAAATTAAAACAAGAAATAAGGCACACAAAGTTTAATAGTGGAGACAAAAGAAACACCAGATATGCTATCTCTATTAATGTCTTCAATGCAAGTATAAATGTCTTTTTAGATATACTATATCTAAAAACAAGTTATTGAACTCAATAGAGGGGCTGTTGGGTGAAATTCAAAGGCTTGTGAAATACAGGAACTCAAAGTAGATGATCTAATGGGAATATTTGCAAAGACTAATCTTGGCCTCAGGATACTTGTCTCCTTGGGTTACCTCTTCAGTCAACAGAAAGTTTCCTTTCGAGAGCAATTCAGAGGCAAAGAATAACTTTAGTGATCCAATCTGCCTCTCTCTACCAAAAGCTTGCCTCTCTCCCACTGGCTCCAGAGAAAGCCCGAGGTATCAGGATAGATGAAATCATCTGGGATTTTCACTAAACCCCCACCACCCTAAAGTATAAAATTATGATATTATTAAACATTTGGGGAAGGGCTTAGAGGGTGAACTGCAGGGATGGCAGAGACAGAGATGGGGACAGCGCTCATTCCACTAATTAACCCTTGATAACCTACTTTGATTATGCTGGGAGCCAATTTGTCCCTGAGAGATTATCACCAATAGAAAGAAGCAAAAGATTAACATGGCACTTCTTCCTCATTCCTTAAATATCTGGTTTAGGAAATCTAAATACTTTCTCCATATCCCTCTCATATTGGAGAATACAGACAAGCAACAGATCCAGAAACATGTTTGGTGGATGGAAAGGAGCTACTGGCCAGAGTGCAGGTGGGAGAGTTCATCCTGCCTCTACTTTCTCTTTTCACTACTGGAAATGGTAGGAGTTGTTTTAGTTCTTAACTGATTTACCAGTTCTTAACTGATTTACCACATCTAATAAATGTGGCTATTTCTTTTAAACTGTGATGCTACTATGGTACTGGTACATCCATTGGTATATCCTCAGCAGGGAGGCCTATCTTCCAACATTGCAGTCTGTGTGCTGCCCTTATCGTGATTGTGCCTTCTTGTCTTAAACATTGTGGACTGTCAACTACCTACCAGAAAGTACATGAACACCAAGAGGGAAAAGCTGGAGCAGTTGTGAACTACAGAGGATTGCAGAACTTCCATCAGTGTAGTTTCTAAGAACATTGTGTAAAGTTTATTACCCTGAATGAAAAAAAAAGGATGTCACTACAGATTTGCTATGCTGAAAACTCATTCTGTTGTAGCTATTTTACCACTGGTATAGCCTATTTAAGTAAAAGTTAAATGCATCAAACACAAAATGTTCAGTGCTTAAAATCTCAGTTCTCTCCGTGAGCCAAAGCCATGCAGTCAATGGCACACTTTTTTTATTCTTCCTTCTAGTTTTGAAATGTTTTAAAAAATAAATCAAAAGGTTAAATTGCACTATTCCTTCCTTAAACTGGAAATACTATTTGTTAGAATCCATGCAAAACTAACAGAGGAATGTTTTACAAAGTTGAAACAATGATTGCAAATGTTTGTCTGCCATCTAGTGGAACATGCAACAGTTTTCAGTAATATTTATCCTGCTTTGTGTTTTACAAATACTGGAAGTTCTTAAAAAAATAATTACAGAAGTGAACCCAAACAACACGAAGGATAGTGGCACTCTCCGCATAAAATTGTTAAACAACAATCTTTAATCACTGCAAAGACAAAACAGTCACCTTTGTGGATGCAAAAGTCTGTAACGCAAATCAGGTTGTGTCAGCTCATTGATTACAGAAGCTGGGACGGACAAAGACAAATATGTTGAAAAGGAGGGTTAAAGTTCTGGTTTTTACTCTGAGATTTTTTACTAAAGATATTTTGGGTAAACCTAAACCTGTAAAGAGAGGCTACATGTGACTCGGATAAGTAGTATTCGACACAGCACAGGACAGCAATAATAAAAAGCAAATAAAAGTTACATTTTAAAAGAATGAACAGTATTTCTGACATTTATATCTCTACACACAAGATTGGCGTACCTACGTCAATGCATTAGTCGCACACTGTACACTATAACACTCTAAAGGTATTCCAAAGATACATAAATACAAAAGTCTGTGCACCAGGACAAGGAGCAGATTTAGCCATGCAGAATATTGTGCAACTCCAGTCTCTCTGATAGTTCTGCACGTATCAGGACTAATCAAAATAATTCTATCAATCAAAACTTTCCAGGAGAAAAATGACTTACCAGGAAAACTCCTTTTTGAATAGTGCCTGATTGCCTTGGGGAAATATTATAGAAATGACTGCTGAAAACCTGGAAAACATTGAAGCCTGACCCCTCCCCCCCTATAATGAGAGATATAAAATTGAGGGGAGAGGAGAGGGGGAAATGATGCAGCTCACTGAAGAGAAATGGGAACGCAAAACATAGAATGACAATTTACGATAGCATCACATCCAACGAAAATCTTTGGAGCTTTAGTAAATTTTTTTCATTTATTATTTTAGTTATTGTGACTTTTCAATATTTTAATGAAGAAAACCAACTTATTTTAACAAGAGTGCCCTCCCATGGGAAAGCTAAAAGATCTGCCAAAACAAATTAATATCTTTATGCCCTTCATTCAGCCACAATTAAAATGAACATTGCCCATATTCACTGCTGGTTCATATCCCGTATTGCTATTTCTTTAACTTCAAAAAAAAAATTCACAGGGTGCAAGTCAATGTTGAATTTGGCCCAACATACCTAAAATTGGAATGGCTGCAGCAAATTTGTCTAATGAGAGCAGACAGAGGGACACTGATAGACAGAGACTGAAAGCTTCATTACTGATGTCACTCTTAACAGTGAAATGCACACCCTGAGATACCATACGGTAAATACAGGCCAGATTATCAGCCTGTGTATGTGTGATACTTATTTTTCTGCCTTCAGTGTTAGTGCAATCATCACAGCATGTACGAATAAATAGCTGTGCATGTACCTTAGTGAGTTGTTCCTATGCCTCAGGCTGGTTTCACCTGAACAGTGAACCAATTTTGAAATATAAAAATGTGTGATTTAGAACATAGAGTCACAGAATCATGGAATCTTCCAGTTGGAAAAGACCTTTGAGATCATCAAGTCCAACTGCACCCATCATCTGCTAAACCATGTCCCTCAAAACCTCATCTACCCGTTTTTTAAACACCTCCAGGGATGGTGACTCAACCACCTTCCTGGGCAGCTGTTCCAGTGCCTGACCACCCTTTCGGTAAAGAAATTCTTCCCACTATCTAGTCTGAACCTCCCCTGGCGCAACTTATGGCCATTTCCCCTTGTCCTATCACCTGTCACTTGAGAGAAGAGATCAACACTCGCTCTGCCACAACCTCCTTTTCAGGCAGCCATAGACAGAGATGAGGTCTCCCCTCAGCCTCGTCTTCTCTAGTCTAAACAACTCCAGTTCCTCAGCCGTTCCTCCTAGGCCTTGTTCTCCAGCCCCTTCACCAGCCTTGTTGCCCTTCTCTGGACGTGCTCCAACACCTCAATGTCCTTCTTGTAGTGAGGGACCCAGAACTGAACACAGTACTTGAAGGGTGGCCTCACCAGTGCTGAGTACAGGGGCCCAATCACCTCCTCTGTCCTGCTGGCCACACTGTTTTTGATACAGGCCATTGATACCATTGGCCTTCTCGGCCACCTGGGCACACTCTGGCTCATATTCAGCCAGTTGTCAACCAACACCCCCAGGTCCTTCTCCACCAGGCAGCTCTCCAGCCATTCTTCCCCAAGCCTGTAATGCTGCATGGGGTTGTTGTGCCCCAAGTGCAGGACTCGGCATTTGGTCTTGTTAAACCTCATCCCGTTGGTCTCAGCCCATCAATCCAACTTGTCCAGATCCCTCTGCAGAGCCTCCCTTCCTTCAAGCAGATCAACATTGCCAATCAGCTTGGTGTCATCGGCAAACTTGCTAAGGGTGCACTCGATCCCTTCATCCAGATCATTTGATAATGTTGAACAGGACTGGACCCAGCACTGAACCCTGGGGAACACCACTCGTGACCGTCCTCCAACTGAATTTAACTCCATTTACCACCACTCTTCGGGCCTGGCCATCCAGCCAGTTTTTCACTCAGCAGAGGGTGTGCCTTTCCAGGCCAATGGCAGCCAGTTTCTCAAGCAGAATACTGCGAGAAACAGTGTCAAAGGCTTTACAAAAGTCCAGGCACACCACATGCACAGCCCTTCCCTCGTCCATTAACCGGGTAACCTTGTCATAGAAGGAGATCAGGTTGGTCTGGCAAGACCTGCCTTTCATTTGAAAAAAGCCTGAATTTTTCTTCAGCTTGTATCCCTGTATATGCAACATCCTACAAAATTCAGACCGTATCCTGAATTCTTCCTAAGAGAATAGTGAGGCTTCTTTTTATATGTCCTAGGAAACATTTGTCTAGATATTTTTGTTTGTATCTTTACATCAAAATGTGTAAGACCAGCGTACGATTCTCCTTTAAATCCCTTATTGAATCCTATGTATGCCAGAGTACTTTTATTTGCAAATGATTAGTATTTTTCCGTAACATTGTTCTTGCACCATTTACGTCTCATAAAGCCTTGACATTTATGTCTAAGGTGCATTTTATTCTAACAGCCCAGGTTTTTCATAGCTGTAAACCACAAATTATAAATAACCACCTACTGCTCACGATACACTTAGAGACCAACCCAAGTTTGCTGGTTACAGGAATGAGACTATTTCTCTGTCCTTGTTTAGCTATCCAGATTGTAATTCATCCTGTTCACAATCATCTGCCCCTATAAACTGGCTTAGGAAAAAAATCAGGGGGTGTATGAAGCAGCCTTCTGAGAAAACAGGAAGAAATGTCACCAGAAGCTTTTCTGGGCGCCTGGAGAAGCAGGATGGAGCAATAGCTAACAAGATGACAAGTCTGCACCTTCATGTAGCATCCTCAGAAGCTGCACCAACAGGCAGTGACAGCAGAGGGTGTGAGCCGTCTCTTAGCACTGCCAGCTCCAAGGCCAAAAAAAAAAGCACTGTAACAGTCCGAAGTGTTCTAGCATGAGCAGGCCTCATCTGACCACAGTTCCTCTCACTGCACCTGGCCACAGCTCCTTGGCTGGGTCAGCAGGACAGGACGGGGCTGCCAGCTCCTGCCCTGATGGACCTGGGGAGCCCTGCCACCCTCATGGAGCCCCTGGCCTGGGCAGTACCCTTGCACAGCTTCAGTGTTGCTGAGGGTGTTTAATAAACAATCCCACCTGGCCAGAACAGTCTGTTCTTGAAGGGGCTGAACGTTTGGATGGGGAGTAGGACAATTATGTCCACCTCTTAAGCCTAGTCTCTCTTTTCTGTATCTCCTGTCTGTTAAATAGGAAGTCCTGGCACTGTTCTCAAATGTACCAATTTTGGATCTAGTGTACAGATAAAATAATCAAAATTCAGTTGGGATATCCCTCAGCATCTTCACTATCCTGTAGCTTCCTTCCTGGCTCAGGGGTCCTGCTGGCTGCTCCCTTGTGGAACTACAGCAAGGTCAATCACCACATCCCACACTTTCCATCTCCTTCACTGAAAGGTATAGTCCAGAATTAAAACTCCCACTCGCCCACATAAAGACCCCATTGAGCTCTTTTCAGAGATCCATTTTCATGAGCTGGTCTCTCCTTACATGTAAGAACTGGAGGTGAGAAAATAGGAATATTTATAAAATGATAATAAAAGTGCTCAGACTCAACAAATTCCAGATTAGCAGTTCAGATAATTAATAGTTGTATTGTTCGGGTTTTTTTATCAGGTAATGCTTAAATGTATCAGAAACCAGGCTTCCATTTATCTTACTGACAGAAACATCCCTGATAGTCATCCTAAACATTCCTAGTTTTCTTCATGTTACTTTTATTTAAGAGTTGTTTTACACTGCCCTTCAGAAGGCACTGCTACAGCCAGTGCACCTAACACAGCCAGTGCACCTGACACCCTGCAGAGAGTTATTGTAGGTTTTTTTCCATTTAAACCATGTGTTTTACAGGTATTCTTTATTTCATTTTCACAACACCAATAGTTAGTTCGCTATTTCCCTACTAGTTCATGTCAATGCTTAATTACCTTCACTCCTGGGAAGTTGTGCCTTATTTTTAAGGCATGATTAGCCATTGTGTCTCTTCTCAACTACTCTTTGAGAACCCACACACTCCTGAGTTCATTCAGACCTCATCTGGCTTGTTGTTCAGTTCCCAAAACAGTTCTATGGCCTGTACCTCTACAACTTTCTAAAATTATAAACAGTGGGCCTGGAAGTAGTAAACAGACAGCAGTATGGTTTAACTTCACTATTTCTACTTCATAAACCAATGTTCTGTATCTAACAGGAACTCCTCCTACAACTTCATGAAGTCCTCATAGCGAAGTAGCTGTTTATGCTGCTTTAAAAATCCTTCTCAATTTAACATTTTTCAAGAACTGGTATTTTGCTTTTTACATTTTTAAAGCTTTTCTTTTCCCAAATTCCACTCCCACGGTAACAAGACAGTTAAATCTGTAACACCAGATTATATGTGTTCTCACTGCACGATGCCAATGGTGTTTTAAGTGAAAATTGTCCTGCATAAATTGAACTATACTACTTCAACATCTCACATGTAAACCTATAAAAAATAAAACCCTAGTCCACTACCTTTTCCACCAAAGAGTGTTCAAATGGAATTCAGTATTTTTTTTTTTTCCTTTCATTCTTTGCTGACAAAATCCCAGGTTCACCAGTTCACTATTTGCTAGTGCTGATGCTAGGTGCTGGTCTTCAATTCTGTTATCACCTTTGCTCTTTTAAAGGTTGAAATTACTTTTGCACATCTTTAATTCTTTGGAATTCTGTTTAACTAAAAGTAATATTTGTGGTTCAAAGATTTGAATCTCCTCTATTGAACTCCCTAGCTCAAGTCACACATAGTGATGTAAAGCCTCACTGCTCAACGTTAGTTCTCTTTAAAGCAGGTTGTCTACAGCCGTATCACATAACATTTTGTCACAGGTGACTGCTAATTCTCAGGTTATTATCATTTTTTGTGCTTTTTCTTTAAATCAAAAGTACATTCAAATAATGAAGGCAGTAGGGTTTCTGTAGCATCAAACTAAAAGCATGGAAAAGTAGATGGGAGTGTTTGAAGGTGAAAACCATTGGGGTAGAATGGAAGGACCTAACCTGATACAGCTGGGAGCAGTCCCTGGAGTAAAGTGTGGCCACAACAGCACTCAAGTTTATCTCAAGGGTAATTAGTTAATTGACTCAAAAAGCGAGTCTAGGACTGAACTGGTATTTCCTCAGCTGGAGGGAAAGAACAGTGGGAAAGAACATTAGCTGACAAATATACATGCACTTTTCATGGATGAAGATCTAACAGGCCAAGTGTCTTGGCCTGATTGTCATCCAGCATTTCTATTTTTTATTTGTTAAAAAATGTTTTTTTAACATAATTGTCTAAGAAACAAAACCTCCTTAACATTAAGATGGAGACTTCAGAATTATATTTGTCTTTTATTCTAGCACTCTACAATCTCCTGTGAAGTTTCTTTCCTACTTAAGTATATATTTCTAAAAATGTAATTATACAATTACAAATGTCAAGATCCTGAAAGTTACCTAGAATGCAAAGCTCTCTGCAGGACTGGATTCATGACTATGCTTAAGCTTTCACAGCTGAGCTATATGTGACACTAAAGATAGGCAGTATAGGAATGAGAAACAATAACTGGTAGGCAGGACTGCATTTTATTCACAGTTACTGAAAAGGAATGGGTATAAAAAGTCGGTTCCCACCAGACATCACCATGGCACTCTGCACTCTTTGCTAGGTTGTGTGCTGTTTGACCTATTCATAATTAACCTCAAAAAATGGATGAAGTGACAAAATTTGCCAATGATAAAATTAGTGAGTAGTAAAACTACTGGCAAATTGTGAAGAACTGCAGCAAGAAATGTAACACTAACTACACCTTGAAACTATGCTTACAGAAAAAATCTAAAAAGTTTAAACAGCAGCATCAGAATACACAAGAAACAATTTTCTTATGACGTAGAACTCCTGGATTCAAGGATATTTACTGGAAAGTAACATGCTAAACAATTTACTGTATATACTATAAACACTTGCTTTGGCATCAGTGAGGATTCCTAGTGTTGAATGAAAAGATATTCCTATACCCAATGACTGTTTAAGAGTCTTTGATTCCCATCAACCAAATCTGATGCTTCTTTATATATGCTTGGAATAGGAAGTAACAATCTAGCCTTAATATTTTTAGGCATACTAGTCAGAACAAGTATAACAAACGTAGCATCTGAACCCTGTAAAAATATTCCATGTAATCTAGAATTCAAATCTACATACATTTCTGCATGGATAAATGAAGTTCCTTTCTTATTCAAGCTAAAAAAATCCTTTTACAGCAATTTGAGTCAAAACGACAATTCATTATCTACATTATTAAAAATGTTTTATTGCTTACTTTTAGATTGAAATGTACTTCACTGCCATTACTCTAGTTTATAATAAAGTCAGGATGGGCTTCATTCATTTCTGGTCCATAAAGCAAAACTAAAACTGTACATGTAATTTTTCATCAATGCAAGAGATAAAAAACCAGCATATATCAGCACATATACTCTAAAGAACGCATTAACAAGCTATACTCATTATAACAATATTTGTTGCTATACACTAGTAAGTTCAGCAAGTGTGCAGTATCTGACATGTTTTAAAAAACACTGAATACCAAAGAATAGCAACTGCACTATTTTCACACCAAGTCATAAACTTATCTTATTAAAATATTTTTCAGAACTATTCTACAAACCATCTTTTCCAATAAGATTACAGAAATATTCTGAAACCTTCACACACACAGTCATTTTCCAGATAGTGGCAATGTTCAAACTCTTTGTTAACTTTAGCTTGGCATTCTTCTCACAGAATACTTCTCACGTGTCAGCCTGTCATATTTTCAGCAGCCTAGAAACAGAAAAAAAAAATTATTGCCGGTCACTAAAATCAGACACCATGTAGATGAAATTTAATCATTCTTTGTAACTATTTTAATTTACCTAGAGAACTTAGAAGTCTAAAAATAAACTACTTATGAAAATTAGAAGATGTGCAGTGTTGCTCTCTAATGAATACTTCCATTTTATAAAAATAATACTGCCAAATGCCTTTAGGCTTTATTAACATAGCCATTAGTGTTTGCTTGTGTTAAACTGTATATCTTGTATCTGAGCAGCCTGTACGCCATACATTTTACCCTAATGCTTTCAAGAAGTGTTCAAATGCATTTATTTTTTTCCTCTGGAGTTTACTTCTTTATACAATTTATAGTAACTAATACTCCCACTCATGCAAATAAATTAGTAACATAAAACTTAGAAGAACACTCATCATAACTGCATAAATCACACTGACATTTATTTGATCACGGTCATGAGTAAGTATTTTTATTACTGAATAAATGAATCCAGCCAACAAGGTGCAGTTGTTGGAGACCAACATCAGTAAATTTTAAAGCAGTTATGGGACAAACAGGCAAAGGACAGCAACAGGAATGATAAAACAGTAAAAGCAAAGGAGGAAGTGAACCAGCCCTCAATTACTTGCATGCACATAGTTAAATATACACGTATGTACACATTTAAGCATGTACACAAACATAAAATATGCATGACTACAGAAAAATGTTAAGTTATAAATGAAGTAAAAAACTGGTGAAAAAATAGCCCTGACTAGTATCCACCTAGTCAAAAATCTGTATGTTGAGTTTTCTAAGAATCAAATGCAGTCTTCCAGAACAGGGATAGGCAAGTTAGATACAGGTTTCTCTTCTCCCCAGAAATAAACAAATATAAGACACAGTACGTATCTTTTACATATATATAAATGAAATGTCATATATAAAATTTAAGAAGATACAAATATAAGAAATCATTCTGTTTAGGTAGACAATAAAAATTGAAAATCCTTTAAAAGAGAAGCGAGGATTTTTTTAAACCATAGTTGCCTTCTTTACTGGCTAAACAAGTAAATGTTAAAGCATGAAAAGCTCTATATAGAAACGTCCCTTGAAATCCCTTGTCTTTGGAGTGATTCAAAGCACAGGTTACAGTGGTAAAAGCAATATGTGAAGATGACATTAGCAAGCTGCATGTACCTGCTTACAAGGACTGCTGCACACTAAGTAAGCTTGAGCAAATGAGGCAATATAGCTTAAAGGAGAAAGTATGAATCTATTTGTGATATGATGCAGATAAGTGGGCAAATCGTGGCTACGAATGTCCAGAACAAAAATCTGCAGGTTTTGGTATTTGTTTTTTCCCCTCACCCCCATAGGAGTTATTTACTTCTGAAGAGATTTTATTTGCACCATTCCTTTCTTTGTGTCACCTTTAGTTGTATGCATTGTCTTTTCCAGGAAAGAGTTCATTTTCTTGATGTAAAAATGAGTCATACCTTAAAGTACAATTTACAAATTGAAGTATAGCAAGTTGAACATAGATTTGACTCTCAAAAACAGATTTGTAAGCTTTTTAAGCAAAAGCATTACCTTTAGAGCTTCTGTAGCCTTACGTAGTTCTTTAATAACAGATGATAATGCTTCTGGATTTATCCCCTGTTCACAAAGCCGCACACAAATAGACAATGTTTCCATATCCAAGCCAGTGTTTAATATTCTTGAAATCTCAAAAAGAACTACAACAGAAAGAAATGAAAACATTTTAGTCCCTACAGAATATGAAATTTCAGTGATCTGAAATGTTACTCATCAACATTTAATTTCCATACTACAGTGTGAATTTTGCAGTTGTGGAAAGCTCTTGCAGCCTGAACGTCAACAAGAACATTCATGTCCAGCATAAGCTGGAAGTCACAGTTTCTAATCTAAACACCATGTTTTTCTGGTTCAGCAAACTTAATATTTGATAATGGGGTTTGACAAATGAAAAAAATAAGTGATGAATTCAATAATTAACATGCTCAACAACTAAAAGGCAAGTTATAAGAATAACATGTGCTTTTGAAATCCAGATACTGATAAAGCACTACTAAAACGGACCAGAAGCACATTCTTGAAGCTTTTAAAGATAATGTCAGATTTTCCAGCCACCTCTTCCACAGCTAAACCTGTCTATAGGTCTCACATTAACAGTGGTTTAAGAACAAGCAATACTATTTGATTTTTACATGACCTGACTCAAAACCAGCACCACATGTGAATATGAAACATTTTGGAGGAGACTCCAGTCAGCACTCTGCTGAAACAAAGCTATCTCCTCCTCTTTCCTTCCAAACCTTGCCTGGAGGGCAGCTTTTTTCCGATTCTCCTAAACAGTTTGCTATATACGTAACAGAACAACTTACTGAAATCTTATTTTCGGTTGCTACAGTGATATCCACCCTGAGACTAAGACCCTAACACTATGCGTTGATTTTGCACAGTCGTTATTCACACCATTTCTGTAACCAAATCTTCCTCAAACTAGGAGAAAGTGAACTGGTTGTTCTTTCTTGCCATGTAAAACCAGCATGGCAAATGACTGCTGTCCACTTGACAGCTACTACCACATTCTACTGCAGCACACCCTCGGTCACACGTACTCAGGCCAAGGCATAAAAGGCATAATGCATCCAATCAATTCTCCTGAATCCAGAGGGAAATGTCAGATGCTACAAAAAAACACCTTTAGGTGTACTCTTGAAGCTCATACAAGTAGGTTGGATTAATAATACTCAAAAGTTTAAGACTTGAAAGGAGTTTGTCAGACCAAAACCCTACCTACAATCCAGAAGGGAAGCTTTTTGCTCCACACAACGCTTTCTGTTCCTATTGGTTTGAAAGCAGTTTCCAATGCACTACACATGCATGCCCTGTCCACAGGAAAGTGCCTTCAACAGCCAGATAAAGCAATAACAAATTGATACATTTGCAGTAAAATGCCATTGAACGTTGAGTAACAGAACTGACTGACAACTTCACAGTAATAAATAGTTCTTGCTTTCCTTAATCATTGAAGTTTATCATAAAATTCACTAAGCTTGTGATGTATTTGAAGGCAGAGCAGTAACCTAGCTAAAGGTAAGTTCCTATTTCCTATGTCAGCAAGTGTTGTGGTCACTGGTTTCTAATAGAAAATATCTCTAGGTGTTGAGGCAGCATCTTTGGCAGAGAGATGCAGCAATTTCTCCACCAAAACTATTGAGCTCCTAACAACAATTCTGCAGAGAACAGCCGCTGAACATTTATATCTGACATCGTAGATTAAGTATTTTATTTGTCTAAACTACTAGATATAAAAGAACTCTTTAATATCAATCTATTTACTTCCATCAGGCACTTATTTTTTATGCAGTAAGTTAAGATGCAGCACAGATTTTGTGTTTTACTTAAAAAAGCCTAAAAAATTATCCTACAAATATTTTTGTTACTCACCAAGAAAACTCTAATTACATGGAGAGTGCTTTACATTTTCAGTTAATTCACCAAAACACTTTTAATAAATATTCTTATAATGGAAATTTTAAAAGATTAATATTAAGATGAACAGTAAAAACTGAAACAAAAAATTTATTTATTTATTTATTGCAGTAAAAGTTCAACCATGAGAGTATTTCTAAGACTCTGCTTAAGTAAATCTTTGACGTTTAAGTGTATTTTGAAGTTAACAGAAATTTATTTTCTTGTAAAAACACCGGACCTCAGGAAGAGATTAAATTAGGAATGTCTATCCTAAATATCATTACACAGGAAGCCTGGCTTTCTAAATCTGAAGGCTGGTATACTTTCCATAACAGTTTTCAAAAGCCTTACTTTGGTTTTAAATCCACATATTGTCCCTCCCATCTAAAACATTCCTGCAGAATTGGAGAAAGTACTGTATCAACCGTGGTTAGGATAACTCAGGGCCAATGCTCCTCTGAACACAATCTCTAGTTTCTCACTCGGGCATTTCGAGAGAAAATTTTCATACATAACAATCTTCAAGGCACTTCTTAGCAACTTTCCACTCTACCCAAAAACCTTATGGACTTTTGTCAATCATTCTATGGACCGCCAGAATTTCACACTACATATTGCTAAGAAACACCTCTGGAACCTGCCAGCTTTGACTCCTCAGAATCAGGTTGAAACGAAAGCAAACACCTCATCTTTACTCACCCTGACATTTCTCATGGAAATACCTCTTGCTACTCCCAATGCCACTTCTTACATTGCTCATCCCACAGGAGCACCAGGTTTTGGTATCCTAAGCTACTCTAATTCTGTAACTAATTTCCCAAAAATTCTTCACTGTGATCTTTTAGAGCAACCTACTTCAGTTTTCTGACCTGAGCCATCCACAGGAACAAGACCATAGGATCACAGAATGCCCTGAGTTGGAAGGGACCCACAAGGATCATCGAGTCCAGTTCTTGTCCCTGCATAGGACAACCCCAACACTCACACCATGTGTCTGAGGGCATTGTGCAAATGCTTCTTAAATACACAGGCTTGGTGCCATTAAGTGCTTCCCTGGGGAGCTGTCCCAGTGCTCCACCATTCTCTGGCTGAAGAAGCTTTTCCTAACATCCAACTTAAACCTCCCCTGGCACATCTTCCTGCCATTCCCTCAAGTCCTATTATTGATCACCAGAGAGAAGAGATCAGCACCAGCTCCTCCTCCTTCCTTTGCGAGGAAGCAGTAAATAGCTATGAGGTCCCCCCTCAGTCTCCTCTTCTCCAGGCTGAACAGACCAAATGACTTCAGCAGCTCCTCACACAACTTCCCCTTATACATTTGCTATTCTTTTTCATTGTTTGAAATGGTCAATGCAAGCTGATGTTACGAGGCTCTTGGGTTTAAACTGAGGGGAAGGAATGGCATGGAAGAGGAAGAACCAAGAAGCTTGAAGTGGCAGCACCTGAACTGGTCTGAAGCCCAGTATCTTCTTTGCTCACGGATGACACAAAACTGGGGGGGAGCTGTTGACACTTTGGTGACTTTGGGGGAAAAATTATACATATGCATGTAAGTGGGAAATATATTCTGTCCCCAGCTTTTGTCTCATTACACGATTGATGGAAATCATTCCTTCATGCGTCCAGTGCTGAAATAAAGGATGCTTGGTTTTCTAAAACTCCAAATAAAAGAGTTTATGTGCCGACATTTTCGGTATCACCCCCTCCCTGGAAGTGTTCTAGGCAAGGCTGGGTGTGGCCTCGGGCAGCCTGGTCTGGTGGGAGTGTCCCTACCCACGGCAGGTGGGTTGAAACTAGATAGGCTTTAAAAAGTCCGTTCCAATCCAAAGCATTTTATGATCGCACCGTTTGTAACAGTAAGTCATTCTTGTATCAGGGGCATCCACATATTCCCTGGTCAACAGAGAGGGGCAGGGGTGCCGGAGCGGGGTCCCACCATCTCCGCCCCCCTCTCCGTCCCCGCCCCTGTCCCCTCCCCGCCCCCCTCTCCGCCACTCACCGTCCATGGTCTCGCGGACCGCGTTGAGGCTAGCGGCGTTGCTCGCCATGGCGACCCCTCGCGCGGCCCACCCGGAAGCGGAACAAGCGCTCCCCCCTGTCCCGGCTCCCCCCCTTTCACCTAAGTCGTTCAAATACTCCCCC